>CM035163.1:40485085-40929263 GCA_020205615.1 Panax quinquefolius | reverse complement strand
ATAAGTTTTCTTTAAGAATATCTCCGCTTATATCGATCGAAATTGCTCTCTTTTTGAGGTAAGGGGTATTATTTATTTCATATTCACTTACGATATTATTTTTCGTATTCGTAAAAAATTTTATTTCGTTCAATATTCGCAAGAAATATTATCTTCGTTTAATATTCATAAGGAATATTATCTTCGTTCAATATTCGTAAGGAATATTATTTTCGTTCAACATTCGTAAGGGATATTATTTTTGTTTAATATTCCTAAGAAATAATATTTTCTTCCATACTCTGTAGTATGTAAGTAATATTATTTTATTTCAGATTCCGAATTCTACACTCATGTTGATAAGTTTTGCTTCTATACTGCTTGAAATTAGTAGAATATCCTTGAAATTTGCGCTTCATCTAGTATCGTTTCACAAGGATATTTTTCTGAACATTCTTGTTCATTTTTAAGCTTTTCATGCTGGAGTACAATTCATGGGTGCTATTCATTTATATCAAGACTATTCATAATGCATTTACACTATTTATTTATCGTCTTGGGTACTATTCATGAAGTACTATTTATGGGTACTATTCACTTGGGTACTATTACTAGGGGGTACTATTCATGACAAAAATTAATTTCTTTTCTGTCCAAATCATTTTTGATACAATATTATTCTTGAATTTTACTCTACAAAGCAGTATCATGTTGACAATTTAGACATTTTTAAACTCTGAAAAAATTTCAAGTCTTTAATATTTATCCTTGATTTTATTTAATTGAATTCTTATATCATTGTCATCATCCTCATGTTTATATTGTGATAAAAGTCATCTTTGGCCCGTAGTGTATAGATGGACTGTTGATTGGAGTGATTATGAACAGGAATTATTCGGTATAATCATGACCTGTAATGTTACAAATGATGATAAAAGTCCTCATTGGCCCGTAGTGCATTGATGAACAGTTGTTGATATGATCATGACCATGGGTTCTCTTGACCAGGGTGCAAAGATGAATTGTTGTTTGGCATGATTATGATTATTGATGATAACACGAATATCCTTGGCCGGGTAGTGCATGGATAATTCGTGACGTGATACTAATGAATATCCTCGCCCGTAATAGTGCATGGATAATTCAAATGATGTGGATTATTTATTGTTGAGTCTCAATGATAAAATTTATAATAAACTTTTAAATCATAGAAGATAGTAGATATCATCCTCTACTGACTCTTCTAATGGATTATTTGTTCGCCACTGATTAAACTTGTTGTCTATTGTATTCTATCGGTTTAACATCGTTGAAGGCTAACGATAATTTATTCGCATTATCTTAGTTATAATATTTCTTAATGGGCTAGTTGAGCTCACCCTTTTCTTTCATTGTTCTCTTGTGAAATGAGAATATAGCTGGGACTAGTCAGGGAATAGAGTGACGGTCCGAGATGATTGCTATAGTAGTCCTCACTATTCTATAAGAATAGTGTGATAATAATTGTAATGAGGACTTATTTTAAGTTTGGATATTGTCTAGGAGACAATATTTGTATTAAAACTCATAGCTTATGTTTTGTCGTATTCTGCACGACATTTAACAGTTATATAAATTAAGTTTGTATTTGGATTATATATCATGTATTTGGCGACTCAGAATGGGTGATGTATACCTATTTTGGGGGCGTCACAGTTGGTATCAAAGCTTAGGGATATGATCCTTGGCTGAGATGTGAGACTAGAACTAGGAGGGGAGAGACGGGTAAATCCTTCGCTAGTATGACCTACCTAAGCTTATTTGTTATTTAATTGGTCGGTCAGAATATAGGGATAATATGTGGCATGTCAATTAACCCTTATTTTGTGGCAGTATTTGAAAATGTTGAGATAAGAAATGGAGTACATGAGACCATTGAATCACTGATGATCAATAACCAGGATAATGTGCATCAGGAAGGCAATAATCCTCGTGCATAGATGGACTTGGTATGATTATGACCAGGAATTATTCGGTATAATCATGACCGTAATGTTATAAATGATGTGGTAAAAGTCCTCATTAGCCCTAGTGCATTGATGGACAGTTGTTGGCATGATCATGACCATTGATGAAAACACGAATATCCTTGGCCCGTAGTGCATGGATAATTTGTGGTTGTGATACTAATGAATATCCTTGGCCGTAGTGCAGGGATGATGTGGATTATTTATTGAGCCGAGTCTCAGCGATAAAAGTGATGAAAAATATTTTAAATCATAGAAGATAGTAGATTTTATTTTCTACTTGACTCTTCTAATGGATTGCTTGTTCCGCTGCAGTTAAACTTGATGTTTGTTATATTGTATCAGTTTAACACTGTTGAAGGCTAACGATAAGTTATTCTGCATTATCTTAGTCATAATATTTCTTACTGGGCTAGTTGAGCTCACTCTTTTGCTTTCGTTGTTCTCTTCAGGAAATGAGAACGTAGCAGAAAATAGTCGGAGAACGGAGTGACGGTCCAGATGATAGCATTAGTAGTCCTCACTATTCTATGAAATAGGGTGATAATAAATGTATTGAAGACTTATTTTGAGTTTGAATACATGCAGTAAGATAATATTTGTATTAAAACTCACAGCTCATGTTGTATATTTAAGATTGTATTTGTATTCTGTACCATGTATTTGGCGACTCAGAATATGTGATGTATACCTATTTTGGGGGCGTCACACAATCACTCTAATTAAAATAGCTCCATTAATAATTTAATTTAATTTTTTTAATATTTGTATCACTTATCCAAAAATATGTGTTAAATAAACTAAATTATTTTTTTTTTACAAGTTAACAACAATTTAAATGAGATAGTATTAATTACAAATAGAATTATAATTAAAATATATTGTATTAAAAAAGATAATTAAACACATATATTATTTAGAAATTAAAATTTGATAACATACAAGGGTAAATATGTAACTTTCTCTATTTAGTCAACCCTAAATACTTGTAAGGGTACTAACGGTTACTTAAAAAATTAGAGAGAAGGTGAATGTTATTATAATTATCTAAAGGGGATGTTACTGTATTTTACTCTTAATAAAATAACAAAATTGACAAAAAAATATTAAATATTAATGTAAAATATCAGTTTCCTAAAAATAATATTGAAAATTATTAATTGAAAAATTATTAAATAATAAAATTGACAAAAAAGATATTTTATTTATTAGTTTTGGATAAAAAAAAGTAATTCAGAAATTTCGCCGACATACCGAAAAGGTCACCCTCTGTGTGTGTGTGTTTGGGTTTCTTTCACCGTCAAAACGTTAGCAAGTGGTCATTATTGTCATTTCAGTTACTGACACGTGATTAGCAGGAGTGACGGTGGGCTGAGATCACGTGACATCAAAATTTTATCCCGTGTAAAAGCGACGACTGCACTAGACTGGACAGAAAATCTGACTACTCAATTGCATCATCCGTACAATACGTATCTTTTAGATTTTAGAATATTTTATTAAAAAATAATTTAAATATAGACAAAATTTTATGACTAAATTATTAAAACTCTGTCTTATTAAAATGAAGCAACTAATCCTTTTGTAATAGTAATGATGTTCTTGGCTATGAGATTACTACTGTATTTTATAAATAGGGTTTTAAAAATAGAATTAGAATTAGAATTAGAATTAGAATTAGAATTATTAAATTGTACCATCTCTGTCCCAAGTTATAAGATATTATTGATTTTTTGAAAGACAATTTTAAATATAATTAAATTTTAAATTGAAATAATTTATCAAAAATTTTGAAATAATAAAATTTAAAAATAGTAGTATTTTAAATTGAAATAATTTGAAAACTTTTGAATGATCAAAACATATAATTTTATTTTTAATACATAATTTGTAGTACACTCGACTTGCATAAAAAGATTACAAACCTTGTAATTGAAATATTGAAAATATACAATTTAACTACAACATGATTGTATGAAAATAGAGTTATAATAGTTTACATCTTATTAATATAATAATTCTCATTTTCATTTTAAACTGAACACCAACGATTTAGAAATATAAATAATGTTTATTAATGTTTTGAATACGTAGAGGAATATGAATAATTCTTATTATTACTTTGAATACATATATAAATAAGCATTAAATATAAAATTAAATAAATAAATTTGTACAATTAGTACCAAAAGATGCATGGACCAAATGTACTATCTTCTATGATTTAAAATATTTAAAATGTAGATATAAGAAATAGTTTAAATGTTTAAATGTAGAGAATAGTTTAAATGTTTTATATGCTTTAGTAGATTATTTTATCCCATTATGACTAAAAGTACTATTAATAATAATGACTAAATGTACTATTAATAATAATTTGAGATTTTTATACATATCAAATTAAGTCATATTTTTTATGTATCACTCAGTTGTTGCAATCAATTTATTCAAATTGGAAATTAGTAGGAATTATGATTGACATATATCTCTATGATAATATTGTTCATTGATACTGAAATATGGTCAAATTCTTATGAAAATGGAGACATAAACTAGACCACTTATGAAATGTACTTATGTTACTGAGAATTGTGTGTAAAATAAAAAGAATTATATTATATATTGCGAATATTTTCAGCTAAATTATAATTGTGATATATGAAATATGAAAGAATTAATAATGATCCCACTTTAATTTATTATATCTTATTATATATATTTTTATATTGGTCGTAATTTAATTTCACAAATATTTATAAACATATATATTATTTTCCAAATAAAAATTAGGGATAGTTCCTCAATGTCGATTCATAGCTCAAAAAAGGTCATAGGTTTATTAATAGTTTATATTTCTTTAATTACTTTTAATTATGAGTCTTCTATGAGTTTTGTTGCATTATCTAAATTCAATATTCTAAATGTGTTTTATTATTGTAGAGCTACTCTACGACCCTGAGCTACTCTACTAACCATTACAATACTTATTTCTTTTGTAAATTTGTATACTTTAATGTTATTTTTAAATAAAAATTAATGGTTTTTATTGGGTTAATAAGATACTCTATTTCCTACTCTACAGATTAAAGGAAGATATTTTGAAGATGGTAAAAATCTCAATAACTAAGATGTCTTTATTTTTATCGATTGTATGTATTTTTACAACTCTGTTCAAACCTTTAATTTTTTCATTTTAATAAAGTTATTTGTGGTATAAATTATAAGTTACAAGTAACCCTATATATAAGACACTTCAATATATACCATTTAGTTTATAAAAACAATTGTTTTTGCATATACACCATCAATTTTTTTTTAAGTTTTTCGGGCTCCGCGATATTAAACTACAGATGCCAAATTCAATTTTTTTAAATTTTCGGATTTCACAGTATTAAACTGCACATGCCAAATTCAAACCAGTATAAGTGAAAGACAATATTTCGGTGCTCCTGAAGGATGCGATTGGTACCAAAGACAAATTAAAAACCAGTATTAGTGAAGGATGATATTCTGGTGTTCCTGATGGGTGGTGTGCTTTAGTTGGAGAGGGTGTGATTAATTTCTCTATAAATACTTGCATTTTTTTATAGTTACAAATTTATTTGGAAAGAAATAAATAGAAATTTGTGTTAAGTTTGTCATAAACATTATATTTTGAAGGCTTTTAATTAATTATTTAAATGTAAGAAAGTCTTAGGGAGGGAGAATGGAGGAGGAGGAGGAGGAGGAGTTGGTGTGGGAGGGTCGAGATAGGAGAATATTGATCGAAGGGTATTTTGATTATTATCCAATTCAGCGGTTTAATATTACGAAATCCTTTATATTAAAGTGTGGAGCCAGATCCTCTTTATTTATCTTTACCGCTCAATCTGCATGGATAGACGGTTGAGTATATATATATATATATATATATATATATATATATATATATATATATATATACAAAATTGATTAGGTAGGACTTTTTTTTTTTTGCTTTTTTTTAAAACAACTAAAAATAAGTTTAATATTTTATAGAACTGGAATTTTTCCATAATACAGTGTTTTGGGCGTGATTTGACCGTTTTGTTATATGTATCCAAAACACTGTATTATAGAAAAATTTCAGTTCCATAAAATATCAAATATTTTTTTCTAGTTGTTTTAAAAAAAAGCAAAAAATCCAGATTTTAACAAAATACAGAGTCGAGATCGATCCGCTCCTATATATATATATATATATATATATATATATATATATATATATATATATATATATAAAAGAAAAATAAGGGAGGATTTTTCCAAATTTATTTAATATAATATTAACTTCAGTATATCTGGATAAAATATTATCACAGTATTATATCATGTCATGTTGTAATATTATCACGTATTACATCATATCATATTATAATATTATGGGTGATTTACATATTCTATTACATTTTTAAAAATAATTACAACAATAGTCCACTCATAAAATTTTTACACAACTAATACACTTCCCACTTTATTTACAATATTTGTGTAATTTGGATTCCTTAATTTAAGGAATTAGTATTCAAGTAAAATTCCTTAATTTATGGATTAGTTATACCCATAACTTCTTCTCTCCTGGTAGCACATATTGCTATACCCATGCCGTTAAAATTGTTTGGCGGTGTCGAATGATCCACACCAACACGGATGACAATGGCGAAGAGCTTCTCACGATTCGCATCTAATTCGACGACTACGGTTGGGCGAAGTCGAGATAAGATCGAGAGAACACGCGAGTTCGGACTCATCACCAATCGCAACGATTACGTTGCAAGGGAATGGTGATCGGACGGTCTCCATCAAGACATCGCATGGCGTCGTTCTCGATCGCGGTCCAAACCATCTCACTCACAGCGGAGATTCTCAAACCAGATGTGATTGGACCCGGATGTCATTCACCCATGAGCCAATAATTTACCATGGAAGCTCAAGCGAGAGGACTAGCAAGGAAGTGAGGAAGCGTTTACGTTGGTAGCCAAACTTTTCAGAATCATTGGATGATGGTAACCAAACATTCATACCAAGGTAAGCAAAACCGTCATATCAAAGTAACCAATCAACCTCCACACTTTTAATTTTTTTTCTTAGTACGATTGGTTACCAAACCTTCAGATCAAGGTAAGCAAACTTTTAAAGACGAAGGTAACAAAACTTTCATACCAAAATAACTAATTCACATCCACACCGCTTTTTTTTTCATATAGTGCGTTGGTAGCCAAACCTTCGCACCAAGGTAACCAATTCAATTTTATTAAGTTATCAATTTCGTTTGAATGTGATACGAGTTAGTAGCCAACCATTCATACAAAAGGTAACCATTTTATTATTTATGAGTAACAAAATAGTTATAAAAAATTTTGAACATTAAAACATCTATTTATTTTTAAATTTTTTTGTAAGATTTAATCTTCTTCTTATTCTCATTGGCGTTTTGGACAACGGAGATTTTGCGGCGGTGTAGCTTATGAGTATGTGAGGTGTAATGCCCGGACTTTGAAATTTATTTTAAAGTGTATGTGAGGGAGATGAAGATTTGAATTTGAGTATTTAAATTTGAATTATTATTTTGAATTTGAATTTAGTTTTGTTGTTAGATCCAAATATTTGAATTTGAATTATTAATTATGACAGTTATTTGTCCTTGATTTGAGGTTTCCTTATTAATGTAAATTGTATTATTTTTATAATAATTACATTCTTTTTATAATTATTTGGTTGATGCACTTTTTTTATAATTACTTTCTATTTATTGTATACTTATGTAAAGCACCCTAATATTATCATGTATTTTATCATGTCAATATGTCATATTATAATATTATCTAATATTTTATCATGTCATGTAATTTTATGGTGTAACGTGATTTTATATGATCAATAATTATAACAAAATGTGATGTTAAATTATAATTATTTTTTCTATTTGGGAGAATTTTTATAGCTACCAAACATGTAAAGATTCTTGGATAAATTACATATATTAGTATATTTTTAAAAATAATTACAAAAATCATACCTCTATAAAATAATTACAAAAATATTACACTTTTTTATTTTTATTTATAATATTAATATAATTAAAAGTTCTTAATTTAAGGGATTAATATTAATGGCTGATATGACAATATTAATGGGTTATTTTATTTTGAAAGACGTGATAACCGTCATTACGTCTCTTCGATTTTAAACCATTGTTTGCATGCTGAAACCCTTTTTTCTCTTTCTGTTCGTGTTCTTCCCTTTCTTCTCTCTCTGTTCGTGTTATTTTCTGTTGATCGTTTGATCGCCATTTTTGTCTTGTTGTATAGTTATCGTTGTTACTTGTTGTCGTTGTTTATTGTTATTGTCGTTACTTTGTCAGCACAGACAACTTTTGTTAGTTGGTCGCCATTTTCGTTGTTCTGTTCGTTCGATTAGTTGTTTTATTCTGTTCGTTCGATTTGTGTAGAATGGCTGATACAAAGAAGAAGTTCGGAAAGAGGAAGAGAATCACGGAGGATGATTCTGTAAAGGGCTTGAAGAAGTTTGTTGTGGAGAGGAAAGAGAAGGGGGAGAATGCAGGTCAGAAATCGAGGAAGAGTGAGGATAGGTTGGTGATTCATAGTGATATCAAGCATTCTGAAGTGCATTTAGATTCTGATTTTGATGTTCATGTAGTTAAGTCAGAAGGACAAGTGCTTAGCCAGAATATAATTTCAACAGAAAGAATTTTAAAGGTTTGTTAATTTAAATTTTGTTATTTTACGATCATATAAATGTTTGGTTTCTTAGTTAGTATGTTTTTGGTTACTGTTAGATTTTGATTTGGATACCACTTGTATTCAATCGATTTGGTATATTTGATTACTTTTTTATTCTGTTATGGTTACCATTAAAAGATGTTTTGGTTACTATCATATACTTGTTCGGTTACTGTTAGATTTTGATTTGGATACCATTTGTTTTCAATCGATTTGGTATATTTGGTTACTTGTTGAGTATGTTTTTGGTTAATGTAAGATTATGATTTTGATACCATTTTTGTTCCCTTGAGTTGGGACTTTGGTTACTGTTTGTTGTTGTTATGGTTACCATATATTTGCTTTAGTATACATGGTTGACTAAAATTTGGTTGATTTATATGTTTGTTTATGTATTGGTTACCATGGAAAAATATGTTGGTTACTATCATATAACTATTTGGTTACTTGTTTAGTATGTTTGTTGTTAACGTTTGCTTATGATTTGGAATCTATTATTGTTCTCTCAATTTGGTATTTTGGTTTCTTTTTTATGTTGTTTTGGTTACCATGTATTTGTGTAGTATACATTTGTTGGCTGAAATGGATTTAGTGTACATGTTGATCATGTTTTGTTTACTATGATATAACTGTTTGGTTACTATCATATAACAGTTTGGTTACTATCATATAAACCGATATGTTACTATATAAACATGTTTTGGTTACTATGATATAATCTGTTTGGTTACTATCATATAACCTTTGTTTAGTTCTTATCATATAAACTGTTATGTTACTATATAAACATGTTTTGGTTACTATGATATAAACCGTTTGGTTACTATCATATAATTATTTAGTTACTATCATATAAACGCGTCAAGTTACTATCATATAATTTTTTTGTTACTATCATATAACTGTTTGGTTACTATCATATAACTGTTTGGTTACTGTTTTATTATGTTATGGTTACTGTTATATTATGATATTGTAACTATTTTTGTGCAGTCAATGTGGGATGTTGGAAACTTTTTATAGTCTGTTTTGGCTACTGTGTAATTGTTATATTATGTTTCTGCTAGTATGATATTATTTGTTGGTTACTATGTAACTGTTTATGGTATAAACAATGTTTTATATTGGTTACTAATAATTGTGCAAATCTGATATTGTTTATTTGCAGTTATGGGATATGTATTATGAGGGATGTAACAGAAAATTTACTGGAAAAGTTATATATTGGTGCGACGTGGAAGTCCCTAGCTTGATTGCCAAGAAACTGAACGAAAGTCAGTTGGAGAAGTTCAAGGCAACATGTTTTGGAAATTTTTTGGAGTTTGGTGATCAACACCAAATGTATTCCTAGATTATTCACCATGCTCTTGTAAGGGAGGTTCATCAGAGTGATGATGCTGAAATGTGGTTTTTGTTTGGGGATAAAAGGGTCGATTTGGTTTGCTCGAGTTTCTCATCTATTTTTGAGTTGAGATGGCAGGGTGAGGATGATATAACTGCGTATAAAGGTATGGAGAATATGCTTATTGAAAAGTTTTTTGGGGATGAAGCTGTTACGCGTAGTAGTATAGGTAGGGTTTATCAGAAGGCAGTTTTTGATGACGATGATGAGGCTATGAAGATGTCATTGATTTTTTTGGTGTTTAATTTCATTTTATCCACAGTTTCTGAAAATTATGTGGATGGGGCAATGGTCAATTTTTTATGTTATGGTGATGTTAGTAGTTTTCCTTGGGGTAAAGTTGCGTTCGAGATGACAAAGTACTCTTTGTCAAATGTTTTGAAGGGTCGATTGAAGAAAGGAAGGAATGGTGGGTCAATATATAATTTCTACAAGGATCATTATACAAAATTATACAAGTTGAATGGGCTACCTTATATATTCCAAGTTTTTATGTTTGAAATCATTCCGACATTCAAAACTCGGGGCATATGCAATGATGAGCATCCGTCGGATATCCGTTTATTTTGTTCTAGACAGGTATGCAGTTTACTACTAAGAGTATAATTGGTTACCTTTAGTTATGTTGGAAGAATGCATATTGTGATTTGATGTTTTATGAAAAAGCTCATGATTATGTAAAGTCCTTCAAAGAATATATATGTATAAGGACTTAGTGATAGATCAAAGTTGTTAGTTGATCTTAGCATTTTAATGTTTACTTATATAGATAAGGAGATCAAATCACATTAGGTTGATCTATAGCTAGAAAGAAATAGATAGGCTAGTAGTCTATTCATCCGATCAATGTAATGCGTGAAGCTAAGGCGGGGATCGCAGAGTCGAGATAATCGTAGTGTATCTCGCCTTGAAGGGCCTCTCCAGAATTGTAGAGTGGTCCAGACGTTTCACGAGCTAACTCGAGAGATCGTAGGGTGCTCTCGAAACACAGAGTCCGCAAAGGCGAGCAAGTGAAGATCGTAGTGTTAACGGATCGTAGTGAGAAATCGAGTGATCTCTTAAGCACGAGCACCAATATGACAAGAGACACTAAGATATTGATATGGGAGTGACATCAAGCCCTATCGCTCATTGAAGATAGACTCCAACAAATATGGAATGGGTTTTGAACGTTGAAGCTCTCACCGGTCCCCAACGCATAAAATGATATCCTTAGTATTGATCAAAAGAAACGTATTCAAGAAGCTAAGAAAAGGACCATTGGGCAGAGGAAAACACCTTTTGAGGTGTTAGGTGAGAAAGCAGTCTGCTGTGTCAGTGGACTAGAGTGCAATTCAGAAGATGTGCAGAAAAGTCTCCATCAAAGCTCAAAAATGTCAAACGCATTTAATGGCTCATCAGATGACTTCAACGGATAGATTTCAAGAGCACATATATACAGATCAAAGACAGATGAGTGAAGTCAAGCAAGTATTGAACAAAACGCACAAGAACTCTAAACGCTGAACTCTACGATCTAAGAAAAAGGGAAAACTTGCTCAGCTACTCAGTTCTTTCGAACAAATTCTTAACTGCAACTGAGTAGCCTCAATCACAACTCAACAATCATCAATCTACTGAAGTAAGAAGTTCCAAGTCAGAAGGACTTGAAGAGTTCTAAGTGAACTGTGAAGAGCCAAGTCTGCTGGACTTGAAGAGTTCAAAAGTGGACTTAGAAGTGCCTAGACTGCTAGTCTAGAAGGAATCTGTGAGATTCAAAAAGTGTAAAAGACATCCTTAGTGGATTTCCTACTCAAGGAGTAGAAGAGTGGACTCGGAGCTTTGAGTGCTCCGAACCACTTAAAACAATCGTGTCTTTATAATCGCTATAATCGCTTCTAATCGCGATAATTACCTTTCTCTCTTTAATCTGTTATCTAAAAGGGATTTCAAAGAATCAATAGTTCCGTTGTGCTTAAAAGATTTATCAAAATAGTTTTTAAACAAAGAAAAGTTTTTAATATCTATTCAACCCCCCTTCTAGATAACTATTGTGCTTTTGGGAACTAACAATTGGTATCAGAGCAGGTTCTATAATACAGCCTACAAATCTTGAGTAGATCCAATGGCACACTTACCAAGCGAATCAAAGACTGGAGGAGGCAGCAAGCCACCCATGTGCAACAAAGATAAATTTGCTAACTGGAAGGTTAGGATGCAAGCTTACATGGATTCAATAGATGAAGATCTATTTGACACTGTTCAAAATGGGCCCTACGTTCCTACAAAGCTTGCACCAACTATAGATGATCCAAATAGAGTACAGATCAAAGTCAAAGGAGAATGGACAGAGAACGAGAAGAGAGTTGTCCAAATTTTGACAAAAAAGGCCAAGAATATCTTATTTCAATCATTAGAAGATGATCTATTTGAAAACGTGGTCAACTGCAAAACAGCAAAGGAGGTTTGGGAAGCACTACTCATTATGCATGAAGGAACAGAAGAAGTCGAGAAAACAAAAATCTCTCGAATCAACAATATGAGATGTTTGCCCATGTTCAAGGAGAAAACGCCATCATATACATACGAGAAATTCAATATTCTCGCTTCAATTCTCTACGAGCCTATGGAAAGGTCTATCCAAATAAAGATCTCGATCATAAAGTTCATGAGAGCTTTACCAATCAAGTGGGATGCCAAAACCATCGCCATTAGAGAATCAAAGAATCTACATAAAATGACTGCTCAACAGCTTATATGGCAACCTCTCACGCATTTAACCGGAGTCGACACAATGAAAGTCAAACGTTATCTCAAGGAAGAAAGAAGGACAAAGGTGTTGCTCTCAAGGTAACTAAAACACCTCCAAAATCAACATCAAGTCGATTCGACGACTACGATGAAGATGATGATGATGAGGACTTTGCAATGCTGGTTAAAAGACTTAGAAGATTCATGAGACAAGGCAGAACCAGCAAACCAAAGAAAGTTGGCAACTACAAAGACCAGAGCAAATGAATGACCTATGCTATAACTGCAAGAAACCTGGTCACTTCATTGCCAACTGCAACAAACCTCTCAGAGAAGAACTCAAAAAGAAGACATATGCAAAGAAGGAATACAAAGGCAACAAAAGACCAGTAAAGAAAGACAAAGGTCTCAGAATGGAGGATCGTGGAGTGACTCAGACAATGACTCAACTCCTGAATCTGGGGATGATGAAGATCCTCAAATAGCAAATCTCTGCTTGATGGCCAAAAGTGCAAGGGACAAGCAAAACTCCAATATACATGAAGTAAGTATCGATGAGGTATTTGACTTCAACTCTCCTGATGTAGATATTGATGACCTTAGAACTGCATTACACGACATAACATCTGATCTGCATCAATACATGAAGTGATTTAGAGTTCTGTCTAAAGACTATTCACTTCTTCAAAAGGAGAAAGAAAAGGTTCAAGAGGAACTGGAAACAACTCTTCTAAGTACTGATTCTCTCTTCAAGTTTGAAGCTGAGAATGAGCTTTTGAGACAGGCAAATGAACTCAATGCTCAAAGAGAGTCTAGTCTAACCTCCAAAATTGAGGATCTAGAAAAGACAGTCTCTACCTGGAACAAATCCTCTTCATCCATGGATTCCTTAATCTCTAACCAGAGAAGTGCCTTTGATAGAACAGGGTTAGGGTTTGGGGAATCTGCCTCTGAGTCATATGTGGAAAAAGCAAAGGAAATTAACACTGATAATTTCTCAGATTTTAGTAGAGGCATTATATTTATGAAATCCTCACAAAAGGATGAACCTGTCAAACCCTGCCCGACTGATTCAATTCATATTACCAGAAGTAAGGGATCTCATGCTGGTCTAGGTTTCAAAAAAGAGAAAAGTAATCTAGCTACTACTCATCAACCTCAAAGGATCGTAGAGTCTAATAAAATTAACTTTACGAACCAACCAGGAAGATACACTAGAAGTAAAATATACTCCTCTCAATCAATGAAATAAGAGAACACGTGGAAAAGGGAATATCAGCCTAGCAGGAGGATGAACAATAACCCACAAAAGTCTAAGTGGAGGAAGAACTTTCACACACATACTAACATGCATCATATCAAATGCTTTGTATGCCACAGAGTTGGCCACAAGGCTGCTAATTGTCATTATGATTCCATGTATGTGAGACCCAAAATTAAGCAGATTTGGGTCCCCAAGGGTACTAACATAGTAGGACCCAAGCAAGTATGGGTACCAAAATGAAGGCTTAATGTTACCTCAGGAAAAGAGCTCCACAATCACAACCTGGTATCTGGATAGTGGATGTTCAAGACACATGACTGGGAACAAAGCTCTTCTATCTAACTACATAGAGAAGGAGGGTCCCTCGGTCATCTTTGGAGATAATAGCTCTGGCAAGACAAGAGGCTATGGCTGCTCAAATTTGAAATGGAAAAGATCATTCAAAGCAGAGTGGCCTATGTGGAAGGACTACAGCACAACCTTCTAAGCATTAGCCAACTCTGTGACAAGGGTCATCAAGTAACATTCCTCAACAATAAATGTCAAGTTCGAGACCTGAAGACGTCTGCAGTTAAGCTAACTGGGACAAGAGAAGGAAATGTCTACACAGTAAATCTTGGTCAACTAAGCTCAGACGAGACAATATGCTTTCTGGCTAAAGCATCTGAAGAAATGAGCTGGCTATGGCATCGAAGATTATCTCATCTCAACTTTAAAAGTATGTCCAAATTAGCATCAAAAGATCTAGTTGCAGGTCTACCAAAGTTCAACTTCGTTAAAGAAAGGCCTTGCAATGCCTGTCAACTTGGGGAAGCGGCACTGAAGCACATTCAAGAGAAAAACATCAACTCAATCGACAAGCCTTTGCAGCTGCTACACATGGATCTGTTTGGACCAATTCCAACAACAAGCCTTGGAGGAAAGAGATACTCTCTGGTCATAGTCGAAGACTTCGCTAGATTTACATGGGTGTTCTTTCTAACTTCAAAAGATGAGATAGGCTCCCAGCTGATCAAAATGTTCAAGCTTGTGATGAACGAGAAAGGAAAGAAGATCAAGGCTATAAGAAGTGATCATGGTAGAGAATTTGACTTCTCAGAAATGGATCAATTTCTTTCTCGACAATGGCATCACCACAACTTCTCACTCCACGAACTCCTCAACAAAATGGAGTTCTTTGAGAGAAAGAATGTAACACTAATAGAGGTGGAAGGACTCTACTAGCAAAGAAATTCATCCGCTCGAGTAGTACGGGCGTAGGAAGTAGTCAACACTGCATGTTATACTCAGAACAGATCACTCATACACTCTACGATTAAGAAGACTCCCTATAAACTATGGAAAGGAAGAAAACCTAGTGTCAGCTACTTTCATGTCTTTGGGCGTGCATGCTACATACTCAACAATGGAAAGCAGTACTTGACAAAGTTTCAACCGAAATCAGACGAAGGAATCTTTCTTGGATATGCCACAGACAGCAAGGCTTACAGAGTGTTCAATAAGAAGACACTAAGTGTAGAAGTCTCGATTCACATCATCTTTAACGAAACAGACTTAGACAAAACAATGCTCCAAGACACTACGATCAACAGTGAAGACACTATGAACGAAGTCGTTAAGCTCAATACTACGATCGTAGTACCAGACAGTGAAATCGTTGAGCAAAGGAATAAGATCGTAGAGAGGCATGTGCCAGACAATGAGCCTCCACATCAAGAAGAAGAAATAGATCTTGAGGATCTAAGACAAGAAGGCATAAGAACGGATGTTCCAACAGGAAGCAGATGGGCAAAAGATCACACTCAAGATCTAATCATTGGAGATCTAAATGCAAGAGTCAGAACAAAAGCTGCTACTCAAAATGAATGCTCCTATCTAAGCTTCCTATCTCAAATAGAACCAAAGAAGATACAGGATGCTATGGAATATTCTAGCTGGATAGAAGCGATGCATGAAGAACTTAATCAGTTTGAGAGAAGCAAAGTTTGGATATTGGTTCCAAGACCAAAGAACCATCCTGTAATTGGAACCAAGTGGGTCTTTAGAAACAAGATGGATGAAGATGGGGTAATAACCAGGAATAAGGCCAGACTAGTAGCCAAGGGCTACTCTCAGGAAGAAGGCATTGACTATGATGAGAAATTTGTACCCATTGCCAGACTCGAAGCCATTAGAATATTCCTTGCCTTTGCTGCTCACATGAAGTTCAAAGTCTTCCAGATGGATGTCAAAAGTTCATTCTTGAATGGTGAACTTCAAGAAGAAGTCTATGTAGAGCAGCCTCAAGGTTTCATCAATCCATCTCTTTCTAATTATGTTTTTAGATTAGACAAAGCCTTATATGGTCTTAAACAAGCACCTAGAGCATGGTATGAAACACTAACTAACTTTCTTATTGAAAATAGATTTACTAAAGGAAGAGTAGATACCACATTATTTCTTAGAAAGCATAAAGATAAGGTCCTATTAGTTCAAATCTACGTTGATGATATTATCTTTGGTTCTACTGATGAAAAGTTATGCAAGAGATTCTCCAAGCTTATGCAGAGCAAATTCGAAATGAGCATGATGGGTGAGCTTAACTTCTTTCTTGGACTGCAAGTAAAGTAGACTGATGAATGAATTTTCATAAACCAAGCCAAGTACATTAAAGACTTACTCAAGAAGTATGGCATGGAATCAGTCTCTTCCATGAAAACCCCAATTGCTCTTGCAACCAAGCTTGACAAAGATGAAAAAGGTAAAAGTATTGATATAACTCAATACAGAGGTATGATAGGCTCTCTTTTATATCTTTCTGCCAGTAGACCAGATATAATGTTTGCAACATGCATTTGTGCTAGATTTCGTGTCTTGTCTAAAGAATCTCATTTAAGCTATCAGTAAAGAGGATTTTCAGGTACCTCAAAGGTACACCTCACTTGGGGCTTTGGTATCCCAAGGAATCCTCATTTGAGCTAACAAGTTATACAGATGCTGATTTTGCAGGCTGCAATATAGATAGAAAAAGTACCAGTGGCACTTGTCAACTACTAGGTAACAGACTTGTGTCCTGGTTTACCAAGAAGCAAAACTCAGTATCTACCTCAACTGCAGAAGCTGAATACATTGTTGTTGGCAGTTGCTGTGCTCAGATCCTATGGATGAAAAATCAGCTAGCAGATTATGGGTTTGAATTCAAATCCATACCTATTCATTGTGATAACACAAGTGCAATTGCTATAACTCATAATCCTGTCATGCATTCTAGGACTAAGCATATAGAAATAAGGTATCACTTCATTAGGGATCATGTACAAAATGGAACAATATCTTTACATTACATCCCTACTGAAAATCAACTTGCTGATGTTTTTACAAAGCCTCTAGATGAATCCAGATTCAACAAATTGATAAGTGAATTGGGCATGCTTAACTTGCAAACATGAAATATTGTGCTTTAGTTTGTGCTAACCATACAGATTTAAAGGCTGTGTTCGAAATCAAAGACATGATCAAAGGAAGTCCACGATCGTAGAGCCAAAGTACCTAAAAGTCGACGAGCGCTGAACAGAATCAACGATCGTAGTACAAACTCAATGATAGCTGAGCTACAACAACAAAACCAAAGGAGCACTCGATGATGATCAAGCATAAATCTAAGCATTCTCCCTGATAAGTGCCTCAGGGACAAACCTAACCCTTGTTTCATTCAAGAAGTTGGCCCTTCCTGAGCTACCTTAAATCAAGAAGAAAGCTAAACCAAAGGTTCACAATGAGAACTTGATCAGACTCTACGATTTCTAGTCAGACTCAATGGTCCCAGTTCAGACTCTACGTTTACAGCTTAGACACGACGATTGCTACACAGACTCGACGACTCCAAGGACCATCTCAACGATCGTAGTCCCACTAAAGAATACATCATCCCAGAAGAAGTTAAGGGCAATTTAGTACAATCCCTCTTTGTCAAAATTCGTAGAGCCAAGCAAAATTCGACACCTGTCCCACTACGCAAAATAGAGAGAGGGAAGTTTCAAGTACAAATTAAAATCGTCTGTTTGAAATCTAAAGTTCAAAAGACCATATCCCTCTTTCTCTCTCAAGAAGAAACCCTAAAATCAGAAGCAAGCTCAGTCAGTCTCACTTCCTACAAAGAAATCAATGGCAGCTTCCAGTGTTGTCTCCGGCTACAGACTCTGTTTCGACGAGTTTAAAACAGCTGAACCCCAATTTCACAAGACATTGTCACTACTGAAGAAGGCAGGTCTCGAAGAAGCCTTGGGTATGGACACATTGATCTACCTAAAGCTGGTAAAAGAGTTCTACAATAACAGCGTATTAGAAAACAACACTATCACGACAAAAGTAAGGAACGTCCAAATTAGGCTAAAAGCTGAAGACATCAATTTAGCCCTAGGGCTCAAATCTGAAGGGTATCCATCCTTAGATGGAATAGACTTCCATAAAGGTCTCAAGAAGATGCATCACAAGAAATCACCATCTGTCAAAGGATACAAAAATAAGGAGTTTCCACAGAGGTATTGTAAGACCCCAAATTATTAATAAATGAAATTTATTTTTCTCTATTTATTATTTTGAAATAGTAAGGGTCGATTTGATTAATGTGGATAGTTATGGGTAAAATACGCAAATATTTCGAATAAGCAAGTGGTTATAAAATATTCATTGTTGTCGGGGAATATTCGTTTGGTCGTGGAATATTCTTGATGTCGGGGAATATTAAATACGAATGCATAGTGATCTTTTCGTGGGCCCCATAACGAAAGCGATTGGATGAAGAAAACGACAAATATAAGTTGTTTATAAATAATGGCGTAGTTATTATCGTTAATATTGTTGGAATACCAAATTGGTTAAAAACATTAATAATCTGCGTTGAACAAGAGCAGTACACGGTATTGCACCAATTATTGATTCTTACGTAAGAAGGCACTACTCAATAATTGTTACAAAGAATTATGCTCAAAGATTTTATTTTATTGATTCAATAATTGTTGCGTTGATATTTTTATATTCATTGTTGTTTCAATAATTGTCATTACACAAAGTATTTTTTATTATCGAAGCAATAATTCATATTATCTGAATAATATTATTAGATAACATTATTGGCAATGTCTAGAAAGTTACATCTAAGGAGAGGTTTGGTCACCTAATCATGCGCGCCAAGAAGGAGAAATTCTTATGGAAAGCCCTCTTTCTGAAAGCGGCACGGTTGCAAGATCTTTGTGATTCTCGTAATATTATTTGTGAATAATTAATTATTGATTTATATGATGAGGAAAATATTGATTTTATGTGGATATAGATGGAGAAAATTTTAATGTGACAATTGTTGAAAATTAATATTTTATCTTTTTACGATAAAATAATTCATTTAAATATATTATTTTAATAATATATTAATGGTGATATTTTTACAACGAAAGTGGGATATATGAGTATCTGAGGAGGAAGTGTTTTTTGTTACAATAAATATTTAAAACATGTTAAACATGTCGGTGGACCCCATTTATTGATTGAAATTTGATTATAGCTTATAAAATCGTCCGTTTGTGGATTTTTGGTCAATTTTCATTTGAATTTGGAAAACTTTCTTCTTCAAAGTTGTAGAGAATTGGATTTTCTATATAAAACTCATGAGATTGAATTTTTCTGATAAAAAGCTATTTATTATGAATTATTGAAGTTCAAGCTCAAAATAATTGATTTTGGAAGTTTTAATTATTTATATCAACAAAAACGTTTTTATTGTTTTGGTTGGCCCCCCATGTGTTGTAAACATGCTAATTTCAAGAGTCTTGGTTGGCGTAGGAATATATATATATATATATAATATATTATTATTATATTAAATTTTCTGCTTTGGTGTTCTAAGCAATTTCCTATAAATAGGTGCTTAGGTTAGAATTGAAAATCACACCGTAAAGCTCAAGTTTTTCTCTCTATATTATCGAGCGTATTCTTGTGAGTATTTTGAGTATACTTTGAGTATTGCTATACTACGGTGCAAGTTCAAGTCATAGCCTATATCCAGGTGTTTCAACTAGAAGTCATCTTTTTCGAGGTAAGGATGTTATTTTCTTCTCAAATGATATTATTTCTTCAATATCATTATCTTTGAAATATTGGTTGGAACTTTTATCAAATTTGGAACTTTTTCATGTGGGGTTACTATTCATGAGTTCTTATTCACGAGTTACTATTCATGAGTTACTATTCACGAGTTACTATTCACGAGTACTATTCTATTGAAGCGTGAAGATATTTTTGTGGAATTTCTATCTTTTGGTGTCTGAGTTACTATTGGCGTATACAACACTATTCACGATATCTGACACTATTCACGAATCGACACTATTCACCAAAAAATGAAAATTTCTTTTCGTCTAAAATATCTATTCGGATACTAGCTTGGATTGTATCCATGTTTTGATCATTCTTGAATTTTACACCCCTATGATTATTTTGAGGTATTTTTGGACGTGGATAAAACAAAATACGAATCCTTAATCCTTAATCCTTGTCATTTTGTTTCCTTTGGATTCGTTTCTTTAAAAATATTTTCATCATCTTGATCTTAAATGATGATATTATGGAATATCTTTGGCTTCGTAGTGCAAAAAAGATGAATGATTTCGAAGAATATCTTTGGCCCGTAGTGCAAAGATGAAGCAGTGTTTAGATGAACATGACTAATCGATGAATATCTTTGGCCTGTAGTGCAAAGATGAATATTTGATTCCAGATATATATTGATTGATGTTACAGGGATAAATATCGGTGATGAACTTTTAAATTCATATATAGAAGATAGTAGTTTGCATTCTCTACTTAACTCTTCTAATGAATTGTTGTTTCATTGCAGATTGTTGATTTAAAACTGGTTGTCTATTGTATTCTATTAGATTTTTCCCTGTTGAAGACTAACGATAATTTGTTGTATATTATCTTAGTCATAATATTCTTTACTGGGCTAGTTGAGCTCACCCTTTTCCTTGTTGTTCCATTTTCTTCTCGGGAGGCGAGAATGTAGCGAAGTACTAGTCGAGGGTATGGAATGAAGGTTCTAGAGAGAGTTGTTTAGTAGTCCTCACCATTTTGTAAAATAATGTATCAATAATTATGATGGGGATTTATTTGCGTGTGGATATTGTCTAGATGACAATATCTGTATTTTAAACTCAAAGTTTATATGTTGTAATAATAAAGTTGTAGTTATTTCTGTACCATGTATTTGGCGACTCAGAATGGGTTGGATGGAATGGACCTATTTTGGGGGCGCCACGGTTGGTATCGAGCTTAGGATATGATCTCTTGCGGAGATCGGGGAATAGAACTAGGAGGGAGAGACAAGTAAATCCTTCGCTAAGTGTGTCCTACCTAAGCTTATTTGTTAGTTGGTTAAAGTATATAGGGATATTATGTGATATATTGATTTCCTTAATTAACCCTTATGTTATGACAGTGATTTGAAAATGTCAATCGAGAATATTAACAAATGGAGTAAATGAGACCGTGGAGATGCCTCACTTTTACCAACAAGGAGAACGGCAACAAAAGTGGCAATGTACCTCCCGTGAACAACACCAATCGAAAGCGAGATGATGAACGAGGGATGTTTAGAAGCTTTTGCAATTCATGCAAAATCGCACGAGGAGACTCGTGTTCAAAATCTGAGGAGGAAATGATAGCAATTCACGGGTGGTCACAACCAAGCGATTCAAAGAGTTGGGACCACGAGTTCAGTTAAAGCCGGATCCGATTAAAGCGAGACGTGGGTCAAACAAATTACCAAGATATTCGATGTCTTGGGATGCACGGAGGAACAGAAAGTTCCATTCGCTACCTTTATGTTCCGTGGTGGGCAGGTGACATCTTGGTGGGAATCGTGAAGCGTACATCCATCCATTTGCACTCAAAGATGTCATGGGAGACATTTCAGAAACAGTTCAATGACAAGTACTTCCCTGAAAGTATTCGTCATATAAAGGAAGTGGAGTTTATTAGACTGGAGCAGAATAACATGACGGTATCCCAATACGAGGCGAAGTTCGTGGAGTTATCCAGGTTTGCACCTCATTTGGTGGAGAATGAGGAACGTATGACGCGGATGTTTCTGAGAGGTTTGAAACCCGACATACGTCAGTATCTCATTTCTCATAAATTTTCTCTCTATTCGGATGTTGTCATGAGGCTCATTGTTAGAAGCGAGATAACGAGTACGTTCAACCGAGGGACCATAACCAGGATCATACCGAAGATAGCAGTCATCAGAATAACGATAACCAGCGGAGAAAGAAGAATACAGACAAAGGCGGTAACCACTCTGGTGGTAATCGTGGCCATGAAAATAGAAGAAGCGAGTAGGGGAGGAGATTTTAAAAGAGGAGATTCAACAACGACCATTTGAAGACGTCCAACGCTAGTAGCAACTAGTTCCAAGGAGGAGAAAGACCACCGGTCAGATATGTTACAAAAATGCGGAAAGAGGGACATATCACCAAAGCGCCCACAACAGAGTTTAAGGTATGCTATAATTGTGGAAAAGAAGGACATATCGCCGAGATTATGCGATATCGAAACCCGATCCAGCCGGGAATGGTGACTCAAAAGGATGTCCCGAAAAATCAAAGTCAACGATTCTCGGAAGAGCGTTTGTCGTGGCCGGTCAAAAAATGCGAGGAACCCGAACGAAGTTAGCACGGGTTAATTAATTATAAATTCTTGCGAAGTTTATACCTTACTAGATATCGGTTCTACCCATTCTTTTATCTCTCTTGCATGCGCTCAATGTTTGAACTTGACTACGGAGAAATCAGACTTTGACCTATTTATGGAGACTCCGTTAGGAGAAACTTTCATTACATCCGTTGTTTAGAAATCTTGCTTGATTCAGGTTGGCACTATCACATTACCTGTTATCCTTATTTCTATAGAGATATTTGCTTTTGATGTGATTTTAAGGTTAACTACTCATCATGCCGAAATTGATTACTTTCATAAGGTTGTTAGTTTTCATATTCCTAAGCAACCTGTTACTTGAATTCAAGCAATCAAACCATTGTAGTCAAACATTTTCATATCAAGCCATGAAGTCATTCGTTTATTATGGATGTCAAGTTTTCTTAGTCCATGTTATGGATTTGAATAAAGACACGCCGATTTGAATAATATTCTGTTGTTATTGATTTTCCCGACGTATTTCTGAAGAATTTCTTGGTTTACTCCCAAAGACCGATATTAAATTTTGTATCGACTTTGAACCCTAGATAAAACTCATTTCTAAAATCTCATATCGAATGGCTCCTATTGAACTTCGTGAGTTAAAAATTCAACTATAGAATTTGGTACTGAGCCTTTATCTGGTGACTTCCATTGTGGAATGCAAAGCCGATTCTCCGTAGGGGACACCATATTCGCATGCGATAGTAAACCGATAGGTGTCATTGTAACGTGTTATCCAAGGTTGGGATATGAGTCACAGCTTGAGAACAACCTAAGTCGGTAATCGAAATAAGTAGCTTTCAGGCTTAGTTGGTTATTATCGGAGATTCGTTGAAGGATATTCTCGAATCGCTATTCCATTAACTTGGTGACTCGTAGAGATACAAAATTCGAATGGAGCAAGGAATGTGGGAAGAGCTTGAAGAACTCAAGAGGAGACTCATTTCAAAGACATGTTCGACCATGCCATCCTCGAAAAGCGAACGTGGTAGCCGACGTGTTGAGTAGAAGATCGTATACAACAAATGAGTACGATATTGTCAAAGACTCATTTCAATAATTTACAAAGAATAGAGATGGAGATGAAAACTCTAGTTACCCACGTGATGATATACGAGTATAATCGACTTTAATCGATAAAGTTAAAGCTGTTCAAGCTACACACCGGAGCTGATGAATTTGAAGAAGGAGGTGCAAGAAGTTGTTATTTCAAAAGCGAGAATCGGTGAGGTGAGGAAAGCTTAAACCTTCGATTTATTAATCCATTTGAAATTCTCGATCGAATAGGAACTGTGGCCTATAGACTCGTTTTACCGCCAAGTATGACGCGTGTTCATAACGTTTTTCACGTATCGATGTTACGTAAATATGTGGACGACCCGAACTACGTCATTGAAGTTAGAGCCCGGACGAGATATAGAAGACTTAAACGACGAGGAGGTACTGTGAAGATCTTGTAGAGGAAAGAACATGTCCTATGTATTCGAGGTTATACCACAAGTTAAAGTTTTGTGGAGAAACCATGCTATTGAGGAAATGACCTGGGAGTTGGAAACGGAAATGAAAGCGAAGTTTTCCTCATCTTTTCAAACACCAGTACGTTACGTCAATTTCGAGGACGAAATTTCATAAGGAGGGGAGGTTGTAAGACCCCAAATTATTAATAAATGAAATTTATTTTCCTCTATTTATTATTTTGAAATAGTAAGGGTCGATTTGATTAATGTGGATAGTTATGGGTAAAATACGCAAATATTTCGAATAAGCAAGTGGTTATAAAATATTCATTGTTGTCGGGGAATATTCGTTTAGTCGTGGAATATTCTTGATGTCGGGGAATATTCATGCGATCTTTCGTGGGCCCCATAACGGAAAGCGATTGGATGAAGAAAACGACAAATATAAGTTGTTTATAAATAACGGCGTAGTTGTTACCGTTAATACTGTTGGAATACCCGGTGGTTAAAACACACTAATACGCGTTGTTGAACAGTAGCATACGGTATTGCACCAATTATTGATTCTTACGTAAGAAGGCACTACTCAATAATTGTTACGGTGAATTATCGCTCAATTATTTTATTTTATTGATTCAATGATTGTTGCGTTGATATTTTATATTGCTGTTGTTTCAATAATTGTCATTACACAGTATTTTTATTATCGAAGCAATAATTCATATTATCTGAATAATATTATTAGATAACATTATTGGCAATGTCTAGAAAGTTCTATCTAAGGAGAGGTTTGGTCACCTAATCAAGGCTACCGAGAAGGAGAAATTCTTATTGGAAAGCCCCTCTTTCTGAACTAGCGGCTGGCCACAAGATCTTGTGATTCTGTAATATTATTTGTGAATAATTAATTATTGATTTATATGATGAGGAAAATATTGATTTTATGTGGATATAGATGGAGAAAATTTTAATGTGACAATTGTTGAAAATTAATATTTTATCTTTTTTACGATAAAATAATTCATTTAAATATATTATTTTAATAATATATTAACGGTGATATTTTTACAACGAAAGTGGGATATATGAGTATACGAGGAGGAAGTGTATTTTTGTTACAATAAATGTTTAAAACATGTTAAACATGTTAAATTGGACCCCATTTATTGGACTGAAATTTGATTATAGCCTATAAAATCGTCCGTTTGTAGATTTCAGTCAATTTCTGTTTGGAATTTGGAAAAATTTTCTTCTGTAAAGTTGTAGAGAATTGGATTTCCTATAAAAATTAGCAAGATTCGAATTTTTTCTGATAAAAGAGCTATTTATTATGAATTATTGAAGTTCCGAAGCTCCGAAATAATTGATTTTTGGAAGTTTTAATTATTTATATCAACAAAAACGTTTTTATTGTTTTGGTTGGCCCCCCATGTGTTGTAAACATGCTGATTTCAGGAGTCTTGGTTGGCGTAGGAATATATATATAATATATTATTATTATATTAAATTTTACGCTTTTGGTGTTCAAGCAATTTCTATAAATAGGGTCTTTAGGTTAGAATTGAAAATCACACCGTAAACTAAAGTTTTCTCTCTATATTATCTAAGCGTATTCTTGTGAGTATTTTGAGTATACTTTGAGTATTGCTATACGGTGCAAGTTCAAGTCATAGCCTATATCCGGTGTTTCAACTAGAAGTACTGTCTTTCGAGGTAAGGGATGTTATTTTCTTCTCAAATGATATTATTTCTTCAATATCATTATCTTTGAAATATTGGTTGAAACTTTTTATCAAATTTGGAACTTTTTCATGTCGGGTTACTATTCATGAGTTCTTATTCACGAGTTACTATTCATGAGTTACTATTCACGAGTTACTTATTCATGAGTTACTATTCACGAGTTACTATTCACGAGTACTATTCATGAAAGCGTGAAGATGTTTTTTTGTGGAATTTCTATCTTTTGGTGTCGGAGTTAGTATTGGCGTATACGACATTATTCACGATATCTAAGACTATTCACTTAATACGGCAGACTATTCATTAAAAATGAAAATTTTCCTTTTCTTCTAAAATATCTATTCTGGATACTAGCTTGGATTGTATCCATGTTTTGATTATTCTTGAATTTTACACCCCTATGATTATTTTTGAGG
This sequence comes from Panax quinquefolius, assembly GCA_020205615.1. Classification (NCBI taxonomy): domain Eukaryota; kingdom Viridiplantae; phylum Streptophyta; class Magnoliopsida; order Apiales; family Araliaceae; genus Panax; species Panax quinquefolius. The sequence goes on along the minus strand of CM035163.1, from coordinate 40,902,775 downwards.
TATTTTTGGACGTGGATAAAACAAAGTACGAATCCTTAATCCTTAATCCTTGTCATTTTGTTTCACTGGATTCGTTTCTTTAAAAATATTTTTCATCATCTTCAGTCTTAAATGATGATATTATGGAATATCTTTGGCCTGTAGTGCAAAGATGAATGATTTCTGAAGAATATCTTTGGCCGTAGTGCAAAGATGAACAGGTGTTTAGATGAACATGACCAACTGATGAATATCTTTGGCCTGTAGTGCAAAGATGAATATTTGATTCCAGATATATATTGATTGATGTTACAGGGATAAAATATCGACGATGAACTTTTAAATTCATATATAGAAGATAGTAGTTTGCATTCTCTACTTAACTCTTCTAATGAATTGTTGTTTTCACTGCAGATTGTTGATTTAAAAGCGGTTGTCTATTGTATTCTATTAGATTTTTCCTGTTGAAGACTAACGATAATTTGTTATATATTATCTTAGTCATAATATTCTTTTTTGGGCTAGTTGAGCTCACCCTTTTCCTTGTTGTTCCATTTTTCTTCTCGGGAGGCGAGAATGTATGAAGCAGTACTAGTCGGGGGTATGGAATGAAGGTTCTAGAGAGAGTTGTTTAGTAGTCCTCACCATTTTTGTAAAATAATGTATCAATAATTATGATGGGGATTTATTTGCGTGTGGATATTGTCTAGATGGCAATATCTCGTATTTAAACTCAAAGTTTATATGTTGTAATAATAAAGTTGTAGTTATTTCTGTACCATGTATTTGGCGACTCAGAATGGGTTGGATGGAATGGACGTATTTTGGGGGCGTCACAGGTATGAGTTTCTAGCTGATATTATTGGAAAATACATATGCTGTAAGAGCTCAGGTCATGACTCTGTGAATGAGGTACAACTCAAACTCATGACTGCCATATATTACAAAATACAACTCAACTATGGGGCTCTATTACTTGAGTGGATTGGAAAATGGTTAATCAGCTTAAAGAAAACAAAGAGCTCACAGAAGATACTCTACGGACGATTTATCAGCATTATTTTACAGGCTGCTCTTGGTGACCTAATTGAGGATGATGAAGGAGAAGCCATAAATCCAAATCGAAGAATGACTCAGCAGTTGTTTGAAAACTGGAAAAGAAATCCAGCTAAAAATGTGAAGATGATGTCTGAATCCAGTGGTTGAACTGGTGAAATAAAGGGAACATGAGTGCCGGGGAATATGTCTGTTGTCAAAGAAACTGAGGAAGAAGAAGAAGAAGCTAATCAAGGAGAACCCATTGCTTTAATCAGAAAAAGCAAAGGGAAAAAGAAAGCCAGAACTACAGAAGAACCTCAAGGATCCACCACCAACAAATCTGTAGAGTCCTCAGATATTGAGACTCTAAGGATCCAAAGAAGAAAGGAACAGCAGGCTGAGGCAGAAGAAGATAGAGCAACTATATCTCAGCTGCTGAAGATGAGTAAGATCAGTCACAAGAGCAAAAAGCCATCAGCCTCTTCGATCATAGAGTCTCCTCCGATCGTAGAGCCCAAAAGGACAAATGTATTAGCTGGTCTGAAGGACAAAACTGAAGAAAGTCCTGAGGTTGTGGCATGACCTAAAATGCCAAGAAGAAAATTGGTCAAGAAGTATATTCTTGTCAATGAGAAAGCTCTAAAGAGGGAGGACAAAGAACTGTCTGCTGAAAAGGAACCAACTGAGGGGGAGACACCAAAAGATCTGATGATAGTAGATACTCCTACTGAGGGGGAGATGCCTGAAGATCTCCTGCCAGAGGATGCTCCAGTTGAGGGGGAGCTATTGACATTTCAAAAGAATGATCAAGCTGAGGGGGAGGATCATGACACCTCAATAGCAGAAAAAGAAATTCCTGGAGGAGATAATGAAGAACCAGTGCAAGAACATCCTGAAGCAATTGACATAATGGAATCCTCCAGTGAAAACAGAGAAGAAGATGATGAGATTAAGATCATAACTGTAGGCATTGATGGGCACAGAAGAGCCAACTATGAGCAACTATTTGCATATCTTCCTATGATGCCCTTCCACCAAGCTTAAATTCTAAACTCTTGGGATCACATGTTCTGGAGTTTCAAATAGTATCCAGCTATCTCAGTACTCGCAAATGGATTACCAGGGAAATTCAATTTTGCCAAGAAGCTTCTCACCAACAGTTCTTCCTCAGAGAACACACTTGAGGTACTATCTATCCCGACTCTTTTCAGAAATAATCACTTGCCATCATCCTCATTTAATCAATTCTATGAATTCCCGCAATGGTTGGAAGTGATTCTTCATCCACTAAATCAATTTCGAAAGAGGTAATCTCAAAATTCTATAACTGAGGAACCAAATAAGAGCCACTCCCTATTACTCCCACAACCTACCACCTCTACGATCACTGACTCTAGCCCCTTGGTAGAGTATCCACCACAAATCGTAGAGTCACTAAGCTTCAACATTCAATCCCAGGCTCCTCCTTCAAATATTCCCTCCTCATCTAGAAAAGAATGCTTCAATCTGGAACTTCCTCTCTACTCACTACAAGATTAATTCAAGAGCACATTACCTCCCTCACAAATTCCAAATCTAGTCAGAACTATCCACAAAGGCTGATTTGTCAGCCAAGTCTGAGAAAGTAATCAAATAACTAGACGAGAGTCTTGAAGATCATACTGCACTTATACAGCTGAGATTGAAATCAATGATCAATGCTGTAAACAATCTTCCAAGCTCCCTAAGCCCTGAGTTGTCTAAAACACTCAAAGAGATCATCAAAGAAATGCTTCAAAGCATAAAAGACAGGGACGACATTCACTTTCTTGCAGCTAAAAAGCATCGGGATGTTTGTCTTAATATTACGAAAAACACAAGAATCTCGAATAATCTGATGATACAGAGCATCAAAAGTCTTCAAACTGCAGTCAAAGAATTTTAAGACTTCTCCATGGGCCAAATGAAGCAGACTGAGACTGTCCTCGACATTCTTCAACGATGAGAAACTCGTTCTGATGCCTTGATCCAAGAGAATCATGAGGACATTGCTCAAACTCAGAGTCAACTCAATGAGCTTGTCCAAGGAGTCACTCGCCTCTCAGCAGACATTCGAACCCTTGATGCTGACATAAAGGGGGAGAATAAAGGGCAAGGAGATCAGGGAGGCAAGGGCAGAGGCAAAGGACACTTCCAATCAAGGCCAAGGCAAATCACTCAGCAAACTCCACGATCCAGCCATCAAACACAACGATCTGATCAGCAGGAAATTTTAATGGCTCAACCATTAAGGAGTCAAGGGCCAACTACCACCTCTCATGTGGTGACAACAACAGGCCTACAAATGCCAATTGGAGATCCTGCATTCATAAATAGGCATGATCAAAATCCAAGGCTAAGCCCAAGTGAGCTTGAAGATCTGGCCAGAAGAGATGAAGCAAGCAGAAAGAGGAGAGCTGAGGAATATGAAAATCCTCCAAGCAGCAAAAGGCCAAAGAAATAGAGATAAGTTGAATTTCAAATTGTATCGATGTAGTCAATCTTAAATGTAATATCTGTCTCCATACATCAATAAATTTATGCTTATTCTCTAGAAATTTTAGCTGCTCACTGAAATACTAAGTCATGTTTACTTTACTACAACTGCATATAAAACTTTATAATCATGACAATAAATCTCCTTGGTTATGTCAACATCAAATAGGAGGAGATTGTTGGAAGAATGCATATTGTGATTTGATGTTTTATGAAAAAGCTCATGATTATGTAAAGTTCTTCAAAGAATATATGTACAAGGACTTAGTGATAAATCAAAGTTGTTAGGTTGATCTTAGCCTTTTAATGTTTACTTATATAGATAAGGAGATCAAATCTGTTAGGTTGATCTATGGCTAGAAAGAAATAGATAGACTAGTAGTCTATTCATCTGATCAACAGAATGCAGAAGCTAAGGCAGGATCGCAGAGCTGAGATAATCGTAGTGTATCTTCCTTGAAGGGCCTCTCCAGGAATTGTAGAGTGGTCCAGACGTTTGCCGAGCTAACTCAGAGATCGTAGGGTGCTCTCGGAAACACAGAGTCTGCAAGACGAGCAAGTGAAGATCGTAGTGTTAACAGATCGTAGTGATCTGTTAAGTACGAGCACCAATATGACAAGACACTACGATATTGATAGTAGAGTGACATCTGCCTTGTGGCAGAAACATCAAGCCCTATCGTTCATTTGAAGATAGACTCCAACAAATATGGAATGGGTTTTGAACATTGAAGCTCTCACCAGTCCCAACGTACAAATGATATCCTTAGTATTGATCAAAAGAAACGTATTCAAGAAGCTAAGAAAAGGACCATTGGGCAGAGGAAAACACCTTTTGAGGTGTTAGGCGAGAAAGTAGTTTGTTGTGTCAGTGGGCTAGAGTGCAATTCAGAAGATATGCAGAAAACTCTCCATCAAAGCTCAAAAATGTCAAACGCATTTAATGGCTCATCAGATGACATCAACGGATAGACTTCAAGAGCACATATATACAGATCCAAGACAGATGAGTGAAGTCAAGCAAGTATTGAACAAAACGCATAAGAACTCTAAACGCTGAACTCTACGATCTGAGAAAAAGGGAAAACTTGCTCAGCTACTCAGTTCTTTCGAATAAATGCTTAACTGCAACTGAGTAGCCTAAATCACAATTCAACAATCATCAATCTACTGAAGTAAGAAGTTCCAAGTCAGAAGGACTTAAAGAGTTCTAAGTGAACTGTGAAGAGCCAAGTCTGTTGGACTTGAAGAGTTCAAAAGTGAACTTAGAAGTGCCTAGACTGCTAGTCTAGAAGGAATCTGTGAGATTCAGAAAGTGTAAAAGACATCCTTAGTAAATTTCCTACTCAAGAAGTAGAAGAGTGGACTAGGAGCTTTGAGTGCTCCGAACCACTTAAAAACAACTGTGTCTTTATAACTGCTATAATCGCTATAATCGCTTTCTAATCGCAATAATTGCCTTTCTCTCTTTAATCTGCTATTTGAAAGGGATTTCAAAGAATCAATAGTTCCGCTGTGCTTAAAATATTTATCAAAACAGTTTTTAAACAAAGAAAAGTTTTTAATATCTATTCAACCCCCCTTCTAGATAACTATTGTGCTTTCGGGAACTAACAAGTTATATATTTAGTTACTGATTATATTTAGTGAAGTTTACTGTTAACAAAGTAGTTAGTTACCTTTATATACTCAATTGGTTACTGATTATTTATGTTTATGTTAATAATAACAATGTATTTTGTTACCTGAATATACGTATTTGGTTACTAATTAAATTACCCTCATGTTGCTAATAACAATTTTGTTGGTTACCCGATTATACAAATATTGGCTACCTTTATTCATTGATTTGGTTACTGATGTATATATATTTGGTTACCTGTATATATGTAGTTGGTTACTAATTATGTTTCATGATTCTTTATTTACTATTTTTTTTACTGTATTTGTACAATGTTTGTCAGATGTTATACTAAATGTAATTAATGTTTTTTAGTTGAGGATAAAAAGTTTGATTCCCACATCCGAGGAGAAGGATCGGCTTGAGTTGGGCGGGCTTCAATTTTTCAATGGGAAGGATGCTGTTAAGAAGGTTGAAAAAAAAGTGAAGGGTGACAACATTGGATTTGATATGTCTGAAGTTAAAGATGCAATTGATGCACGGTTTAGGCCGTTGGAGAAGAAAGTGTCTGAAATTAAGAAAGACATTGTAAAATTGCGGGCTGACATTAAGGATGATATGCATGTTTTTCATGTTCAGTTATGTAGGGACTTTAGGTCCATTATTAGAGATGAGTTACGCGGGATCAAAGATGTTGGGGACAAACAAGTTGATGGTGATTCTGATGATGATTTTGATTCTGATGATGGCGGTGGTGATGATGATGATGTTGATGATGATGATGATGATGAAGATGATGTAGCTGATGAAGCTGATGATGTTTTTAATAATGATGATGATGGTTTTAAAGGCAATAATAATGATGATGATGAGGTTGGTGATGATGGGTTGAAAGTCGATAAGAAGAATGATGAGTTTGAAACTGAAGTCGTTAAAGAGTGTGAAAATGTTGTTGTGGTTGATGAAGTTGTTAAAGATGATGAAGTTGTTAAAGAGTTTGAAGACCCCCATGTTGATGAGGATGTTGATGATGGTTCAAAACTAAATAAGAATAATGATGGTGATGATGTGTTGAATTTTGTTGAGAAGAAAGATGGGAATGAAATTGAGATTGGTAATGAAGTTGAACGTGATGTTGTGGTTGAAGAACATCATGAAATAAAAATTAATGATGATGCAGAAAATGTCAAGGTTAGATATATTTGTTTATTTTGTTGTGTTATATGTCTTTTTTTTAATGATTAATTGGTTGTTTTTTATTTTGCACAGATTGGCAATAATAATGACATGTCATCGTTTGACATATTAAGCCAATGCACTGGGAAAGATATTATTGTGTATGTTGCTCTTGAGGTTAGTGTTATATTGTCATGCCATCCTTTTTTTATATGCTATTGGTTCTAGTTACTGTTATATTGCGATATGATTACTATTATATATATTATGTTTACTATTATAATATTTGTTGGTTACTATTACATTGTGTGTTTGTTACTATTATATTATAATTTGATTAGTAATTTATTTTGTCTTGGTTACTATTATGATATGTTCACTTTAATATGTCGATTATTGTTCATTCATTTTTTATTGCATATAGTTGTTAACCGCATGTGTTTATGTTGAAAATATAATTGTATTTGTTACCTTTTATGTCAATATAAACAGGGGAATAAATGTGAGGTAGAAAGCAAGTCTGCCCTTAATCAGATGGTTTTGACCACACAGGACATAGTTCAATGTGATGAGTTGGAGAAAAGTGTCCATAAAGCTGGTGGTAGACCTGTTCGTGAACATGCAAAGAGTGCCGTTTTGCGGTCTCCATATACATCAACGTTTGGATTGGCTGGATCATCTTCTACTGTCGTGGGTGCTAGTCAAACACTTGCATGTCTTTCTGTATTTCTGAAAGTATGCATGGATATGCCATCAAAGTTTGAAGAGGCATTGTTTGAACAATGGTTTAAAATTGGTCTAAACAACAGGAAAATGTTTGTTTTTTATTGTTAAGAATGCTATAGTTTTTTTATTACAAAAATAAATTTGTTTTCTTTGTAGAAACACATGGTTAATATTAAATAAATGTTATGGTTACTATTATTTTATGTTTTAGTTACTGCTTGATCATGTTATGGTTAGTGTTATATTATGAGTTGGATACCATTTTTGTTTTCTCAAAATGGTTTTTTAGTTACTATCATATATTATATTTTGGTTACTATGTAATTTTTAGGTATATGCATGTTAGTTAAATTGTTTTTGATTACATTATAGTTACATTTTATTTATTGTAATATTATATTTTAGTTCTTGTCATATTATGTTTTGGTTACTAATATATTATATTTTGGTTATTATCATGTAATATTTGTTTTATGTTAATGTTCTATTGAAGTAAAGTGTTTGTTACTTTATATTATATTTTGATTGATCACTAGGTATTTGTTTAGTACATTCATGTTGTTTAAAATTATTATTGAGTAGATGATGTTGTTTTAGTTATACAATTAAATTATTTTATGGTTACTATTATTTTAGATTTTGGTTACTGTTTTTGTTATGTATTGGTTACTATTTGATTATGGTTACTATATTAATATTTGTTGGTTACCAGGTTACTGTTTACAATTAAGTTGTTGATTAGTATGTTAATTATTGACTGTTCAAGTCTGATTTTGGGTAGTGTATACTAATACGGTAACCGTTAATGTTAGCGTGTATACTAATATGCTTTTATATTGAAGGACCGACAAATTCCCTGAAAAGAACGATAATATTGAACCTGCTTTTGTATTTGGGTCTGTCCCAATATCATCAAAAATGTGGTTCTACAAATTAAAGACTCCTGGACAATGGTTAGACAGTATGTGAGTTCTTTTTTAAAAAAATTATATTTTTCTAGATATGGTTATATTTTTTAGTTGGGGTAGTATGTAACTCGTGTTAACAGAGTTGGTTACATTCATTACATACTTACATTTTTTAGCAACTGTGTAATATTATATGTTTTTTTCTGGTTCAGCACAACAATGTTGCGTTATATTATTTCCGTAAATTGGCCAGACATTCCGACAGTGTTTGTGACACCCCCAAACCTAGGTACTTCATTCCCACAGGATTTGGTGTTCACTTAAACAAACATTCATATCTAACTACCCAATCACAATAAAACTGGATAAATAAAATCTTTCCCATTAAAGGGTTCCATAATAAAATCTCCCAGGTTGTCTAACCTTTAAATACAATCATTCAAATGCGGAATTTAAAATTATTACATAACATCATTATTAAGAAGTCTAAGATCATCACAATAAATAAAAGTACAAATCAGCATCACTTGTACAATTTTCCATTTCCTTTGCTAGTTAAAGGTTCATCTACCTTCTCCACTTTAGCTGCAATGAGTTTATAAATATGCAAGAGTGAGTGAAACAATTGCTCACTGGATAAAATAATGAATCAACAGAAGAATAACAATAATAACTTCCAATGAGTAGGCTCATCAAAACTAGATAGTACTCTAACAATGATAATCAGGAACTGAAATCCAAAGTATGGAATAAACATAACCAAGGGTCATAAGACCATGAATTATGTCCACAGTTGCGAGTAATCTTTCAACTCCAACTTTAACAGTCATAAGACTATAAGGACTCCTCGTACTTAGGGGGATCATCCCTTCGTACCATGTATTGTGCACAAACATTTAACGCTACGCGTAAGTTATCCCCTAATAATAGGGTTGTTCATCTCAGTATTTAGAGTACAAGTCCACACCAAAGAGAGTTTGGTTTGGATAAGCTTTCAAGGGTAATTTGAAGTTCAACAATCATCAACTAGAGGACTAGTTGAATTAATACTAATAACATCATATTATAGAATACTCGTAATTAAATCATCATGGTAAATTAAAATCATGCTTTAGGAATAATCTAATAGCATACAACTTGAATAACTATAACACACCTTGCTTGAACAATGTTAAGCCAAGGTTATTTAGAATTGAATACTAAGCATGGATGGCAATATAAATGATAAACTATTTAAATATATTCGGGCATGCTAAACAACAAGTTAAATACAAGAATAACTTGTTCAATATCAAAAACAAAGTTTAGAAACCTTGCATTATTATATTGGAAACCATAATTAGTTCAAACAAGATAAAGGATTAGAAAACTTGCCTTGCTCGTGGGCTAAACCGAACAATTCAAACCACAATATCCTATAAACATATGTCATCATGACATAATAAGCCATTACCACCTTACAAACATAACTAAGTACCTTCATCATGTAAAAACTAGATTTTTAATCACATAATCAAGTTATAACACAAGTTAATCGTTAATAACATACTTATTCATAGTATAAAAATACTAAAATCAATATTTTACAGTCCTACTATCATCACATAACAATTCTTTTAAATTTTGAGTACAAAAAGTACAATCGTCGGACCATTATTTCTTTAACTTCATGCCATGCTTGGCTGCTACGATTTATCTTGTGATGCTTGGTGACGCGACGCGAGATAAAGTTAAGGTATTGCATATGCATGAGATTAATATCGCTTGTCATCATGTTGTGTGCTGGCGCATAGCTTTTGATCGATACAACTTTCTTAATAAAGATAAGAAAAAGCCAATTTTGGCCTAAAAGTTCCTTTCTAACAGCCTAATTCACATGCAAATCATACAAAGACTTCATGTAAACCTAATTCAAGAATTCCTAACATGTTTCTATCCATACAACAACATAAACAACAAGTTTAAAATATCCAATTTCACTATTTTTGATAAAAATTCACTTTTTGATGTTTTTGATGAAAATCAATACTGTGATTTTGTTTTTCAACCAAATCAGTTAATCCAAAGCATTTTATCAATGTTTTATACATACTCTATCAAATTCAATGGTCAATTTATCAACTAAATAACTAATTAACTCTCAATTTCTACTTTAAATTAACCCATATTCATTCACATAAACTCTCTGTAAACAGGTTTTCTTCACAAACTACACACATAACAACAATTCATTGATTATAATCATATAAAACTTATGAAAATAACTTTACAACACTAGTTAATCATATGAATACCCATAAAATCAGCAATTTACCCTATCACAAGAATTTTACAGAGAAATAGGAGAAGAGAAAACTAGAACTTTAAAACTTAAAATAAAAGTAGGAGAATACCTTGATTGTAGAAGATGATGGCTATCCCTTTTGATTATCAAACTTCTTTTCCCCAATTCTTTTCTCAAATTCTCTAGCCTTTTTTCCTCTCTTCTTTTCTCTCTCACTTTTCTTCTTCTCTTCTTTTTCTTCCTCCGAGTCTTTCTTTTCTTCCTAACTCTATCTAGCGTACTAGATATCTAACGTATGATAATAATAATAATATTAAATATATAATATAATACTAACTTAATTGACATCAGTTATGTTTATTTGAAAATCAAAAGCCATAAGGCTTGTTTGGCTAACCACTAAAAAAAAAAATCAATTAACCCTTATGCCTTGTTTGGTAAAACACAATTAGAATAAAGACTTAATAAACAATAGGCCTTGTTTGGCAAAACTAAATTAAAACTCCTTTAAGTTATTTTAATAACTCCTTTGTAAAAGGTTATTTGCCACCTTTTATTAAATTATTACAACACATAAATCAATACCACAAAATTAGAATTACAAATTCAAATAAAAGAATACTAATTCAATTAATCAAAACTTTCCAACTTAATAATTAAATTAAATTAGAATAAAATAATTAATTTCCTTAATTATTTATTTAACAAATAATTAACCAAATCGAATCAAATTTGAACAATTACAAATTCAACCATAAACACGTCCATTAAATATTTATCTAATTCAACAAATATTTAATATAACAATTAAAATTCTGGAATGTTACAGTGTTCATATAAGGGTAACGACTACGGATTGTTGGTTTCATAACAAGATGACCGCTCTTTTCGAGGAGTATACAAGTAAAAATGCAGATAAGAGTGTTCTGTCTGGGGAATGTGATGTTGCTGAATACATCCATGGACTGTTTATGGATGTCAATACACAATGGAGAAATGTTGACTACGTGTTGTTCCTCATTCATATGTCATCACCGGAACATTGGTTTTTGTTGACATTTGATGTGCATCGTAGACGTCTAACTGTTTATAATTCTTTGCGGCCAAAAAAGAAATCCATGCAAACAAAAATTATGGATCTTTGTGAGCCATATATATTCATTCTTCCCACTTTATTGCGCAAGAGTGGTTTTTGGAGGGATAGGTCTGACATTGACTTTAGCAGTAAACCGTATCGGAACAAGGAGGAAGATGATATAATTCAGTTGGAATTTGAAGAGGCGGTTCCTGAACAAGTCGAGGAGTAAGGGTTACATTCTTTACATTTTTTAAATTATTACATAAAGGTTGATTTTAGTTTTGATTTTTGTTATCTTTTGTCTGTTTGTGTAGTGATTGCAGGATGTTCACGATATGTTTCGCTGAGCATGTCATTCATCAAAAATTTGATAAAATTCCTATTTCATTCCCCATTGCGCAATATCGAAAGAAGTTATGCACAAACCTATATATGCATGCAAGGAATAAACAGTTGGAGGGATATGAGACCGACAGAGAATTTCCAAGAAGATTTGTTCCAAATTTTGATTAGTTCGGATCTCGTTGTTTTGTATAGATAGATTGTGTTTTGTATAATTTTTTTTTTGGGATATACACATCATTTTTGTATGGGTTATGGTTTTGTGATGTTTATTGGATCTTATGTAGATGGGATTACATATTTGAGAATTTTAGCAGTAATGAAAGTAACATTATTTGGTGGTTGGTATTTGTTCCTTTTAAGTTGTGTTTGCTACATTGTTTGAGATGTACAGTTGGTAACTAAATATGTATAAAAGGTAACTAACTATTATTTTGATAGTAACCAGAGAGTTATAACTTGTTTCAAGACATATATCAATTGTGAAATGTACATGTCAGAGTTTACTTGGGTTGCCTAAACAAACAATATCACTTTCATTACAAGATGCTTAATACACAGGTTGTTTCATGTTTTGTTTACCATTAAAACATGTTATGGTTACTGTTATGTAACTATTTGGTTACTTATTTATTATATTTGTTTTATTGTTATGTAATGGTTTTTGACTACTATTATTGTACAATCAATGAGGTATTTTAGTTATTATTTATTTTTTGGTTAATATGTAATTGTTTATTATACATGATTTCTAAGATGTATTCTTGTTTTGTTCTAGTTACCATTATTTTTATTATATAGGTAACCATTTTATTACTTATTAGTGGACAAATTGAAATAAAATTTGTTAAAATCAGTATATATCAGCTATTTAAGTTGAAATGTTAGGTAAATATCCAAACATACATATATGTTAACAATTTTTGTTTTTGTTGGTAACCAAACAGTTATAAGTTTGTATCACGAATGTTATAAAGTGTTAAATGTATGTGTCTGATTTATAGTCAAGTGCATAGTATACATGTGTGGGTTCCCATTTATCTAGCTGATGGATACTTTTAAATTACATAGTTATCTAGCTAGTAGTAATTAAACATTTATGAAGTGGTAACCATTTTATTTTAGGTGGTAAACAAAATTACATAAAAATGTTTTAGAATAGTTAACAATTGTACAATGTATATAGATGTGTGCTTTATATTGTAAACTCATAATGAAATCAGAAATCAAAATATTAATCAATAACAATTTTGTTTATTGTACACAATAAAAAATGTTACCAACCATATTGATAATGGTTACTTATAGTAAACAATTATATATTCTTGTATTTACACTCTTAATGTAATTGCACTATATCAGACCTTTTTTGGTCTTAAAACAGGTGGATTATTGCATGTTTTTCAGTTGTGTCCTTTTTCTTGGCACCTGCTGCATTTATTTTGAATTTTGATTTCAGACCTGTGTTTGTACCTATTTTTGGTCTTCCCGCTGGTCTTCTTGTGTTCGATGGTTTTACACATATGTTTCTTACTTCCTCTGGTATATCCCAGTTTTCTTTGTCATCTAACGGCATGATGGATGCTGAGTATGTGTCGACCAAAGTTGTTTTAGAGTAATTTTTTGAGCAAAAATCATAACAGCTCAAATTTTGCTTGTTCATAACAGCAGTAGCGTGCAGACAAGGCATCTCATGGTACTGAAATTTATGACATGTGCATGTCTTTTGATCGATGTCCACAATATATTGTTTAGCGACATCGTAAATAGTGAAAATCACTAAGTTTGATGTCTCAACCTACAACACAAATTAAGTGTTGTTAGAGTAAAGTACAACTGGAATCATTTTCATTGTCTGAAAATAGGATAAAAATAGTAAAGTAAACAACTTAATGTTATAATTACAAAGCACAATTACATTATAATTATACAGAGTAACCAAACAAGCATCAGTTAGTAACCAGTACAATGATACACAGTAACCAACTCAGCAGTAGTCAGTAACCATTATAATGTTATGCAGTAAGCAATTAAGTATTAGTTAGCAACCAATATAATATTACATAGTAACCAAGTCACCATTAGTCTGTAAACAAGTCAATATTAGTTAGTAACCATTATAATGTTACACAGTAACCAATTCAACATTAATTAGTAATATTATGCAGTAACCAAGACAACATTAGTCAGTAACTAAGACAGCATTAGACAGTATAATGTTACACAGTAACCAATAGTGAACAAATAGGTTTCCATAAAATGCAAATGCAACTTATGATGCAATAATTTAAAATTGTATTAGTTACCTTAAGTTTCTTTGATTTAATGATATTAGATTGCAACCTTCCCTCAGCTGTTGTGAAAAGTGTTGTGAATGTTGATATGGCTGCTTGTTTGTTTGTGAAATACCATCTTTGAACAAGACAATGTAGGCATTCAATCATTGATGCAACTAGAAGATCCCTGATCATCTTGATTGCGTTGTTAATAGATTCGGCGGTGTTTGAAGTCATTGTTGAGTATCTTCTTACAGTCCCATGGAGCCTGGTGCACTTCTCCAACTTGACCTCTTCCTCCAAATATGTCCTTATTCGAGGATTAATGGCATCAATTTCATCCATGTGTTTGTTGAATTGTTCAATAGTGTAAGCTCGACAAGCCCCGTTGTAAGCCTGTTTAAGTTCCTCTCCTCTCTTTTTGAATCTATTTTTTATATTTTTTAGTACATGGTATGTGCAGGAACCATGCATGACGTCCGGAAACACAAAATTCAGTCCTTATATAATGGCTTCATGTCTATCTGAGACAATGCATTGGCCTTCCCTAACTCCACAAGAAATTCTCAAATTTACGAAAAACCATATCCAAGATAATTCATTTTCGCTGTCAACCACTGCAAAAGCAATCGGAACAATGTTTCGATTTGCATCTTATGTGCTTGCTATAAGTAGTGTCCCCCCGTAAGTTGATTGTATAAACATTCCATCGATTATAATTATTGAAAATAAATGGTTCCATGCTTGAATGGATGCTCCAATGGCAAAGAATAAATACTTGAAATGGCCATTTGTTTCCAACTCAAGGGATGTGACAGTACCTGATATGAAACATGAGCATTATCATTAGAATTACAAGTAGTATACAGTATCCAAATCACTAGTAGTTGGTAACCATTCAGTTGGTTAATGGTATCCAAATCAGCTGAGTTGGGTAACCAAATCAGTTTAGTTGGGTAACCAACTAATTATGAAAAACCAATAAAATGTTTTTAATTGTTACCTGGATTTGTTTTCTTCAGCATGTGTAACCGTGATGGGATCATTAAGTAGTCGTGTGGATTTCCTCTTACCTTTTTCAACGCTTTCTCATTCGATCTCCATGCTTTTTGGTAAGAGATAGACACATTATATTCTGTCATCATGTCCTCCACAATATCGGTTGGTGTGTATGTTTTTTTCAAATTTGTTAATTTGTGCATTATGCATTCACTGACCAACTCACTATTTGCCTGCCTGTGGTCTCCCAGCAATACGTTGACTGAACACGTGTGGATGTCGTTGAATTCCCTCACTTTGAACATACTGGTTTTTCGAAAACTTGATGCTCTTATCTTCCATTTGCAATTTTCATCATATACGCACACTAGCACAAAGTCTCTATGACTTGTTCGTTGAACTTTGTGTTTTCTGTTTTTCCTGATTGAATGCAGCCTCATAGCTTGTGATAGGATTTTTTTGTCTTTGTAGATTTGATGTAATCGTACTTCACATTCATTCGGATCTGTTATTACATCATCATATCGTTCTTCTGTGTATGATCTGTCGTGTTGTCTGTCTCGGTGTTGTTCAATAATTTCCATTACAAGGTGATCAGCATATTGCGTTCCAATTTGGCAATCGTGTGTTGGTAGTGGAACTAGTTTGAATTCCTCAGTGTTGATCTCGATCATGCGTTACATTATGAATTATAGTTTTCTTCTACATTTGTCAAGTTATGTAAGATTGTTGTGCGTCCTCTTCTGTGTTTAGTTTCTATAATCACTGGGAATTTACATTGCTCATCAGATTTTCTACTGACTTCAATAAAGAATCTTAAGGTTGCTTCATCTGATATACTGATCGGTGGAATATCGCTTCTAATCTGAAATTTGATTGACAATGTTGTTGCATTTGTGTCTAGCCGTAATGCACTGCATATCGTGTTTTGCATTTCTCTGAACGAACAAGTTGATGGAACTAGTATGTCGGTAACTTCAAATTTGGTGTATTAGTTACTATCAGTCCATGTACCATTGAAATAAAGTACAACTAGAATCATCTCCATTGTCTGACAACAGAATAAGTATTGTAAAGTAACCAAATCAATGTTAGCTAATAACCAAACTACATGATGTTAGTAACCAGAACATAAAACACATTTTTACATTCATCTTACAATAGAAAAAAATCAGTATATTGATATTTGTTACCAATTAAATTTTATAACATTTGTATGAAGGTAACCAATGTAGCCAATAAGTAACCAGCATATTAAAACAAACCAAAATAAAACACTGTAACATTATACAGTAATCATGACAACATTATTCAGTAACCAAATCCATTTTAGACTGTAACCAACACATATTTATTTAGTAACCACAAGTTAAATACATTTTCCATTGCATTTTTATAGTAAAAAACAACAAGTTCAATTTGTTTGTTACCAACTAAAGACAAACTTTTGTAAGAATGTAAACAATGTAGCTAACAAGTAACCATTAATATAAAAAACATAAGTAGAAGTGTACATTAATATGCTTCAGCAACCAATATTATGGTAACCAATTAATCACTGCAGTAATTAAGTTTGCATTAGTCAGTAACCAAGTCAGCATTAGTCAGTAAATAATTTTACACAGTAACCAAGTCAGCATTAGACAGTAACCAAGTCATCATTTTTCAATAACCAAGTTAGCATTGTTCAGTAATATTATGCATTAACCATTATAATTTTACACAGCAACCAACTCAGCAATATTCAGTAACCATTTTAATGTTATACAGTAACCGAGTCAGCATTAGTCAGTACCAATATATTGTTATACAGTAACCATGACAGCATTAGACAGTAACCAAAAAAGCATTAGACAGTTTAATGTTATTCAAGAATAAGACAACATTAGACAAGAGGCGGTAAACGAGTAGGAAGGTAACCAATGTATTTGATTAGTAACCATTAATATATAAAAAATCAGTAGAACTCATTTAAAAATATAAAGTAATCAAATATAAACATTATTTAGCAAACAAATACACAATAAATAGTAACCAATTTGTATCTATTTAGTAACCATAATATAAAACTTATCAATGAATCAACCAATCGTTTTAGGAATTCGTAGTAACCATTTTAAGTGTGAAAAACTTAAGAAAGATAATCAATATAGAAATTCGTAGTAACCATAGGTAACTATATGCATATGAATTTTAAACTCACATACCTCTGTATTCAGTTTGTATCGAAGTTGATGTGATATTGTATTCAACAATCACTGCAGTACGATTGTTTTTGGTTACTGAACTTGAAGTTGCTGTTGATTTTGAATGCTATTTTGCGATCTCAGAGTGCCGTCGCGATAGAAGATTTGGATTTCTCCGATATCAAAGTTGCATGTTCTGTTCAGTCGCTTGATTTTAGGAGCGGTTAGTTGCATATAGGAAAGATGGTAACTGACATGTAGGGAGGTAAAGATCCGTAATTTTAGCAACGTAATATTATGTTGCATTATTTTTATAATTATGTTGTGTGTGTTTTATTTTTATAAATACTTTCTAATTGTTGTATATTAGTGTTAAGGACCCAAGATTCTTCCAGTGTGGATGATGATAGAGATGCAATTATGGGCCTTAATTCCTTCTATGTAGATTTAGTCTTATCAATTAGTTGACCCAATATCTTACCATGTACTATTCCTGCTCTCTCTTGTTTTTTAACTCCATAAATAAAATCTCATATGCGTAGCACAAATTATTTATTAAATGATTGTAATTGTAATTCTTATCATGTCACTAATCCTGCATTAATAGCTTATTATTTTCAAAGATGAACATGGAATTAAAATAATAATTATTATTTGTGAATTTTATAGATAAAACTCTTCTTGTGAAATAGGGGGAGTATTATTTAGTTGATAATATACAATGTAAATATTTACAAAATCATATTTATCATGTGTGTTATATTGTATTTATAGTTTTGCAAAGGAAATTAATATTTCCACAATACATTTTGATATTTTCACAATACTTTTTGATATTTCTACATGAAAAGTGTCGCTATAGATGTATAGCGACGGAAAAAACTGTCACTATAGGATCTATAGCAACACTTTTCACGTGAAAATATCATTTTCTGTTGTGAAAATATCAGTTTCCTTTTTGTAAAACTTAGAGCTGAATTAATATTTCAAAACACCCCTCCCCTAAAGTCTAGCATTATGATTTTTAACATGATAGTTAAAACTGAGATTATGTAAAGTTTTAAGTTCAATTATTACTTCAACGTGTGAGTTCTATTTTTTAGTTATGTGAGGAGACATGTATTTTTGGTTTATGTAAGAATTGTATTCATCCTTACGTGAGGTTAGTAATTATTGTAATTAATTGTCAATAAGATCATATCTTCAATTTGTGACCATAATATGAGTTTAGGTTAGTAATTATTGTAATTAATTGTCATTAACATCATATCTTCAATTTCTGACCATAATATGAGCTTAAAAAAACACACAATAACTAGGTGTAAGGTTCATTAATATTAAAACAAGAAACAAAATAACCTGACAAAGAACGTTGAAGACTTACTGATCATATATTGACTAAAGGTGTTAGTATTAAAGTGTTTCATCCTATTATGTGCAAGTTGAACACAATAAATAAATAAATATTTATTATTAATTGAGGAAGTGTGCTAATTAAGGCCTAATCCTATTTAACTTTTTACTTATCTTTTCCTATTTTAAGTTGGATACAAATGTATATATGGGGATTGTGGGTGTACATACATAAATAATTTGACAGAACGGATTATAATGGTTAGTTTAACATATTAACATAAAAGTAGATAAAGTCTTGCACACAAGGAAGATAATTAAATAATTCTTCAAGAAAAAATACAATGTAATTGATAATAATTGTCAAAAATATCATTTGCAAAACCCTAAGAAAACATATTTGTAGGCTAAAATATGTTCCGATCCTAATTAGAAAAGATAACAACGAAATACTGAAAAATAAAAATAATACTCCAGGTTTGATCAAATTTTGACAACAAGATAGCGTCTTCTCTTAGCTTTCTTCCTCCTCCCGTCATGCCGCCTACCGCGTTAGGGGAAGAAGATTCGCAAAGCGGAAAAGACAGAGGAGGGGAGCACCCTCTTATTCTCTTCGCGAGAACTTCCGGATCGAAGAAGCATTCGGAACGGGCTCCGCGTTCATTTCGTTGGCAGAAACGATCCAACCAATTCGGGGCAAGACCCCTTTAAACAAATTTTTCGGTCTTAAAACGGTGCAAGTCATGGCCAAAAGTGATAAATCTTGTAGAGTTTCTATTCCAACTCAACTTGCGAATCAACTTTCAAATCCGAATCAACTCCTAAATCCTGTTCTCCATCACAATTTTAATCGAAAGTGTTGGTATTTGTTGAATCAAGTTAGTCCTAATTTTTTCAAGTTACTTTTATTTTAAATTTTAAAATTGATAATTTTTTTGAATTTTATTTTTATGAAAGGCTGAGTATTAATTAAGTGAGTATTAATTGTAAGTCTAGAAGAAGAGAGGTAAGATTAAAGTTGAAAAATATTTAGGGGGTGTTTGTTTAGAAATTTGAATGGCCGAAAATTTGAATAATTTGAATCTGGTCAAATCGCTTATTTTGGTCTAAATGGTCAATCAGTAAGATGGATCGGTGAATTCCAGAAGTCGATTTTTAGTGAATGAAGTAAAACAAAATTTTAAAATTTTAAAAAAAATTAACTATTATATTAAGTAATATTAAATAAATTTATAACAATTTCGAATTTTTTCAGAGGGGTAAAATAATAAAGTTTTGTCATTCAGATGTTTCAGACATGTCAATTATCAAACATCTTTTTTTATTCAGATTCAGATTCAACTCATTCAGATTCAGATTGAGCTCATTTTTTATCAAACACCCCCTTATTTTATCTTTCTTGTTGATATGGTTGACTTAAATCTTCGATAACAATTTTTTTTATGTTAAGAATATTTCATTTGCTGCTATTTTTCTTCAGTTGTGTAAACTATTATTCTTAGTGTTGTATTTTAAGTTACATTATAAAATTTCTAGTCAAAATTAAGTTATTTTATTATATTTTATTTATTTTTCTTGGGCGGTGCAAAGCAATCACATTACAAGAAAATTAGTTAAATTCGACGGAACTATAGTCTACATTATAAATTCTGTCAAGAATAAGTTAATTATGACGGAATATTCCGTCGAATATAGTTATGTCAGAAATACCTTAATATCGACAGTCTAAAATAGGGGGAAGTTCTTGGCGCCAAAGTTCCCGCCAACGCCAGTACTAAGTTCGACGGAACGGAGGCTAATATCGACGGAACTTCTGTCGGGACTAAGTTATTTTCGACAGACTTATGTTTGATAAAAATTCCGTCGAGAATAAGTTATAAAACCTAAATTCAGTCTCATTTCTTCAGCCACCTCATCAGTCGATCTCTCACTCACTCACTCTCTCTCATATCTCGCTATGTAGCCTCTCTCTCTCTCTCTCTCTCTCTCTCACACACACACACACACACATCCAGTCCACCACCTCCATCCCTCAGCTGTCGCTGTCCCCCTCTGCCGTCGTCGCGTCCCTCCGGTCTGTTTTAACTCATCCACTATCATCTCCTTAGAAACTAGGGTTCATTTGTTCCTAGTTTGCAATGTATGTTTAATTTAATTTGTCAATTTAGCTAGGGTTCATATATATATATATATATATATATATATATATATATATATATATTCTGTTATTGGAATCTGAAATATGGATTAAATTAAATTATTGGAATTTGAAATTGGATTGTTTTGTATTTAGGGATTATTATTAATTTGGGTATGAAATTGGGACTGAATTATTTATTATGTTTTTAGGGTTTAGTTTTGCTTTGGGTTTGAAATTGGGATTGGAATATGAAATTGAGATTATTAGCCTGGAATTGGGTGTATTTTTAATAGATTACTATTGAAATTGAGATGAAATTATTGATGAAGAAATTGAGATTATTTTTGATATTTTACTGGAATTTAAACTTCATCCTTGATATGTGTAATCTGTTTTTAATTGTTGATTATGTTGGAATATAAAATTGAGATTATTAAACTATTGGTCTGAAATTGAATTTATTTTTGATATATTGTTGTTGAAATTGAGATGAAATTGTTGTTGAAATTGAGATTATTTTGATATGTTGCTAAAATTGGGAAACATGTAGTTGCAGTAATATATTTTGATACGTTGCTAAAATTGGGAACAATAATAGCTGGTTATTTGTTTGTAGTAAGAATTATTTTCGACGACAAAAATTTCCGTGGGAATTATAGAAGGAAAAAAATAAATTAATACTTAACTATAAATAAATTAAATTAGTTTAAATATATTAACATATAAATAAAATAAAATAAAATAATTAATATAACATAAAATAATACAATAATTTTAAAAATAATATAATATAATAAAATTATTTCTAATTAAATTTTATAATATAATATAATATGTAATAAAATACTAGGAAAATTAAATAAATTAAATATATAATATAGTATAATATAATACACTTTAAAATAAAATAAAATAATAATAAATTAGAATAACATAATTAAAATAAATTTAATTTAATTTAATAAAATTAATTTAATTACATAAAATAAATTTAATAAATAATATAATATAATATAATATAATATAATAAAAAACTATAAAACTAAAAAAAAAATTAGATTAAAATAAATTTAATTTAATAAATAAAATAAAATAAAATTAATAAATAAAATAAAATTAATTTACTAAAATAAATAAATAAAATTTAATTTAATAAATAAAATAAATTTAATAAATTATATAATTTAATATAACACAAAATAAAATAAATTTAATTTAATTTAATAAAATAAAATAAATTTACAAAATTATTTAATATAATATACTACAAAATAAAATAAATTAAAATCCAAAAATAAAATAAAATAATTATCATAAACTGAGTAGCATTTACTTAGTTTATTATTGAAAAAATAAACTAAGTAGCATTTGCTTAGTTTTTTACAATTAAAATAAACTGAATAAGTAGTCTCAGTATTCAGTAAATAAAATAAAATATAATAAACTAAGTAGCATTTACTTAGTTTGCCACAATCTTCATTAAACATAATATATACATGTGCATGTAGTATATATAGGTAGAAGCTTAGAAACCCGTTTGACATTTACTTATTAGGAGTGAATGTCGAATAGTCCCCAGTTTGGGACTGTTACTGAATGTTTTCTCTCACTTAGGTTGGTTCCAATTCACAGGATACGTTTTTATAAACTTTTTAGGATTTTTCAGCTAGTGTCTCTACATGTTCTCTGAGTGCATACTTAGACTAGTTGTCTTGGTCTATTTCATGTACTAGAAGACCATAGGGGAGGTGCTACTGAATTTTTCTTAAACTAGAAGAAACGTGCTCAAGATTGACACTAATGAGGAGATGTATCCAGGAACATGATAGAAGCCTAACCACTGTAAAGTGGAGATATATAATAGGAAAACTAAATTCTTGCATGGACTATATTCATAAATATTTTTGTTTGAATTGGGTAGTTTCTTCAATTAAAGATGCCAGCGGATTGGAGTTAGATGTACCGTTGGATATAGATTGACGGGAACGGATTAGTTTATGCGTACCATGACGGGGTGTGCAATTTTATAAATAAAGCAATATAACATGCTGATGATCCGAACAGAAAAATAAGATGCTCGTGTCTCAAGTGTAAAAACATGATTTGGAAGACTGTTGACGAAATTAAATTTGACTTATATTCACGTGGCTTTGTGGATGAGTATTCGGTATGGATTCATCACGGGAAATCAACTGAGTTTAGAGAACTGACAGACAGTACTATAGATCAACCAGTTCACGGGGATTCGCAATCAGATAACTATGATGTTGTGCTGATGTTGGTTGATGTGTATGTCCTACCAATATTGACTGGGCTGAAAACGAGCATGCATCAAGCAGTGCTCAACAAAAGCCAAATGATTCAGCTGCTGCCATCTATAAGATGCTATTTGAATCGGGAGTGTAAGACACCGAATTTTATGAAATAAAAGTATTCAATTATCCTTATAATTATTATTATATTCATTAAATGTTTAAATTGATAAAATGTTAAAGTTAAGGGTGATATGTGTAAATTATAAAAGTATGTCGGGGAATATTTGTTCTGTCAAAGAATATACGTTTTGTCGAGAATATTAGGTAAAATTGCGACGACGCCGAAATAATCAATCATTGGTGGGCCCCACAACGAAATATTGTTGGATGCAAAAAATGACATAAATAACCTTTTTAATAAAAAATTATAGTCAACTATACTATCATTTTTACTATTTAAATACCCGGTGATAAAAGTACAGTAGCACGCGGTATTTTACAATGACACACGACATTCTACAATATCACATGGTATTGCACAATACTTCATATTATAGATTTAATAATTGTTACAGTAACAACTGCATAATATTTCATATTATTGAACTCAATAATTACCACAATAGCAAATGCACAGTATTTCATATTAATATAATTGACATGACACAGTAACTCATTTTATCTTATATGATATTATTAGGCTAATAAACATTATTGACAATGTCTAAAAAGTTCTGTCAAGGAAATGAGTTATTTAATTGTGCGTCGTTTATACGAAAGACCTCCTCTTTCCTGGGAACGATCTAGTTGTCAATATTGTAAGTCTTTAATAATTATACTCAGAAGAAATTAGTGAGCACCAGTGTAACAATCTAGAATTTCAAATGGTAATTTCAAATATTTATTGAATTATATAAATATTTTAATTGATGTGTTTATTGTAGAATAGCTATTTGTTTAATTTGATTTGATTTGATTATTTATTTGTTAAATAAATAATTAATGAGCTAAGGAAATTAATTATTATGAGATAATATTCTAATTTAATTTAATAATTAAGTTAGAGAGTGTATAGGGATTAAATGGATTATTATAATATTTTTAATTTAATTTGGTAATAAAAGTGTGACAATAAACTATGCTATAAATGAGTTATTAAAATAAATTAAAGGAGTTTAATTCAGTTTTTCCAAACAAGTCTTAATGAATGTTAAGTCTTTAATTTAAATAGGTTTTACCAAACAAGGCATAAGGATTTTAAGTTATTAAGTTTTAAATTGGTTTAGCCAAATAAGCCTTATGGCTTTTGATTTTCAAAAAGATGTAACTGATATCAGTTACATACATATATATATATATATATAATTAATATCTATTATATTATACGTTATATGTTTCTAAGTCCGTAAGTTAGAGAAGGGAGAAAGAATAGAGAAGAAGAAAAGGAAGAGAAAAGAAAGAAATAAAAGAGAGAAAGGAAAGAGAAAATTCTCTGTGAATTGAGAGTTTAAAAGAAGAAGTTGTTGTAAATATCTTCTAGCAAGGTAAAACCCTACTTTTCTTCTAAATTTCTAGTTTTTATATACATGAAAAGTTTTTTATAAAATTGGTGTGAAGGAGTAATTGTTTATTATATGTGATTTTATATGATAATTGTTGATATAAGTTTTGTTCATATGGTTTATAGATGATTTAGAGTAAATTAATTCATGTAATATATTTTATTATGGAGGAAATCATATTATAGTGAGTTTACATTGATATATGTTGAATATGGTTTAAATTAGCAATAAAATTGGTACTCAATTCATTGTATAATGTATAAATTGGCTATTGATTGTGAAAGTACATGAAGAAACGAAAACAATGTAATTAAAACCAACTGTTTTGGTTGTAAAACGAATTCACAGTGAAGAATTTCGCTATGAATGTCAAAAGAAGAGGAAATAAGAGAAATAGTGAAATTAAAGGTTGTAATCTTGATGTTTATGTGATTAGAAACGTGTTAGAAACATTAGTTTATGTTTCTGTAAACATATTACACCTTGGATAGGTTGGTATGGTTGTTAGAAAGGAGTTTGTAGGCTTAATTTGGCTTTCTGTAGTGTTCGAGATGATAATTCGAGAATTCACATAAGGGAACCCCGCCCCGACAGGGGGTAGTTTGTCTAGCCAAATTTTGAAAAAAAACTGACCAAACATGTTTTACTAAAATGAGCATAACTTTTTTATACGAACTCCAATTGATGAGATTTAAGATGATTCAGAACGAGGAATAATAGGCCTATAAATTTTATTCTTTAATTGTGTCAATTTGATGTCGTTATGAAGGGTAAAAATGGACATCTTTAGGACTATTATGCATTTGGAGGCAATCAGAAGGCGTCGGGATGCGCGAATGCAAGTGCAATCCTTTGTGTATTAGTATAACCTAATCTAAAGAGAATGATAACATGTTTGACATGTAATAGGATGTTGTATCAAGTTGTTAATGTGTATATGGCGCAATGACATGATCACTTAAGTAGTTGTAATAAAGCTAAAATGTGATGCTCATGAAAAGATGTGATGTTGTTTAAACTTAAACTTAGTTAGTGAGCTATAATAAAAGTGGGAAAAAACTCATGAAGCTAATATTATCGTAACTAATGTGTATTGTCAATACATATGGTATGTGTAGGACTTGTGGTGAACGTGAGTAGTGATTGTTTAATCTACGCACGAGGCAAGTTCTCTAACTCTACTTTTATGATTGTGCAAGTGTTTAAACTTTATTGATGCATTGAGCAAGTTCCTAAAACTACTGATATATCTATTATAACTTGATTATGTTCATGCAAACTCTTCAACTTAACTATTACTTTGAGAAGGGTTCCTATCTTTAATGTTGTTCTAATTACGCAAGTTCCTAAATTCTGTTATTCTTATGTTGAGCAAGTTTTATTCCTCAACTTGTTATTAATCATGCACGTTCATTAACTCACTTCTTTTATTGAGTAAGATTAATAGCCTTAGCTTATTATTGTTCAAGCAAGGTTTGTTATAATATTCAAATGCCTATGCTTCCTAGTTCATTTCTAAATCATGATTTCGATGTATAATATTTAATCACTTATAATTCATGACTATTTCATATCATATTGCTATCGAGCACTTGAAGTGATATTAAAATATATTCAACTAATTCTTAGTTGATGTTTTTTGAACTCTAAATTACCTTAAAACTTATTCAAACCAAACTTCCTTTGGTGCGGACTTATATATTAAAACTGAGATGAACAACCCTATTACAGGGAATTATTTACCCGTAAGCGTTTAGATGTTTGTGCACAATACGTTGTACGAAGGTTTGATCCCCCTAAGTACGAGAAGTACCTACAGTCTTATGACTGTTTAGGTTAAAGTTGAAAGAATACTTATAACTTTGGACATAGTTCGTGGTCTTGTGACCCTCAGATATATATATTTCAAATTATGTTCCTAATTATCATTGATAGAGAATATTATTCAGTTCTATTGAGCCTATTCATTTAGCAGTTGTTATGATATTGTTATTCGTTGTCACTTCCAGTGAGCATTTGTTTGCTCACTCTTGCTTATATAATATTATAAACTAAAGTTGAGAAGGTCGATGAACCTACCACCAAAGAAAGGAAAAGAAAAGATGAACAAGTGTCAAGACTTGTAAATCATTGATTTCTATATTGTCGATTTTGTTTTAATTGTTGAGATGTAATTATTTTATTTTCCGCACTTGATGTTTGTATTTAAAGGTTAGATAACCTGGGAGATTTTATTGAACTTATTGATGTAATCCTTTAATGGGAAGGTTTATTGTTAAACTTTATTATATTTGGGTAGTTAAAAATGAATGTTTAGACAGTG
This sequence comes from Panax quinquefolius, assembly GCA_020205615.1. Lineage (NCBI taxonomy): Eukaryota > Viridiplantae > Streptophyta > Magnoliopsida > Apiales > Araliaceae > Panax > Panax quinquefolius. The sequence goes on along the minus strand of CM035163.1, from coordinate 40,876,015 downwards.
AACACCAAATCTTATGGGAATGAAGTACCTAGATTTGGGGGTGTTAGAACCAGTCTACTGTAGCAAGCATATGGATTTAGGGATGTCACAATAATTGTCACAGTATCTTATATTATTGAACCAATAACTGACATTGTAGGAAGGGTAGTAAAGGATAGTTGCATAAATGGAAGTCACGGGTTTTAAATAGTTAGGTCGACTCATTATTTGAAGAACAGTAATATCAGTGATATTAATACATTAAGTCAATAATGTAGAAGACGGATAATATAATGATAATGGAATAATATTTTTGATAATGGATTTATCTTTTTGAATAAATAATGATAATGGAATAATTTTTTTGATAATAAATTTATCTTTTTGAAAAAATAATTATAATGAAATAATCTTTTGATAACGGATTTATCTTTTTGAATAAATATTGATAATGAATTATTATTTTTGAATAAAGTAAAGATAATAGATGAAAATGGGTAATTATTATGTTTAAAGTAAAGATAATAGATGAAAATGGATAATCAATATGTTTAAAGATAATGATAATGGATGAATAATATATTTATAAAATGTGGGATCTTTTGGCTATATATAGGAGGGCTTAACATAAGGAAATTCATAAATTCCTTACTTATACTTCCTTCCACTTTCTAAAAATTTCTTAGTGTAAATTCTCTCTAAGTGTGTTAACCTATCTTGAGTATTTGTGAAGATCAGTAAGAATACGAGTATTGTTCAAGTAAGTATTTTCTATAAAAGTTGGTCAAACACTCATACACATCACACAGTGTTTAATTCTTCCTTTAGAAGAGTTATTTTGAAAAACTTCCTTTGGAAGATTTTAGTTTGATATATTATTTTGAAGCTTATTCTGTACACTACATAAATTTATACTACATAGTCACTTTTGATAATTTCATAATATACGAGTTAGTGTACACCATATGTGATAATTACTAATTAAAGTGTAAATATATTTAGGTTGATAAACTTCATAGAAAGCAGCATCCAATCACTTGTTAATTGAGGTAAGAGATATCATTTTCTTTTATACTCCATATTATGGTAAGAAATTGTTATTTGTTTCGATAAATTTTACATTAAATGGTAAAAAGTCCTAAACTATTTAGAACTTCCTTAATAGTTTTCGCTTCATCTAGTATCATTTCACCTGAATCTTCTTATTGCACTTTACACGTGCTTCATCTAATATCTTTTCACCTGAATCTTCCTATTTCTTTTTACACGTGATAGTTGAATTGTGAATCTTATTTATCCTATTCTTGAACTCTAATTGAATTTCTGGATATCATTATTGAACTCTGGATAAATTAAACGTCAAATCTCGGATGTTGATTCTTTTATTTTATAATTCCTATAACTTTCGTTCATTCTTTATATCACTGTTATTTGTACTAATCATCAAAGAATCAAGTTATAGTGAATATCTTTGGCCTGGGTGCAAAGACAATATGATCGTTGAGTGTCTTTGGTCAATATGGCAAGGACATGTGGTGAAAAGTTCTCTTTTGCCCATAATGCAAAGATGGACGGTTGATTGACATGATCCCATTGGTGTTACAATTGAATATCTTTGGCCCGTAGTACAAAGACGAACTGTTGATTTTTCTTGATTATGATTAGGAAATATTAATTGGTGTTACAAGGATAAAATAATGATGGTTAACTTTTAAATTGGAGAAGATTGTGAACATTATGATCTATTTTACTCTTCTAATTAATTGATTGATATTTCCGTTGCAGTTGTTGATCTAAAATTTGTTATCTATTATATTCTATCAGATTTTTCACTGTCGAAGGCTAAGGATAATATATTCTTCATTATCTTAGTCATGATATTCTTTACTGTGCTATTTGAGCTCACCCTTTCCCTTTTTGCTCCATTGTTATTCTCAGAAAATAAGAGTGTAGCTGGGACTAGCTGGGTTGTGGAGTGATGATCCAAGATAGTTTCTATAGTTGTCTTCACCATGTTGTTAAATAGTGTGGCAATAATCATGCTGAAGACTTGTAATATGTGTTGTCTTATCTTTTACGACATTATATTTTGAGTGTGGATATTGTCGTATTATCTACAACACTGTATTAAAAGAACGTATGTTTATGGTATGCATTTTGGTAATCCAAATTGGGTTGTGTGGACCCTATTTTGGGGGCGTCACAGGGAGTCCCATTGTATCCTAGAAATGAGAAGCACACCAGGCTATCTGCAGTGACGAAGCTCTTACACTTTAAAAATGAGCATGACTGCAGTGAGAGAGGATTCAATGATTTGCTTGCTATTATCAGCGAGTTCTTACCTATGAATATTACTCTGCCCACGAATTACTATGAAGTGAAGAAGATGGTTAAGGGGTAAAATCTCGAGTATGAGAAGATCGATTATTATGAGTATGATTACATGTTATATTATACGGAGGACAAAGATAAGGTGCAGTGTGATATCTGCAACTTGCCTCAGTACAAGACAACAAAATATGGAAGGAATATTGAAATTAGTATGCATACAACTCAATCATGTATGATGATAAAGCATATACTTTATAAATAATCTTATTCATTTATTAATAAAAGTATTTATTTGTTAAAGGCATTTAATTATCTACATGGTGATGTTTTAATAATATGTGATAAACCCATAGTTTTAAGCAATGCTTTTAGAATCATGATGAGATCATGCCAATGAGATCTAAAGTCTTAGATAGCTTAAAAACTAAAATGTTCCCAATCAATGAATTATTAAAAAGGGGATTAGTGAATCCAAATAGATTGGTACATACGTTGCTTGCTCATTGGATGAGGATGATTGATCTCATGATCATTTGTGTGGAGACATTGTGTAGGTGCTTATTGGAGAATAAGTTCACTGAACGTGGCTCGCTAAGGAATACCTAATGGAGTTTTATTTGCCTGTCAATAGGAATTCCTGTAGTGATAGTATTACAAGTGATCATTAGACTTGAGATCGATATAGTATCTTGTGTATGATAAGTTATACTTTGACATGTCCCTTAAGACCCTTAGTGTAAGACCCCGAATTTTATGAAATAAAAGTATTCAATTTTTCTTATAATTATTATTCAGTAAATGGTTAAATTGATAAAAAGTAAAGTTAAGGGTGATATATGAAATTTTTTCACAATACGCAAGTGGTTATAAAATACTCATTGTTGTTGGAGAATATTTGTTCGATTACGTGGAATATTATTTTTTTGTTGGGAATATTCGTATTTATGTAGCGACCATTTGTGGGCCCTATAATGTAATAAGCGGCCGGATAAAGAAAACGACAAGTTTGAGTTTTTATAAATAACTGGCGTAGTTACCGAATTAATAATCGTTGAATACTTCGGTGGTTAAAATACGATGTCTACGCGTGGTTACACAAAGATAATACCGGTATTACAAGAGTTTTTTGAATTATTCATTCTTACGTATGAAGGCACATAACTCAATAATTGTTACATCAATTCATCGCTCAATATTTTATTTTATTGGTTCAATAATTCTTTGAGTTGATATTTTATATTATTGTTGTTTCAATAATTATCACTGCACAGTATTTTCTATTATCAGATCAATAGTTCATATTATTTGAATAATATTATTAGATAGCATTATTGGAAATGTCTAGAAAGTTCTGTCAAGTAGAGGTTTGGTCACCTAATTGTGCGCCAGTAAGGAGAAATCCTTATCTAAATCCCCTCTTCCGGAACTACGGCGTCATTGTCATTATTGTGATTCTATAATATTATTTGTGAATAATTATTTATTGATTTATATGATAAGGAAATATTTATTTTATGTGGATATAAATGATGGATATATTTTATGTGGTTGTAAATTAAGGAATTAAAGCTGAGGTGTTTTATTAGTATTTTGTCGAAATGAAGAACGAAATTTGAAAATTTTCAGAAAATTAGTTTATTACTTGATTTTGTAAAATCTATAACTCTTTGTGTATAATGATTTAAGAGATGAGCCATATATCAAAAGAAAGCCTTGGAAGTAAGCTAACCGTAGAAATTTGAATCACCCAAAAATTCATTGTGGATTTTTCGTGGTGACTGTTTGAATGAAACTGGTATGAAGGACTCATAATTCGAAAAATCAGTGTTCTTGAGATATATTGCGTGAGTTATAATTTTTAATCCGGCCGTTGGATCATTGTTATTTTTGGATATGTTATATATATATAAGTTGAGTACATGTCCACAAATTTTGAACCGTTAAAAATTAGCGTATGATTTGTTATGAATTTTAAGAGGTGACTGATTCGGAAATTATGTTTATAAATGATTTTTGGTGGAAAATTCTATAATGAGTGGGCCCCACCTTTGGTTGGTGAAAAATGTGCTAAAATTTTATTTCAAAAGTGGTGGGTGGGAATAGTAGCAGGGAAAGCCATCAGGTTGCAGGTCAAGTCTGCTTTAGCGTTCTAACATTTTCCTATAAATAGAGTGCTGAGTTAGAATTGAAAATCACACCAGAAACATAAGTTTCTCTCCCTATATTATCGAGCGTATTTTTGTGAGTATTTTGATACTTTGAGAGTTGCTAATCAGTGCAATTTTCCTTCAGCGTCATATCCGATATTCCAGTCAGAAGTACTGCTCTTTTGAGGTAAGGGATTGTAAAGGATCGTAAGGGATTTTAAGGGATTGTAAGGGATGTTATTTTCTTCTTAAATGATATTATTTTCTTCAATATCATTATGCCGAATTATTGATATGAGTTTTATTGTGGAATTTCTACCTTTTTCATGTCGGGGTTACTATTAACGTATACGACACTATTCACGTATACGGCATTATTCATGTATATGACACTATTTACGTATATGATATAATTTACGTATACGGTACTATATACGAATACGGGTTACTATTCATGAGTTACTATTCACTAGTTACTATTCATGGGTACTATTCACGACAAAATTGGTTTCTTTTCTGACCAAATTATCATTGATTTATGAATCTTACTCTTGAAATTAAATACAGTTGTTGATCATATTATTTTTATTATCATATATAACATTTTTATAACCCTAATGATGATATTTCTCTTTGACTTGAGTGTAAAGATGGGTAGATTATTTGTATGATCGTTACTATGGGTTCTCTTTGGCCAGTAGTGCAAAGATGAATTGTTGACTGGTATGATCATGACCATTGAATTTATAATTGAATATCTTTAGCTTAAGTGCAAAGGTGAATTGATCAACATGGTTATAATTATTGTTTATATAAATTCTGAAATGATTATATATTTCTTTGAGATATTAATATCTTTGGCCCGTAGTGCAAAGATGACATATTGTTGAATATCTTTTGTGACACTCCCAAAACAGGTATACATCACCCATCTTGAGTCGCCAAATATATGGTCAAGAAATAAATAAAAACTTTAATACAACTATCGTGTAATATACGACAAAACATAGCTGAGAGTTTAAACAAGAATATTACCTTCTAAACAATATCCACTCTCAATGAAGTCCTCATTACAATTATTATCACACTATTTCACAGAATAGTGAGGACTACTAAAGCCACTTATCCTGGACCATCACTCCATTCCCCAACTTGTCCCAGCTATATTCTCATTTCCTGAGAACAATGAAAGAAAAGGGTGAGCTCAACTAGCCCAGTAAGAAATATTATGACTAAGATAATGCAGAATAAATTATCATTAGCCTTCAACAGTATAACAACTGATAGAATATAATAGACAACAAGTTTTAGATCAACAACTGCAGTGGAACAAACAATCCATTAGAAGAGTCAAGTAGAGCATGATATCTACTATCTTCTATGATTTAAAAAGTTTTTCATCAAATTTATTGCTGAGACTCAGCTTAATAAATAAACCACATCATCGAAACATCCCTGCACTACGGGCCAAGAATATTCATGTAATCACCAATGGTCATGATTATACCAAATAATCCCTGGTCATAATCATACCAACAACTGTCCATCAATGCACTACAGGCCAATGAGGACTTTTACCACATCATTTGTAACATTACGGGTCATGATTATACCAAATGATCCCTGTTCATAATCATACCAATCAACAGTCCATCTATGCATGTAAGCCAAAGATGACTTTCATCACAATATAAGCATGAGGATGATGACAATGATATAAGCATTAATCAAACGAAATCAAATCAAACGAAATCAACGATAAATATTAAAGACTTTAAATTTTTTCGAGAGTTTAAAAATATCCAAATTGTCAACATGATACTGCTTTGTAGAGTAAAATTCAAGAATAATATTCATGTACCAAAAATAATTTGGATGAGAAAAGAAATATATTTTTCTGTAAATAGTACCCGTGAATAGTACCACGTGAATAATACTTGGGAATAAGTACCGTGAATGAATAGTACCCACGACATGAAAAGTACCCCAAATACCGAAAGTGAATAATATTGGTGAATAGTAATTGGGTGAATAGTAACCGTGAATAGAAAGTAACTGAATGAATAGTACTACGGCATGAAAAGTGCCCCGAATACCCGAAAGTGAATAATATTTGAGTGAATAGTAATCGGGTGAATAAGAACTCGTAAATAGTAACTCATGAATAGTATTCCATCATGAAAAGATCAATAATTATCAAGAAAGGTCGAATAATATTTTCATGAAAATATACTAGATGAAGCGCAAATATCAAGGGATATTCTACTAATTTCATGGAGTATAGAAGCAAAACTTCAACAAAATGAGTATAAAATTCAAAATCTGAAATGAAATAATATTACTTACATACTACAGAGTATGGAAGAAAATATTATTTCAAGCGAATATTGAACAAAAATAACATCCCTTACAACTGTTGAACGAAAATAATATTCCAACGAATATTTAACGAAGATAATATTCCTACGAATATTGAATGAAGATAATATTCTTTATGAATATTGAACAAAAATAATATTCATACGAATATGAAAAATAATATCTCTTCAGAATATGAAATAAATAATACCCCTTACCTCAGAAGAAGACCGGATATTGGAATAGTGAAGTAGCAGACTTCTCTTTTTCATTCTTTCTATAGTTTCTCTCTCTATAGCTTCTCTCTCTATAATTGCTCTTGTGAGTCTTAGTGAATTGGTGAGAATGAAGGAAGAATGAGCTTCTATTTATAGGAAAATATAGTTTTGATAATTGCACTTTTTGGGGCTCGAAATATTACAATATAATACCTTTATCTTTTCCTTCATTTTTAATTTAGTCCTGCAAGTATTATCAAACTTGCACCACCACCCCTAATAGTACATCATGTGAATCAATAGTTCAATCATGTGAATCAATAGTTCTATACATGTGAAAATACGAATTACAGTATAGTACCTCCATTTTTAACTTAGTCATGCAAGTATTATCAATCTTGCACCACCTCCCCTAATAGTACATGAATGTGAATCAATAGTACACACATGTGAACAAATAGTTATAAGCATGTGAATTAATAGCAATTAATTACTCATTTATCCGATTAATTACCTGATTGGTCAGTATAACTTCTAGATATCAATTATTATCGAAATAAATGTCGATTTCCACTAACACTAATAATCCCAACACAATGAAACTATCAATTTCATCTTTAATCAACACGAACTTATTCATCATTAATATTATAACTCACAATATTTAACAACCAGGTCGTTCCCAGGAAAGAGGGGGCTTTCTGATAAGGATTTCTCCTTATTGGCGAGCAATTAGGTGACCAAACCTCTCCTCGACAGAACTTCTAGACATTGTCAATATTGCAAATAATAATATGAATAACTTTGTCGTCTCAATTATTGATTTAATAATATAAAATATTATGCAGATGATACTGTGACAATAATTGAATCAATAATATGAGAGATATGATGCAACAATTACTATAGCAATAATTGAGTATAACTGAGTGATTTCTCACGTAAGCATCAATAATTAATATCGTGTGCTACTATGCCACCACGCATATTACTGTACTTTTACTACCGGGTAATTCAACAGTTTAACGATAAAACTTTCGCCGTTATTTTTATAAAAAGATATTTTTGTCGCTTTCTATACCTGACAGTTATTCCGTTGCGGGGTCCACCAATGATTGTGTCGTCATATGAATATTCCTCGATAAAAAGAATATTCTCCGACCAAACGAATATTTCCCGACACAATGAATATTTTATATCAACTTGCTTACTTTGCAAAATTTTCAAATATCACCCTTAACTTTTAACCTTTATCAATTTAACCATTTACTAAATAGATTAATAATTATAAGAAAATTGAATACTTTTATTTCATAAAATTTGGGATCTCACATCTTTGGCCTGTAGTGCAAAGATGAATTGTTGATGAATATCTTTGGCCCGTTGTGCAAAGATGACCTGTTGTTGAATATCTTTGGCCCGTAGTGCAAAGATATCCTGTTGCTGAATATCTTTGGCATGTTATGCAAAGATGAACTGTTAATGAATATCTTTGGTCCGTAGTGCAAAGATGAACCTATTAGTATGATTATGAACAGGAACTGTGATTTGGTATAACCATGATCTTTGATGTTTTAGGTAAAGACATGTGATAAAAATTATCTTCGTCCTGGATGAGAAGAGGAATTTAGAACCACAAATATGATTATGAGTTATTCACATGATTGTGGACAGGAACTGTTGATTGATGTTACAGGAATAAAACATTGTTGGTGGACTTTTAACATGGAGAATATAATAGACTTTATGGTCTATTTGACTCTTCTAATGGATTGCTCGTTCCGCTGCAACTATGGTTGAAAGGTTTTATCATCTACCATATGTTCTAAATCTCTGATTTATTGCTGATGAAGGCTATTGATAAATTAATTATCTTTAGTCATGATATTCTTTACTGAGCTAGTTGTGCTCACCCTTTTGCTTCACAATTCCTTTCAGGTAATAAAAGTGTTGTCGAATTCGACGGGGATAACAGGGAATAGAAGCGGTGGTCTATAGTCATTTGAGGTTCTCCCTAAATAGTATGGAAATAATTATATTGAGAACTTTAGATAAGTGTGTCATATTGTATACGTCATTTGATATTTAATTTTGATGAACCGAATAGGGTGAGGCGAACCCAACTTTGGAAGGGTGTTTTGCCACTATCATACAAGATGTCTAATGACATACAACCTCGTGTTATCATAAGACAGAGTTGTGCACATCCACTTGCTGAGTATATCTACGAGCACTACCTATATGATCTTAGAGTTTGGTTGAAATATAATTTTCAACTGCAGACAGTGGAGATAGTTATATGTCAATAGAAGACTCACCATTGAAAAGAACATGATAGTAATCTTCTCGTTTTTCTTTGGGGTCTATTGGGTCAACCAAGGATAATTCTGTGGGCATATGATATCTATCATAACCTAGACGCATGGCTTCCCATGTACGAAGGTTTTCTTGATCATTTCCCAAAGATTTTAATTTCTAAAATATCTATTGACTGTACCTTTATGTAAGGTGCCATTGTGACGTGCTATCCAAGTTGGTGTCCAGAGTCACAGTTGGTATATATTTGTATCAAAACTCATAACATATGTGTTGTTGTATTTTGCACCACAATTGTAGTAATAAAGTTGTAGTTATTTTCTGTACCATGTATTTGTCGACTCAGAATAGGTTGGATGGATTGGACCTATTTTGGGGGCGTCATAGTTAGGGTATACCAAAGGGTATGCTTGGGTGTAATAAGTTATATATGGAGATAATGAATGATCAATAAAGAATCTACCGCTTCTAGTAAAAGAAGAGAAATGCCATATGTGATTCGATAAATGACAACCTAGGAATCCTTGGCCAAGGTGGAAAAAAATTAGAAAGGAGTTTCTAATTTACATTTATTCGGAGTTTTGGATTTGAGAATCGAAATACATATAATTAAATAAAATAAGACTTGACAGTAATTTCATGCTTTATATTTAATTAAGACATTGTATGGTGAAATGATTGAATTGTACGGTAAATATTTGCTCAAAGGTTCTTTTATGATTAATGTTGAAATCTATATTATTTGGAAAGTTGTTGATCGCTAAGGAGGCTTATACTTATTGTAGAATAAATGTTATTTATTAAAATAAATTAATACTCTAATTTATTTATTTAAATAAGATTAGAATTATTCTAATTGATTTATTCACAACCCGATTTTAATATAGAGAACCTAAAGGGTCACACCATAAAAGTTAAAATATTTATTTAATAAATAAATGACATAATCGTAATAATAAGATAAGTATATTTAATTTAATTTATGGTGATAGAATAAATTAAATAACTTAATATTTATTATTTATTATTTTGGAAATATTAAATATAAATTTACAAGAGGAGTCTTATTATTATTATTACTATTATTGTTAAGTTAATTCTAAAGGGTTTGGGAATTAATTAATAAAGTACTCTCATCATTCCTAATAGGATTAGGAGCATAATTAATTAAAGGATTTTAATTAATTAAAACTAAACCCTATTCCTAAATAGTTTAGAATGGTTGCCTACATCAATAAGTAAGAGGAGTCTTATTTTGATGTGACACGCACTTGATTCCAAGAGTTGGAAGAGTACGTAATTTCTATAGAGATTGAAATTAGGGTTTAGCCAAACATCCTTCTTCTTGAGTTTTTGTTCTTCCTTGGTGGATTACCTCCAGAAGCCAAACGTTTGGGTAGCTAACGTTGATCAAAGGAAGAAATCCAATCCCGTTGTTAAGGAGACCACGAAGGACTAGCAATTGAACTTGTACCTGAGAAAACTCGAATCTTCAAGGGTATAAATTTGATCTTCTTTCTTCTTCGTTTATATTGATAATTAAGCACAAAACATGATCATAATATGAGATTGTATGAAATTTTTAAATTCCAATTAATCGTGCTTGCGCAGTGTTTTATATTATTTGATTATGTAATCGCGCTATATACAATCCTAGCAGGAGAAACATGTTCCGAAGAAGATCTTACAGTACTTTCCTCTTACGTCGAGGTTGCAACAGCTATTAATGTCATCGCACGCTGCTGAGTATATGAGTTGGCATAGAACAAGGGATGTCGTGCTTGGTCAACTGACTCACCTAACAGATGGAGATGAATAGAAGATTTTTGATGCCAATTTTCCAGAATTTGGCGACGAAGTTAGGAATGTCAGGCTTGACATGGCTACAGATGACTTTTGTTCATTTAATAATTTTAGTCAGCCCTACTCTGTTTGGCCAGTGATCATGGTAGCTTACAATCTTCCACCGTCAATGTGCATGAGGGATTCGTATCTTTTCTTGACTTTACTCATATCGGTATAAGAGTCCTACAAAAGACATCAACGTGTACCTCAAGCCGTTAGTCAATGAACTTAAGATGCTGTGGGAAACATGTGTTTAGACTTTTGATAAAACTGTCGGGCAAAATTTTATGATGAAGGCAACCTTGTTGTGGACTATCACTGACTTTCCGACACTTAGGATGATCAGTGGTTGGTCGAATCATGGGAAGTTGTCATGTCTAGTCTGTATGGGGATGTGCAAGACACACAACTATGTCTTGGGTAGAAAACTAGTTTCTTTGGAACTGCTCTTAGATTCTTTCCTGTTGAGCACAGTTATAGAAAGAAGTCTATACAGTTCAACAGAAAGACCTCTGTTGTCAGGCAGCGAGGTATTGGGCTGGCTAAATGAACTGACATTTCCGCCGCCAGGGAATGAGCATGGTAAGTTGAGAGCAATAGGGTACTGGAAAGCTTATAACTGGACACACTCGTCCATTTGGTTTGAGTTGCCATACTGGGTTACACTAGAACTTCGTCATTGTATTGATGTCATGCATATAAAAAAGAATGTATTCGAGAACTTTTTTTACACTGTGCTAGATACGAGTGGTAAAACAAAAGACAATGATAAAGCACGTAAAGACTTGGAGGAAATGAACATTAAGAGGGAATTGTGGCTCCGACCTAACAACTAAAAACCAAAAGCTCCATTTTTTCTTGACCGCACTTTCGAATTTCTTTCGGGATATTTGCTCAAAGGTTATAAGGTACAGTGATGTGGAGCAGATGGAGAAAAATATAGTGATGACAATGTGTAAGCTCGAAATGATCTTACCACCGGGGTTCTTTGACTCGATGGAGCATTTGTCTATTCATCTTCCATATGAACTTAAGCTTGGAAGACCGATGCAATATCGGTGGATGTACCCTATCTCTAAGGTGACTGTACACACCATATGCCCGACGCATCTCCCGATTGATTGCATGCTTAGCCACTTCACGCAGTATGATGCCTCCTTTATGATGATAGTGTTGCGTGAGTTTCACGTAAGTCGAATTACATATATTAAATCAAAAATTTGATCCTATTTATTTACGTATTGTTCAAATATTTACTGATATGTACGTTATGGATTTTTGATAGACATATTATAGATATGAGGTTGAAATCTTTGATGCAGATGACGACGCTGTTATTATTGCACATATCTCAAAGAACTATGCCAACTAGATGTACGAGATGCGACAGAAGGCAGTTCGGGCAGTTAAAAACTAACCCGAGACTACTATAAGAGATCATCAGCCGCCGACCATGTCAGATATAAAATGGGCTGCCATGTGTACGTATCAGGATGATACTGCCTTCAAGACAAAGTTCGATCAAATGAAGAAGAAACGAGGCCAGCTCCAAATTGTACATACTTCTGGATCGCAGTCGTTTTAGGAGGTTAGGTTTCTATGTAATTATATTTAGTATAGTTTAATATTGTTGGGATCTATAGTAAGGTAATGTGATATTAATTAATGTATGATTTAGGCCATGCAGAGCAGCTTGGGCCGACCCTCCTACTATGGTTGAGTTTTGGGATACAGTCTGAAGGCGTCGACTTCTTCGTCGAAGATGTCTCCCGCAACATTAGCTATACGAGTAATACATCTACTATAAAAAATTTTATTTAGGATCATATTACGTAATTTATATGATGATGCTGAGTTAACTCACATGTACATATATTAAATTATAGGACCGGTTTGAGAAGCTCTAGGGCCATCGTATAGCTGAGTTGTAGGCTGCTACTGGCCAGTCCGGGACGTTAGATTCCACCATCCCTCCACCCGAAATTAGTTTATCTTAGGATGAGGAGATGACTCTTTGGGTCGTGTCTCAGGATCCTCCCAATAACACTACCGGGCGGTATCGAGTGTTGGGGTTACCGAGGATATCAACCTATACACTACTTGGAGGTATAATATTTTAGTATATTTCTCGTTTATGGATAAAGTGAAATATAATATTATGATTGTTATATTTATTTTTGCAGGCTCTAGCTAGCGTTTGTGTCCGAGAGCACCTGTGAGACCATCACATACGGGCGCTGACTTAGACGACATTATGTTCCAAAGGGTTATGGCGGCAGTGTCGAAGAGGTTTGGTACGGATCCGATATTCTGTCATTAGGATCTGTCTAGTCGTGCTCGCATCCATCAGCTTGCTCTGGACATTACAGCTTGTGCCACCGCCAAGAGTACAGGTATCCCTCCGAAGTAGTTCATCGCGATACACGACGAGGTGGTCTGGATGGTGGTTACCTTACTCATGGATGCTTTTGGGCCGATGTTGAGTCAACCCCTGACTATTCAAGTATACTATTAATTTTAAATTAAAAGTATTCTGCATGTTATTTAATTTTCATTTAGTTGTATCTTTAATTGTATCATATGGACCAATGAGTTACACTATATTGTATCAACATGGTGACGATCCCGAGCGGGTTGGCGATGCCGAGGAGGCTGCTCACTCCGATCACGAGTGGATGGACGACGTCGACGATTTTCATAAGCCAAAACAGCAGTGTCGACGCCCGCTCGATGATCCTCCTCACACCGGGGGTAGTACTACTGGCATGACTTAGTTTTATAGATGATTAGGTCATATTTACATTAATTTAGCTTAATGGGATGTAATTTTTTGTAGTTTAGTTGATGTTTGATGTATTGTAGGTTAAACCTTGTCATTACTTTAGTTTGACATCTTTACTTTAGTTCTGTTGATGTTTGACATATTTTTAGTTTAGTTTAGCTTAATGGTATGTTTGACATCTTAACTTCTTGTTTAGTTGATGTTTGACATATTTTATTCATCTTTACCTTAGTTTAAAATGTCATTTTTGTATATCTTATGGAAAATAAAAGACTTTTTATTATTGCTGGCCTTGGTAATTCATAGTCATGTTGCTAGATAGTTATAGTTATGTTGTATGTGTTGTTGGGAAAAAAACAGGTTCACAGGTACAAAAATGTGGGTTATTACTTTGGATATTGTCAAAATAGAAAAAACAATAAAAAAAAACACCTTATGATTGACGAAATAAGGATATGCTCGACGAAATTCTGTAGGAATTAAGGATTCCAACATGCCAGCTAGTGATGCCACGTGGCAGATTAACATCAATTAAATACTTCCGACGGAATAGAGTTGGTCGATAATACCTTAATTCAGACTGAATATTGCGTCGAAAATGATTTGGTCGACGTTCTTTATTTTCGACCGAAAGATCGACAGATTTAATTTCAACGCGTCTATATTTGACAGAATTTCCGACTGAATATTCCGTCGGAATTAATATATTCTCGACGGAATATCCTTAATTCTAACGAAATATTCCGTCAGAAATAGTCCTTTTTCTTGTAATACAGTGGCGAATCTAGGATTTGACATCTAGGTAATTATATTTTGTAAAAAAAAATTACTCACGCTGTGTGATTGGGTTTTAAAATAGACAAAAATAAAATAAAATATATAGACAAAAAATTTAAGTTTTTTGTCCACTTATATATGTTTTTAGTGAGTTTTTTTTTTTTGTTGAATAGTAAAGAAAAGAAATGAACTAAAAATTTTATTATTTTTCATGCCAAAGTTTTTTGTCCATAAGTGAACGAATTTAGATGGAGAACTAAATGCCATAAGCAAATTTTTATAATCTTTATTGTACACTTTACGTGTATTATAAACACAACGACGCTAATATAAGAGTGTATTTTAAATGTAAAATTAAGTTTTCTTTCATTTTCCTTTATAAACTCAGTAATAATATGAAAAATAGCTTATAAATTTTCTATTTCTTTATTTTCAAATTTAAATTTTCTATTTTTTAACCGTTAAAAACTCAGAACCATAGTGTTATAGTTAAGAAAATTAATTAAAAAGAAATTAGTACAACATATTTGTAAGTCTTGCAAAATTACACATAATTTAATAATAAGCTTTTCACGATAATTCATTATTAAAAATACTATTTTAACACTTGCAGTTGCGACCGGTTACACTAGTTTTAACTTCATCGACAAAAAAAACCAAAAATAATCAATATATTTCATCTTCTCAATAAACTTTGAGTATTAAACTATTTAGTAAATTATGTGTTGGCCTTGAAATATTTATATTTTTTGGATAACTTATTTTATTTTAATTAAGTCTCTTAGTTTTGCAAATATACTAAATGTAATATACCTAAAATAAATAAAAAAATTCCTGTGTGCCTACATCATTGCCATCGCTATAGTGTTGACACCATCGACATCATTGTATTGATCTTTGTGATAGAAACATAAGAATTAATTGGATATATATATATATATATATATATATATATATATATATATATATATAGAGAGAGAGAGAGAGAGATTCCATCCACAAAGAACCCTTCGTTTTACTATTAAAATTAAAATTTGAATCGAAAAAAAAAAAATCAACAAGATCAAAAAGGGGTTCTTTCCACAAAGAACCTTTATCATGGATGGAACCCCATATATATATATATATATATATATATATATATATATATATTAACTCCAAAGATCTTCCGTCACGTCCCAATTACGTAAGACGTTCGATTTCTCGCATAATAAACACGATCAACACTAAAAGCTTCGACGGCTTCGAATCGTCGGGGAGATAGCAAAGCGTGAGAGTCAAGACAAAGCGATCACAATGTTAAGAATGGAGGATAAAAATATCTAGTGTATTCAGAGAGATAAAATTATCAGTTACCTTTTGTTTGTATGACATCCTTGCTGTGATATACTACAAGATCCGATTTTGTGTGCCACCGACTCCCCTGACACCATCCCACTGCAGGTAGCTTACCTGCTGATCCCATCCCCTTTGTCCACCGATGGTCGACTGTCCAATCCTCATTAATGCGATGTAAGATATTAGTCAGCCATTATCTTTGTCATCATCATCGGTCAAAGCCCAAGTGAAGATATTTATCATCCAATGGGTCGGCCCAACGAACCGGTCCAAGACTTATAAGACCCAACAGATATAAACCAAATGATTTGGCCCAATGACTAGGCCCAATAACACCAGGATCCAACTGTGATAACCCAATGAATCCACCAAGGAGTTCGGCCCAATGTACATAAAATATCATGACCCAATATTGCCCCCCAGTCTTTTATTAAATAGACTGTTTAGTGAAAGAGTATAAAGGACCCAAATATCAAAATTGACCGAAGCTCGACTGGTGAATCTCAAATAGCAAGATGAATTAAGACCGGAAGTCCAATTGAAAAGCCCACTCCAGCTGAACATATAACGACAAATATTCCATCGCCTCCCGAACAACCCAGACCTTCGCCACAAAAATCATCCTCTTCTGGATCCAGGCCCGAAGCTGCGGCTTCCCCCCACTCCTTGGCCAGAATTCAATAAAAATTTCCCTTTCGACCTCTAATAGCATGCGTTCGCAACACTGATGATCATTGCTTCGGCAATAGTTCCATCATGGACTTGATGGACGAAGGAATGAAATACCAGACTAAAGGAATTTGATTTTTGACTTATCCATTTACATCCATGCCCATCAATTTGAACTGATTGACTAATACTAGTCATCTATAGGCAAACACTATCTTCGGGCGCCTCCATCCCAAATACAAAGAAGCCGAAGCCGAAGCCGAAGAAGACGCCGCCCGAAGGGAGAACGCCATTCTGAAGTCTACGTTGACAAAAGAGAGAAGCAACCTTGGCATTGCTCTCTTCAACAATGAGTGCCTTCAGAAGGATCTCGACAAGGTCAAGAAAGAACTGGAGACGACCAAGGCCACACATCGGGTCATCACAGTGACGAAGAAGAATAAAGATCTGACCGAGTCCAATCAGAGCTTGGCGAAGCAAAATAACAATATCCACGCTAAAGAAGCAAGATATCTAGCACATCGTCAAAAGCTTGAAGAGGAACTCCGAGAACTTCAGGCCCTTAGGAATTTGGGTCCGCCATTGACCGAAGATCTTCGTAAGGAGATCCAGGCAGAATATAGAAAATCCGCCGAGCTGAACGATGAGATCGTCCATATGTATGCCAAAGGATATGAAATCTACCAAAGTAAAGGCAAGAAAAAGCTTGTCGCGGCCAAGGTAGATCCATCTCTTCTAGACTCTTAAGACGGCGATGATGATAATGAAGAAGCCTGAAGATGACCTCCCCTTTACCTTTAGCTGTAGAACTTTCTGTAAAAATTCTAACTTTTTGTGAACAGTTAATATTAATGAAATATCAATTTCATGCCTTATTACTTCTGTGTGAACATTTCTTGTCAAAAATTCACCATCAATCAACTTGAAAAATGTACAAGCTTCTTTTAAACATAACTTTGAACTGTTAATCAATAATTGAACAAATTATATAACAGTTAAGAACAATAATGAGATAATCCGAACTCAACACTTGAACTAAATAAAGTAATGCATACTTATCGTTACCGAAGTGTGAGACAGATCATGTATAAGGTCAATCCAGCGGATCTTCCTTGCACCATCGGGATCTTGTTTACCGCACAGGGTATAACAAGTATATAAGGACCATGGAATTTTTTTATCACACGGAGTTCTAACAAATCCATAAGGACACACCTGCCGATAAGGCTACCATCGAATGGTCAGCGAGTCCACCCGAACCTCCTTACATCATCGTGAATTTGTTTACCACGCAGGGTATAACAATTTTAAAAGGACTATGGAATTTGTTTAACACACAGGATATAACAAATCCATGAGGACACACCTACCGATAAGGCTACCATCGAATGGTCAGCGAGTCCACCCGAACCTCCTTACACCGATGAAGTTTGTAGATGAGCTACCGAAGTCTTTTTGTGCTGAATGCCTTTGTGAACTTCTCGAAGAGCATATTCAGCTTCGGACGGGACCAAACACTTCAACAGTGGTGACGAAAAAGCCCTTCAATAAAGATCCCCTTCAATAAGAATAAAATTGGCACTCTTGTACTTAATCTTCTTAGCCAATATCTGATCCGAAAGAAGGACGCCATCTGCCAGATACTCTATATGGAGTAAACTATCAATTAGATCGCTCTACGAACATAACTGTTTCATGCTGAATACTGGGTTGTTGTAAAGTCCCCAGATACAAAGAGCCATCAAAGGTGCTCGCTTAAGTAGTAGCCAGTTTGGACAATGCATCGACAACAGAATTGTCATTGCGATCAACCCCATGATAGCTTGCTACACTGATGTCCGAAGTAAAATATTCGTCTATATGCAATGTCCACGAACTCTGCTTCTGCTGAAGTACTGCAACGGCTTTGTCGGACTCTTCAGCTTCTCCTTAACTATCATCAGCTTCAGAAAAGAAATGTTCGACCTCAACATCAACCGACCTTGAAAATATTGTCGAAGTGTTTGGATTTCTAGGAGTGCGGCTTCTAGATCTGCTTTGGTGATGAGCCCTTCGCTGTGGCGAGAACACTCAAGGCAGAGTGCCTTCTTTGTATTCTCGGGTTAATATCCTCTTGAGCTACTCCCTCGTCTGCTTGTGCCATAGCCGCGAGAACCCCTAGGGTGAGGTACCCTCTTCGGATGCTCAGGAGTATGGCTCCTTGGTCTTCTTCGGTCATGAGGGCGGACTCGAGATATATCTTCAAAGTGCATAGGCTTCTTTTCTCTGCTTTAGAAGAACTTCTAAAGCTTTGTCCGCTTCGTCTGCCATCTTCGCCAGCTTGGCAGCCTTGTCATCCTGACCACTTCGGTGATGGGTTTTAGGCGGTGTACCTTCCACTCGCCTTCGGCCATGATTGTACTCCTTGTCAGCAGCAAAGACCAATCTCCTTTTGGCTTCACCATGGGCTCTCGAACGAGAACCCCCTGAATCATGCTTGGAAGCTGTACTGTCATGAGCACTCTTTGAGGGACCCAGACGATCCCTAACAGAAATACGTTGTATAGAAGAGCTTACAGCCATCGGCTGTCCTTTCGGTGTAACAGTTCTACTCCTCACCATACTTTTCGACGTAGAACAAATTGTGATTGAAACTCAAAGACACTAGAACACGCCCTCCTTCTAGCGCCAATGTTAACACCAAGATCTTCTGCCACGTCCCAATCACGTAAGACGTTCTGATCCTGCACAATAAATACGATCAACACCAAAAGCTTGACGGCTTCGACCGTCGGGGGATAGCTCAAGCGTGAGAGTCAGTACAGGCGATCACAAGGTTAACAATGGAGGATAAAAATATCTAGTGTATTCAGAGAGATAAAATTATCAGTTACCTTTTGTTTGTATGACATCCTTGCTGTGATATACTACAAGATCCAGTTTTGTGTGCCACCGACTCCCCTGACACCATCCCACTACAGGTAGCTTACCTGTTGATCCCATCCCCTTTGTCCACCGCTGGCCGACTGTCCAATCCTCATTAATGCGATGTAAGATATCAGTCAGTCATTATCTTTGTCATCATCACCGGTCAAAGCCCAAGTGAAGATATTTATCATCTAATGGGTCGGCCCAACGAACCGGTCCAAGACTTTTAAGACCCAATAGATATAAACCAAATGATTTGGCCCAATGACTAGGCCTCATAATAACACCGGGATCCAACTGTGATAACCCAATGGATCCACCAAGAAGTTTGGCCCAATGTACATAATATATATATATATATATATATATATATATATATATATATATATATAGGTTATTACGTAAACCGGTTGATGTGAAGCAACTCCTTTTTTGATCTGTTGAAATTTTGGCTGGAGCAAAAAAAAAAATTCAACAAGCCAAAAAAGAGTTGCTCCACAACAACCGGTTGTTGTGGATGGAACCCATATATATATATATATATATATATATATATATATATGAAGAATGTACATCTTTTAAAAGCGAGAGAGTGCCCTAGCTAGCTTGTTGTTTGTATATGAGTTTGGTGAAAATGGTAGGGGTAAAGACTGAAATTTAATTCTAATGGGGATTTTTTTTTGTTCATAACAAGAAACATACTTTATGTAAAACCCTAAAGTTCTTTCCTGCTAAGGAGCAACCACCCTAACTAATTATGTGGAGTACATATGACTAATAATACATAATACCAACATAATCAAGATTACAATACCTAAATGAAAAGGAGCTAGATCCTACAAATAAAGGTTGTGTTCTTTGCATGAGGGAGACACTAAACAATTTCATTTCATTTAGAAGATCAACTTATGAGACCTAATCTCCTCATTTTGACAAAAGGTAAATTTTGATTAGGTCCACATCACTACTATTAACCTAAACTCCTCATTTTGACAAAAGGTTAAATTTGATACCAAGTCTATTGTGTGACTCGACAGAGTAAGAATGATACTCCCTCTGTCTAAAAGAAGAGATCATTTATAAGATTTCATGAACCCTTAAGAATGTTTTTTATATATATTATTTCGTATCTCGATAAAAAATTAACATCCGTTTATTTTTTTTTACAGAATAATCTAATTTTAAAATAATAATTATTTTAGTGGGATAATTTAAAAATTAAAAATTTAATGTTATTATAAGTAAAATCATCAACTACAATGAATATATCATTAGTTCCGACGTGTTTAATTAGTTGTGATGACAATAACGAAATTGTAATATTAATAAGGTTATTATGTTATTTTATACTAATATCAAAAGAAAAAACAAAAGATTTTTCTTTTCAAAACAAAATTCGCCAATTATTATTATTATTATTATTTTTGCACAGAGAGAGTATATAGTTTAAAATATCAGCTTTCTATAACGTTGCCAAGAATTCTGAGTTTACTCCCTTTTTTATTTTTTCTCTTTTGTTCATAACCCACATCCATAATTTTTTTTATTGGAATCCCAATTATACTCCCTTTTTTCTCTTTAGTAGAGCCCATAAGAATTTTATTGGAATCCCTTTGCCTTAAGACACTAGTACCTTTAAGCTGCATGCTGTGTTTGTTTATAAGAATTATATTTATGATAAAATTATTATATTTAAATTGTTTTATTAATTTTTAAATTTAGATTTGAGACTATTATATAATCTAAGAATTATAAAATGATTTGATAGTTTTGAGATTATAATTATAATCCCGATATTATAATTATAGTATTAATAGTCATAGTATTATAATTTAATTTTAAGACATTACTCCCTCCTTTCCTTAATATAAGTCGTTTTAGAGAAGTATTTTTGTTTTTTAATATAAGTCGTTTGAGAATTTCAAGTAAGTATTAATTGCTTAATTTTTAATATTACCCCAAATTGTAAATATAACTTTGGTTTTCTCACTATTATCTGTCCAATAAATAATACACTTTTTTTAATAAAAGAACAATATAAACAATTAACATTATATTTAATATTTTATAATTATTTTTTAATATTTATGCACAATTTTAAAATAATTTATATTAAAAAATAAAAGTATAATTTTAGGGGTTTAGAGGGAGAATCGGAAAGGAGCCAAACTAAGATTTAGGAAAACCCTTCTCTCAATACGTAGTAAAGGAAAAGATCTTACATCTAGGTTTACCTTGTTATGCATGCCCGAAAATATTATTATTTTCGTTTTTAAAAATTATCGTTTAAGATTTTTATACATGGATTAAGAAAATCATTTAATACTATTATTTACTACCTCTATTCCTAAAAGATTATCGTTTTAGAAAAAAAGTTTACTCCAAAATATTTATCGTTTACAACTTTCGAGGATAATAAATTATTTACTTTCCTATATTACCCCTATCTTCTCTTATTGTCCCAAGAAATTCTCTCTTGTATTAATAGTTTTCAATTTCCCATAAAGAGGTAGTGATGAAATTTCAAACAAATTTTACTTGGTAAATGATACTTTCTTAATCTATGTGCAAAAACCTTAAACGACATTCTTTTAGGAACGGAGGTAGTAACAATTAAAATTTGTTTGAAATTCCAACACTATTTTTTTATGGGAAGTTAAAACTATTAATACAAGGAAGAGAATTTTTTGGGACAATAAGAGAATGTAAGGGTGATATAGGAAAATAAATAATTTATTCTCCTAGAAAGTTATAAACGATAAATAAATTAGAACACATTTTTTCTTATAAAACGACAATCTTTTAGGAACGGAAAGAGTAGTACTTGAATAAGTCTGGGCGGACAGGTCCAATGGACCAGAAAATTAAACCGGTCTCAATGTTTTTTTTTTGCTTTTCTTGTGATTTTCAAAAATATGTATAGTATTTATTTTAATTGAAATTTCAGAATACAGTGTTTTTTGTACGCGCGTGACTACACTTCCTAAATCAACGCTAGTGGGATTAAATCCACCTCCCAAATATAAATAAAATGATAAGGCAAACATTATTTACATACGTATTTTTGATAATTTCACATGATTCTTATTTACATAAAAATTATGTTCATACGAGAGAAAATGATAAAAATATCAAAAATATATGTGAATGTATTTATATCTCCTCTTTGCCCATTATTGCCCATATTACAACACCCAAACACTCTGCAAATAGCCTTGAGAAGGAGAACCAAATCCTTTCCTTAACCTTCACGCCTCCATTAAATCCCCCCTTTCAATCTTTCTCTCTCTACATTTCACTTCTCATAAACACTCTGTTTTACCCTGTTTCTCTCTCTCTATATATATCTATATCTATTTATATATATCTCTGCATTCTTTACATTGAAAAATCCTCAGAACATAAATCCTGATTCGTCGTCTTTTCCATTTATTAAACCCCCAAACATTTTCTTTAAATTCCTGCTTTATGCACTACTTTTTTCCTCGAAAAAACAAGAGAGCTTTACAGAAGTGAAAAAACAGAGCAATCTTTAATAAAGATCCAATCTTTTTCCCTTTCCCTCCTGTTTTCCTTCATTTTCTTGATGGGCTCTTGTAAAGAAGAAGAAAGAAATCAAACAAAGGGTGTTTGGGTTCATGGGCCTATCATTGTAGGTGCAGGCCCATCTGGCCTAGCAGTGGCAGCTTGCCTTAAAGAAACTGGAGTCCCCTCTTTGATTCTTGAAAGAAGTGATTGTGTTGCTTCTTTATGGCAACAAAGAACTTATGATCGTCTTAAACTCCATTTGCCCAAACAATTTTGTGAACTTCCCCTGTTTGGGTACCCTGAAAATTTCCCCAAATACCCAACCAAACACCAGTTCATTTCATACATGGAGTCTTATGCTAATCACTTTTCCATTGAGCCCAAGTTCAAACAGGGGGTGCAGAGTGCTGATTTTGATCAAATTAGTGGGTTTTGGAGGGTTAAAACTCAAGATTGTGAGTACATTTCACGGTGGATTATTGTTGCCACCGGAGAAAATGCCGAGCCGGCGATACCAGAAATTGTAGGGTTGGAGAGATTTCAAGGTCATATGGTGCATACAAGTGGGTATAAATCTGGTTCTGAATTTAGAAAACAGAGGGTTTTGGTTGTGGGCTGTGGGAATTCTGGTATGGAAGTTAGTTTAGACCTTTGTAGACACAATGCTAGCCCTCATTTGGTGGTTAGAAACTCTGTAAGTTCATCTAAATCTTGTATAATCTTAAAGTTTTGAACTTTTGGACAAATTTCTTGATGCGGGTATTTTTTTTTAAATTAATGTTTTTGGGGTTTTTGACATAATTTGCCATTTGGGTATGATTGGTATGTTAGAAGTCTTGTAGTTATAATATGTTCTTGAAATTTTCTTGATGTGGGTATTTTTGTAAAATAATATTTTTTGTAATTTTAATCAACTTGTGGGGGTTTTGACGTAATTTGGATTTTGGATATGATTGGTATTTTTGAAATCTTGTAGTTATAATATGTTCTTGAACATCTTCTTGACCATGGGAATTTTGGGGTTTTGATGATTGTGTTTTTTTTTTTCTTTTTTTTTTGTGTTTTTTTTTAAATTCAGGTTCATATTCTACCTAGGGAGATGTTTGGCTGCTCTACATTTGGGATAGCTATGTCACTTCTCAAATGGTTACCTCTAAGACTAGTAGACAAGTTCCTCCTACTAATATCTAACTTCACACTGGGAAAAACAGAGAGGTTAGGTCTCCGGCGGCCAAAAACCGGTCCAATTGAGCTAAAAAACACTACCGGAAAAACTCCAGTACTCGACGGAGGAGCATTGTCGCAAATAAAATCTGGTAAAATCAAGGTAAGCAATAAACAAATGATCCAAACATGCCCTTCAGTTGAAAATTGCATTTTTTATTGTGAAGAATTTAGATCAAGATTTATAGTTTTTTTTTTTTTGCAGGTTATGGAAGGAGTTAGAGAAATAACAAGAAATGGGGCAAAATTCATGGATGGCCAAGAGAGGGAATTTGATTCTATAGTATTGGCAACTGGCTACAAGAGCAATGTGCCATATTGGCTCAAGGTATGCATGAGCATATGAGCATGAGCATGAACTTATGGTGTGTTTGTTTGTGTTTTTTAATTTAATTTTTTTTAGTGTTATCTTATTTCCAATCTCATATCACTTTCTAGTCTTACACATGCAGTACACTACAAAAAGGGTCCTTATATAATGCTTACTGCTCACCCTGATCAAATAAAAGTGAAAATCTGATGCCATTTGTTTGGATTATTCCCCTGTTTCTGAACAATACCTTTCAAAATATACAAACTGTAGGGGGTTATGAAGTGCAACTATCATAAAAAAGATTCTATTTTTCTGAGAAAAATAATAATTAATGAACTGATATTTTTACATATATTATATGGGTCCCACATAAACCTTTTTAGAGAGAGAATCCATATTGGAGGTTAATAGGTAGGCATTAGGGCCTGTTTGGATAATCTGAAAAAACATTCTTAATTGGACTTTTTGTTTGATAAAGTTACTTCTGCCTTGGCTTGTTCCCCAACTCTTTATGGTTTTTAAAATACCAACAAAATTTGAGATTCTTGAACAATTTAAGGGTTTATCAGTATTTCATACCTTCTTTTATTTATTTATTTATTTATTTATTTATTTTTCATTTTTTCTTGCAAGTGTTGCACTAATATCCTAGTCACAACTCTTGTTAGGACAAGTACAAAGGTCACAAAATTTAACTTTCTATGTACATTTGCTACATAGTCTAGTGGTACCTAACTAAATTGAGTAGACATAATATGCAATTAGTGACCAATCTAACCCTAGGGCCCTTGCAAAAAAAAAATATAGTTCCTTTTTGTGAACTTGTTTTTGTCATTCTAATTGGAATAATACTCTATAATTTTTTTAAAATACTATATATATATATATATATATATATATATATATAAACTTGTGGGCTTATGAATTTATTTTTTTGTGAAATGCAGGGGAGTGATTTCTTTACAGAAGAGGGCATGCCAAGAACACCATTTCCCAATGGATGGAAAGGAGAGAGAGGATTGTATACAGTGGGATTCACCAGAAGAGGCCTCCTTGGGACTGCATCAGATGCCGTTAAAATTGCTAGGGATGTTGCTGATCAATGGAGGACAATCAAGGACTGCAAGAATATTTTTAGTAGCTCTTATGTTATTTTACAAATATAACCTTGTCTAAAAAAAAGAAAAAAAAGAAAATTGAAAAATATAAATTAGGTATTTTCATTCTTCAATCACCTAAGCAGAACTTCTATGTTTGTTTTTTTCTTTTTTTGTTTGCAATTTTTCAGCTGTAAATCAACCAATTTTGCTTGAAGGTCTGCTTGTTCTTCTGTTAGAGTGTATGATTATTAGCTTTGTATAATACAGTTTTAGAAATGGAATATGTTTCTTAGTTTTTATAATTTTTGTTATTAATATAGTAAAATGTTCAATATTTTATTGTATTTTTTTTTAAAGTATATTTTTGGTTTAAGACTGAGGAAATGTGTAACCACAAGAATTAGAATCAAGTATATCAGCATGCGTAAGCTATATAGGGCAAAATTAAAATTTTATAAAATATAGAGAATTGGATTAAAAAAAATTAAATTAGTAATATATTTAAAATTACAAGGATAAAAGTAAAAAAAATAATAATTAAGCCTAACACAAAATTATCTGGAGGAGTCCGTATAAAGTTAATTTTGGTTAATTAATTAGTACAATATCGATACGTAGACAAGAAATGATATATAAAATTAATTTCACAGTAACGGAATCCAAAATCTCCAAAAATTAAGCCTAACACAAAATTATTGAGAGGATGACGTATGAAATTAATTTTAATTAATTAATTAATATAATATCGACATATAAATAAAAAATAATCTCTTAAAAAATGTTAAAATTATATTGATCAATTAAAATAAAATTAATTTCACAGTAAATGGGATCCAAAATCATCATAACAAAAGTCAAAAACAAAAGTCATAGAATCCATCATTTCATTAATAAATGGCCATATTACCTCAAACTTTAAAAGATGTGACACTATGGAGTCAACTAGTAGGTAGAAGTCTAGAAGAAATGCTTAGATTATGAGCTTTTTCAACGGAAAAGAGAGCTTGACGCCATACCTTTTGCAAACTT
The DNA here is from genome assembly GCA_020205615.1 of Panax quinquefolius. Classification (NCBI taxonomy): domain Eukaryota; kingdom Viridiplantae; phylum Streptophyta; class Magnoliopsida; order Apiales; family Araliaceae; genus Panax; species Panax quinquefolius. The sequence goes on along the minus strand of CM035163.1, from coordinate 40,849,154 downwards.
ACTTTTGCTGATGCTACAAGTAAATGCTCTGCAGGACGAATACTAGCAGCAGTAGTAGTAGTAGTCCATTTTATTTACTATCATTGGGTTAATTTACTACCGTAAGGTACACTACTTTTACTGTATTACTGTACTACAGTGGACACCCCTCACCAGTTGCCTACTTTTGGTATTTACACACGCGTGGCCTTAATTTTCACTTCCTTGTTACAAAACTCGTTTCCTTGTTTTATTTCTAATTTTCAGGACCTGATATTTTCAACCTAAATATTGTAATAAAAAAATTATATTATGTGGCCCCCCTTGATATGAGTTATTTTAAAAAAATATTTTTTTTTCTCTTAATATAAGTCGTTTGAGAATAAATAACATTCTCTTTTTCAAATACAAGGACAATATAGACAATTTATATTATATTTAATGTTATACACTACTAGAAAAACAAGAATACGTGACGAAATTTTTTGACAGTTTTTAAAAACAATCACAAAAGATAGTAATTTGTGATGGACTTTTTAAGCAATCACAAAATAATAGCATATATGATGGCTCTTAGTGATGACTAATCTTGCCATCAATGTATTATAATTTTGATGGCCATGTCAATCACACTAATTTTTTTCACGCAAAATAAATTTTCTTTTTGTTACGCACTAAGTCATCACTTATAGATATACCCTTTTCGTGATTGCATTTAAGCTATCACTAATATTTTAATGTAAGAAATAATCAAAATAATATTTTATGACGGTCGTGAAAATCATTAAAAAAGATAGATTTTTGTGACTACTTTTATTTGCAATTACAAAAAAGGTATTTTGTGATGGAATTTTCAAGCCATCACAAAATAATAAAATATATGATGGTTCTTAGTGATGACTAATTTTACCATCATTATAGAGTATTTGTGACTGCCATTGCAATCACTAAATCTTATGTGGAAGTAATTTTGTTTAGTAAGTTAACTTACATATGTTTCCTTTTATATTTTGTTTTAAAATTATAATCATGATCTAGACTTTGGTGTAGTGGTAATACTCGTTATTTAGGTTGCAAATGGGAGAGGGTTCGAATCCTACAAGTATCATTTGATACAATTAATATAAATACAATTAATACAGTGAAATAAATTATATGTAAATAGAGATTCACGTTCTTACATTTGATCCTTAATTTAGTCTTGTTTTTTTTTTGTGATGACTTTGACAATCACAATATATTATGTGTTAATGTGATTGTATTAATCATCACAAAAGCACAAAGCATTTGCGTGATTGCCAAAACCATCACGTAAAACCTTTCATGATGGGCGTATACAAGACGGCCATTGTGATGCTTAAAGCCATCACGTAAACCTTTCGTGATGGTTTTCCTACTTTTTGTGATGGATTTTGGCCATCACAAATGACCATTTTTTTAGTAGTGATATAATCATTGGGCAAAAGTGTAAAAAGCCCCTATGATTTACCCCGAAGTCCCACTTACATCCTGAGTTTTTTTTCTTCCAAAAGTATACGTTACAAATTTCAGGTCATCCGTGCCCCTGCCCCTAATAGACATGCCACCTAGACTAATGTGACTAACATTTGGACAAATTTTGCTGACTGGACTGACACCTAGACAAACATTTGAGGTTCTCATAACCATATACCCAAAAATTCAAGCGAATTCCACTAGAAGTCAGTGTATTGTGATGAAATGATTGATGTAAATTACTTGATTTTTTTGGGTTTAGTTTAAATTTTTGTATGATATTATTTGGGTCAGATTCTGGCTATTGTTTTATATTATCAATTTCCTTATGGAATTAGTGGATCTGTATTTGGATATAGTTCTTATGTTTAATGGTTGATATTTGTTTGCTCAAACATGGTGAAATTTCTTTGTACTTAGGTCGGAGATGTCGACCTAGACGGTGAAGGCGCGGGGAGATTCAGCGGCGAATGAGTTGATCTGGATGGCAATGAGATTAGCTTGCACTAAGTTTGTGGTGTAGTTAATGACGAATTTGGCTCCGAGTGAGGTGAAATGAAGAGTAATTGCTCGACTGATTCCTCGGGAGCCGCCGATAACGATTGCGACTCGGTCTTGGAGCGATTGAGGGGGAGGAATTTGGGTTGTGTTGGTTCCTTCGGACATGGAAAAATATAGGACCCGGCTTGAGTGAGAAATGAATGATCGGTTATCTGTTCATAAATTGCAGCTCATGTTGGTCTATTTTTCTCAAGAAAGGAGGGATTCTTGGTGTGCCCTGCAAGAGATCTTACTTCACATGGAGAAGAGGGTGAAGCAGCATGGTGGCAAGATAATATCAATGTCATTATTTATTGTGTAAAAAATAAAGCCGCATTAGAGCCCTTTATACCTCGTTAGCAAAATAAATTACTCCCTTCATGCCTCGTCAACAAAATATGTTTAGGTGTCAGCCACGCTTGTTTAGGTGGCATGTTCGTTAACAGGAGGGGCAGAATTGACCTGAAATTTTTAACGTCAAGTGTACTTTTGAAAAAAAAAAGATCAGGGTGTAAGTGGGACTTCGGGATAAACCACAAGGGTTTTTTTGCACCTTTACTTTACAATCATTTCCTTAATACTTGCGCACAACTATAAAACGACTTATATTAAGGGATGGAGGGAGTATTCACTATAAGAAAAACCCTTAAGCTCGACAAAATTATTCTCGATGGATTTAAATATGTCGAAATAAGTCTAGTTACGACGAAATAATTCGTCGATGATAAGTCCCTCGAAATTACTTTAAGTTCGACGGAATTCTGTTGGAAGTAGAATACCCTTATTGGCGCCAAGTTTTCCGCAAGCGCGAAACATAAAATCGACAGAACTGTAGTTATTTTTGAGGGAAATTTCGTCGGTAGTAATATAATTCTGAGGGACATATGTCCGATGGAAATTCCGTCGTAATTAACTTATAAAACCTAATCAAACTTCGTCTTCTCCTCAGTCGCCTCATTTCTCATTTCTCTCTCTCCTCACTTTCACTCTCTCTCATTCTCTAATCTCTTTCATCTCTCATCTCTCATCTACCCTAGTCCACCATCAGACGTTGCCACCCATCTCCCCCAGTCCCCTTGCCCCGACAAACCCCCCGCCATCGCCACCATTTTTTGATTCGACGAGGAAAGGCAGTGCCGACGGTAGCTCCTCCTCCTCTCTTCCTCGTTTCTCCTCCTTTAATTCAAGGTAAGCAATCCTAAATTTTGTATAGATGGTATTGGAATTTGAGGGTTTGTAAATTTTTGAGTTAGTATATATGGGTTTTAATATGAGAATATAAACTGAAATTTGGATATTTTGTTGTTGATGAAATTATGATGATTTGGATTCTTTAAGATTACTGAATATAGTTTAATGATTTGAGTTGTTAATTTTGTTAAAATCGGGAGTCCATATTTCGGTAAGTTCATGTGTTACTGAAATTGAGAATAATTTTGGACTTCTTATTGTATCATGAATTGGGATTACATTTTAATTTGCTGAAATTAGGTTTATTTCTGTTATGCAAATTAGGATCATTTGACTTTAATTATGCAAATTCTTGCAAATTGATATTAACTGTTTTGCAAATTGGGATTATTTGACTTAAATTCTGCAAATTGTTGCATGTTGCTGAAATTGTGATTTATTTTGTGCAATTAAAATTTCTGTTAGTGTATATAGTGTATTTGTGCAATTATAGTGTTTGGGTCATAATGTGATATATTGCGGGTTATATATGTCAGTGTATCTTCACGTGTTAATGTGATATTTGATATTTTCGATGGAATTCCCAATAGAATATCTCTCAAAAATCTTCAATTGAAAAATTTGTGGACCCTACAAAAATATTTATGTATTATTTAATTAATTTTTCACTATTAAAATAAACTAAGTAGCATTTACTTAGTTTCTTACTACTAAAATAAATTGAAATAAATTTAATTTAATTTAGTTTATTAGAAAAAATAAATGTAAAAAATTATTTCATATAATATAATATAAAATAAAAATAATAAAAAAATAAATTAAAATAAATTGAATAAAATAAAATAAATTTAATTTAATAAATAAAATAAAATTTAATAAAAATATTTAAAAATATAATATAATATTATACAAAATAAAATAAAGTATATTAAATTTAATTAAATTTTAAAAATATAATAAATTTAAAAAAATTAAATTTAAAAATATAATAATTTTTAATAACTTAGTAACTTAAATTTGATTTAATAAAGAAATTAAACAAATAAAAGAAAATATAATAATAAACAAAAATAAATTTTAAAATTAGATAATATAATATAATAAAAATAAAATAAAATATTAAAGTAAATTAAATTAAATAAAACAAAAAAATTTGATTTAATTTAATAAATTAATTAAATTTAATAAAAATATCAAAAAATAAAAATAAAATAAAATAACTTTAATTTAAAATATAAAATAAATTTAATTTAACTCAATAAAAAAATTAAAAATTAAATAATATAATACAAAATAAAATTAAATAAATTAAAACATAATAATAAATTTAATACAATTTAATAAAATAATACAAAATGAATTTAATTTAATAAAATAATCAAAATATATATTATATATAATATATTATATTATAGTATAAAATAAAATATAATAATTTATTAAATTAAATTGAATAAAATAAAAAATTGATTTAATTTAATAAATAAATTAAATTTAATGATAAATATTTAAAAATATATAATATAATACAAATAAAAAATAATAAAATAAAACATAATAAAAAAATAAAATAAAATTAAATAAAATAAATTAAACTTAATTAAAATAATTTAAATTAAACTAAATTTAAACTAAATTAAATTTAACTAATTTAATTTAATTTAATAAAAAAATTAAAAATTATATAATATAATTAAAAATAAATTAAATTAAATTAAAACATAATAATAAATTTAATCGATTTAATAAAATAAAAAATGAATTTAATTTAATAAAATAATCAAAAATTATATTATATATTATAGTGCAAAATAAAATAAAATAAAATAGTAAATACAATTAAATTTTATAAAATAAAATAAAATAATTTAATAGTAGTCTACATATATATTCCAAATAACAATTCTCATAAACTAAGTAGTACTTACTTAGTTTTTCATTGGCAAAATAAACTAAGTAGCATTTGCTTAGTTTGCCGCAATATTCAATAAACTCAAAAGTACTATATGTATATATATACATATATGTACTATAATATGAAACTTAGAAACCCGTTTGACAAGTATGAGTGAATGGATAAAGTAGTCTCCATATATTCCAAATAACAATTCTCATAAACTAAGTTACACTTACTTAGTTTTTCATTGACAAAATAAACTAAGTAGCATTTGCTTAGTTTGCCACAATTTTCAATAAACTCAATAATACTCTCTCTTTAATCTTCAATAAACTGAATAATATATATACTATACTTTAGAACTTAGAACCGTTTGACATTCACTCAAGAGAGTATCGAATGTCGAGCATCCCCTCATTGGGATCATTCATTGGATGTTATGTCTCTCTCACTTAAAGTAGGTGCCAATACTAAAGCAGTGACGCTTTTTGTTGTTTTGAGGATTTTTTGACTGTTATCTCTATATGTTCTTCGAGTGCATACTTAAATTAAGTTATCTTTGTCTATTTCGTGTGCTTGGAGACCATGGGGAGGTGCTGTCGAAATTTTCTTGAAACTTATGAAACGTACTCAACGTGTTGGCACTAGCGACGAGACGCATCCAAGAACGAGATAGAAGTCTTACCCCTGTCCTGTAGAGTGGAAATACTAGGTAAATCTAATTCATGCATGAATATCCCTATACTGAATGCGTCTTCTGTGTAGTTAAAAATGTCAGCCGATCGGAGTTAGATGTACTGTATGATATCTAGTGATGGGAGGGGATTAGTCTCACAGCTTATCGCGATGGGGTGTCAGATTTCTTGAACAAAGCAATAGAACATGTTGTTGATCCGAACGGGAAGATGCGATGCCTGTGTGTCAAGTGTAAAAATCTGATCTGAAAGAAAGTCGACGGGATTAAATTTGACTTATTTTCCCGTAGATTTGTGGATGGGTACTTCTTATGGACTCATCACGGGGAATCAGATGAGCTGAGAGAAGTGATCGACAATACTGTGGAACAACCAATTCTACGGGATTCATACGCCGAGAACTATTATCCGGTTGAGATGTTGGTCGATGCTTATGGCCCTACTAATATTGACTGGGCTGAAAATGAGCCTTCTTCAAGCAGTGCTAAGCAAGTGCCAAATGATACAGCTGGTACCTTTTACAAGTTGCTATTTGAATCTGGGGTCGCGTTGTATTCGGGAAATGATACGGACACCAAGCTTTCTGCAGTGACGATGCTCTTACACTTCAAGAATGAGCACGACTGTAGTGAGAGAGGTTTCAACGATTTGCTTGCTATAGTTGGACAGTTCTTACCCAATGATCAAACTCTTCCAGCGAATTATTATGAAGTGAAGAAGATGGTCAAGGGGTTAAATATGAGGTATCATAAAATCGATGCTTGTGATAAGGATTGCATATTATACTATAGGGAGGACAGAGATAAGGGATAGTGTGATATATGCAGCTTACCGCGTTACAAGGTGACAAAATGTGAGGGGAAGGAGAAACATGTTCCCAGGAAGATCTTACGGTACTTTCCTCTTGCGCCGAGGCTTCAACGCTACAAGGTGCTTTATGTTGCTCATATTAATAATACTCATATATATTTGTCAGAATATTTATCTTAGGTATATACGTTGATTAAAACAAAAGGTCAAGAACAAAGCTCGTGTAGAGGGTTCTATTGCTGAACTCTATACAAAGGAAGAGCATGTCAACTTCTGCTCATTGTATTTTGACGATGTTGTCTCAACGAAGCACAACAGTTTAAGTAGGAATGAGGTTGTTGGTCCATTGTCTCATGCTGATGATGAGTTAGCTGTATTCACATATCCGGCTAAGCCATTTGGCCATGAGACGCTGACTTACTTAAGCGACAAAGAGTTGAAGATTGTATCTACATACGTACTTCTAAATATGCCCGAAGTATCATCATACATCAGCTATGAATAATTATTTGTTGTATGTAGTGCAATTTATAAGTGTAGCCATCTATATATGTTAAAGACATTTTAATATTTTCCCAGTTCATTCGAAGAGGAAGCGTATGTTTCTAACCCAGCTTTTACTGCAGCAAAGTTGGAAACATTCACTAATGCTAATTTCCAACAGTGGTTTAAGAAAAGGGTTGAAGCAGAGAATATTTCTGAGCATTTTATAGATGTCATCCGAGGACCTTACAAAGTTGTTAGTTATTTTCCCGGCTGCATCGTAAATGGGTACAGATTTAGGGTCGATGACTTGAATAAACTCACATCAGTCAATTCTGAGGTTGTGGTGTTGGAAAACTGCTACCAAGATTCTGAGTCCAATTACTATGGCCGTTTACAGGATGTGGTTGTGCTCAATTATCATGGGGGTAAAAAGGTAGTTACATTTAAGTGTAGCTGGTTTGATACTGAAAAGGGGATTAAAGTTAATCATAATAGAATCACAACCGTAGATATCAAGTCGGTGTTAAAGTCTGATGACGTGTTCGTGTTAGCAAGTCAAGCGACTCAAGTGTATTATGCTCCTAATGTCGTAAATACTCAAAGCATACACAGTAGTTGTGACACCCCCAAAATAGATCCACACAACCCATTTTGAGTCACCAAATACATGGTACAGAAACCAAATACAAACTTCATTAATACAACTGTCGTGCAAAATATGACAACACATACGTTGTGAGTTTTAATACAAATATTATCTCGTACACAATATCCAAACTCAAATAAAGTCCTCATTACAATTATTGTTACACTATTTTATAAAATAGTGAGGACTGCTATAATAACCATCTTGAATCATTACTCCACTCCCCGACTAGTCCCAGCTATATTCTCGCCTCCTGAGAAGAACAATGGAACCAAAGGGAAAAGGGTGAGCTCAACTAACCCAACAAAGAATATTATGACTAAGATAATGTAGAAAAAATTATCCTTAGTCCTCAACAGGGAAAAATCTGATAGAATACAATAGACAACAAGTTTTAGATCACAACTGCAGTGGAAACAACAATCCATTATAAGAGTCAAGTAGAGCATGATATCTACTATCTTCCATGATTTAAAAGTCCAGCATCAATATTTTATTCCTGTAACACCAATCAATAATTATTTTCAATCAACGAATTATCTATGCACTACAGGCCAAAGATAATCGTTTGTATCACCAGTGGTCATGATCATGCCAAACACCTGTCCATCTATGCACTACGGGCCAAAGAGGACTTTCACCAAAAACCTTTATCTATAACATTAAAGGTTATGATTATACCAATACACAATTTCTGGTCGTAATCATACCAATCAACAGTCCATCTTTGCACTATGGGCTAAAGATGACTTCCAGTACAATATAAGCATGAGGATGATGACAATGATATAAAGAATCAATCAAGTGATATCAAAGATAAATATTAGAGAATTCTAATTCAATTTATCCTAAGTTCAAAAATGTCCAAATTGTCAACATGATAACTATTTGTGAAGTAAAATTCAAGTATGATATTCATATATCAAAATAATTTGGATAGAAAAGAAAATTAAATTATGTTATGAATAGTACTCGTGAAGACCGTATAAATAGTGCCCATGAATAGTACCATATAAATAATACCCAGAAATGAAAAGATTAAAATTTAATAAGAAAGTTCAGACCAATATTCCAGTGAAATGATATTAGATGAAATGCAAAACTTAAGGAATTTCTAATCATTTCATGAAGTATAGAAGCAATACTTACCCTAGTAAGTTTAAATTTAGGAATATGAAATGAAATAATATTCCTTACATAATGTGGAGTATGAAAGAAAATAATATTTCTTAGAAGTATTGAAATAAAATAGTATCCTTTACCTTAGTAGAAACTAGATTTGACTAGAATATCGGATATTATTCTGAGAAAATCTTGCACAAAAAGCTACACTCAAAGTATCCTTATACTCAAGAGAAATACTCACAATATTATAGAATAATTTTTTTTGATATTGATGGTGTGTTTAGGAAGGAGGGGTAACCTCCCTTTTATAGTGAAACCTCGGAGGTAAAACAAAAAACATGCCCAATTTTCTTTTCTTTCTCTGCCTAATTTTCTACCTAACGTGACGCCCCCAAAATAGGTCCATACAACCCATTCGGAGTCGTAAAATATACGCTACAGAATTCAAATACAAACTTTATTTATACAAATGTTGAGCTGTCATGCAAAATACGACAACACATAAGCTGTGAGTTTCAATACAAATATTGTACTGAATATAATACGACAATATACACACCCAAATTATTACACTGTCGTATAAGATACAACAGTAAATATTTCAAGTCTTCAAAGGAACACGAGAAGATTTCTGTCCTCCTCATTCTATTGGGGTGTATTTTGACGCTTCTAAAGTTGGGTTCTCATCACCCTATTGTTGTTCACCAAAATTAATTATTAAGTGATGTATAATATATGACACACCCATCTTAGGTCCTCAATACAATTATATATTACATGTCATGCAGTTTTATAAGGTATTGAGAAACTTCCACAGTCTTGGACCATCACACTATTCCCCTGTTATCCCCGCTCGACCCAGCTACACTCTTATTATTTGAAAGGAATTGTGAAGCAAAAAGATGAGCACAAATAGCCTAATAAAGAATATTATGACTAAGATAAATAATTTATCAATAGTCTTCATCAATAATAAATCAGAGATTTAGAACATATGATAGATGATAAGTTTTCAACTATAATTGCAGCGGAATCAACAATTCATTAGAAGAGTCAAGTAGAACATAATATCTACTATCTCCTCTAAATTAAAAGTCCATCGTTAATATTTCATTCTTGTAATACTCATCAACAGTTCTTTATTGTACCCAAGACAAAGATAACTCTCATCACCTGTCTTCACCTAAACCACCAAAGATTATAGTTAAATTCACAATTCATATTTATAATCAGGTAAATCAACAGTCCATCTTTGCACTACGAGCCAAAGAAATACAACTGTATTTTAGAAGAGTCGTGTAGAGCATGATATCTACTATCTTCTTTGATTAAAAAGTTTATCATCAATTTTATCGCTGAAACTCAGCTCAATAAATAATCTACATCACCGAATTATCCATGCACTACGGCCAATGATATTCGTTAGTATCACATCCATGAATTATCCATGCACTTCGGGCCAAGGATATTCATTATTATCACATCTACGAATTATCCATGCACTACGGGCCACGAATATTCGTTATTATCACATCTATGAATTATGCATACACTACGGGCCAATGATATTCATTATTATCACATCCACGAATTATCCATGCACTACGGGCCAAGGATATTCGTTATTATCACCAGCGGTCATGATCATGCCAAACAACAATTCATCTTTGCATCCTTGGCCGAAGAGAACCCACGGTCATGATCATACCAACAAATGTCCATCAATGCATTACGGGCCAATGAGGACTTTTACCACATCATTTGTAACATTACATGTCATGATTATACCGATACATAGTCATAATCATACCAATCAACAGTCCATCTATGCACTATGGGCCAAAGATGACTTTCATCACAATATAAATATGAGGATGGTGATAATGATATACGAATACAATTAAGTGAAAGCAAGGATAAATTTAAAGATTTATAATTCAATTTATCCAGGGTTCAAGAATATCCAAATTGTCAACATGATACTACTTTGTGGAGTAAAATTCAAGATTTATATTCATGTATCAAAAATAATTTTGAATAGAAAGAAATCAATTTTTATCGTGAATAGTACCCCGTGAATAGTACTTTGTGAATAGTATCTTGTGAATAGTATTTCGTGAATAATAACTCGTGAATAGTACCTCGTGAATAGTACTTTGTGAATAGTAATTCATTAATATTACCCCCGAGTGAATAGTATCTCGTAAATAATACCCCAAGTGAATAGTACCCGAGTGAATAATATCCCGTAAGTAATAACCCGAGTGAATAGTATCCCATAAATAATACCCCGAGTAAATAGTACCCGAGTGAATAGTACCCCATAAATAATTCTCGTACGAATACAAAATAAATAACACCCTTACCATACGAAAATAACATCCCTTACCATACGAAAATAACATCCCTTACCTTAGTAGAAGACTAGATACTACAATAGTGAAGTAGCAGAATACTCTTCTTCTTTCTCTCTATAGTTTCTCTCTCTATAGTTTCTCTTTTGAGTCTTAGTGAATTGGTGAGAATGAAAGAAGAATTAAGCTTCTATTTATAGGAGAATGGACTAAATAGTAACTGATTCATGGACGGTCTAGATTGATTTACTATTAAAACGGACGGTATATATTGATTTACTATTAAAACCACAACCGATGGTCCATATTGATTTACTATTAAAACCACCACCGACGGTCCAGATTGATTATTAAAATCACCACCGACGGTATAGATTGATTTACTATTAAAACCACCACCGACGGTCCAGATTGATTTACTATTAAAACCACCACCAACGGTCCAGATTGATTAACTTATTACACTTTGGTACCCCTAAAGTTTTCCAAGTTTGCATTATTCCCCTTTAACTTTTGTAATTCACTTATCTTCAATAAACACATTTTTAATATTTCAACAATTATTCATCATTAATATTATAACTCACAATATTGACAACCAGATCATTCTCAAGAAAGAGGGGGATTTTCGATAAAGATTTCTCCTTATTGGCGTGCAATTAGATGACCTAACCCCTTTCCTCGACAGAACTTTCTAGACATTGTCAATAATGCAAATAATAATATGAATAAATGTGTTGTCTTAATTATTGATTTAATAATATAAAATATTGTGCAGATGATACTGTGACAATAATTGAATCAATAATATGAGATACTATGCAACAAATATTGTGATAATTATTAAATAAAACTGGGTGACTTCTTACGTAAGCATCAATAATTATAGATACTATACAATACCGTGTGCTACTGTGAAACCATGCGTATTACTGTACTTTTATCACTAGTATTTTAATAGTTTAACTGTAAAAGTTTTGTCGTTATTTTTATAAAAAGGTTATTTCTGTCACTTTCTATATCCGATAATTATTCCGTTAATGATTGCGTCGTCGTACGAATATTCCCCGATAAAAAGAATATTCCCCGACCAAATGAATATTTTATGACCACTTGCTTACTTTCCAAACTTTTTAAATATCACACTTAACTTTAACATTTTATCAATTTAACCATTTACTGAATAGAAATATTAAATGCTTTTATTTCATAAAATTCGGGGTCTTACACCTAACATATGCCTAACCTATCATTTTCCTTGCCTAACCACTCATTTCCAAGGTTGAGGTCCCGTTCTTGAGAAAACATAGTTTGCAGGCATATTAATATGCCACCAAAAGAAAAGAATATGCAGAGGTGCACGGGAATTCAAAAAAAAAATTCAAAATTAAAATGATAACCTTCACTCCACTTTTATTCACATGCTAAAAATTATATATTATAATAATAATATTACCATTATAAAAAAATTATATTATTATATTATCACATTATTATAATGTAATATTATAATAGTATATTTGATTGAATATTTTATCAGAGAAGATAATTGCCAAATTTTTAACAAATGTTTCATGCTAAATTCCTTCATTTATTCAAAATTAAACCAATATCCTCCACATAATAATTATTCACAATTAATATTATACGCTCACAATATTAACAACCAAATCATTTCCAGAAAAGAGGAGGCTTTCCGATAAGGATTTATCCTTATTGGCGCGCAATTATATAACCTAACCCCTTTTCTCGACAGATTTTCTAGACATTGCAAATAATGCTAACTATTAATTTGAATAATTGTGTGGTGTCAATTATTGATTTAATAATATAAAATATTATGCAGATGATACTTTGACAATAATTGAATCAATAATATGAGCTACTATGGAACAATTACTGTGGCAATTATTGAATGAAACTGAGTGACTTCTTACATAAGAATCAATAATCAGAGATATTGTGCAATACCGTGTGCTATTGTGAAACCACACGTATTACTGTACTTTTATCACCGGGTATTTCAATAGTTAACGGTAAAAGTTTTGCCGTTATTTTTATAAAAAGGTTATCTCTGTCGCTTTCTATATCCGACAGTTATTCTGTTATGTGGTCCACCAATGATTGCGTCATCGTACAAATATTCCCTGACAAAAAGATTATTCCCCGACCAAACGAATATTATATGACGACTTGCTTACTTTGCAAAATTTGCACATATCACCCATAACTAAAACATTATATCAAATCAACACCTTTTTATTCAAAATAATAATTAGAGAAATTAAATCTTTATTCATAAAAAGTTGGGGTCTTACAACCTCCCATCCTTATGAAATTTCATCCTCAAAATTGATTTACGTACCTGGTATGTTGAAAAGGTGAGGATACCTTATTTTTATTTCAGATTCTAACTCTTAGGTCATTTCCTCAATATTGTGATTTCTCCATAAAACATTGACTTGAGGTATAACCTTTGAGCGTAAAATATGTTCATTCTTATCCAAGATTTTAACAGCCACCTCTCCATACGTTAAATCTTCTGCTATCTCATCTGGTTCTAATTCAATAATGTTGTTCAGGCCTTTCACATATTTACGTAGCATGGATATGTGGAAAATGTTATGAACACAAGACATACTTGGAGGTAAGATGAGTCTAAAGGCCACAGTTCCTACTCGATCGAGGATTTTAAATGGACCAATGAATCGAGGGTTGATCTTTTCTCTCTTTTTGAATCTCGTAACTCCTTTCCATGGAGCAACACGTAACAATACATGATCTCCAACATTGAACTCCACGTCCCTTCGATGAAGATCATCATAACTCTTTTGTCAATCTTATGAGGTTTGTATACGTTGCCGGATTATTTAAATCTTTTCCTTACTCATGCGTACCATTTCTAGTCCCAACAATGTTGCTTCACCCACCTCATCCCAGCATACTGTAGAAAGACACTTTTGTCCATACAACACTTTGAATGGAGCCATGCCTATACTTGCTTGATAACTGTTATTATAGGAGAATTCCACTAATGGTAAATACTTTTCCCAATTTCCTTTGAAGTCTAGAACACATAGTCTCAATAGATCTTCAAGAGTTTGAATAGTCCTTTTCAATTGCCCGTCCGTCTTAGGATGATATATAGAACTAAATCGTAAATTAGTGCCCATAGCTTTCTGCAAGCTGACCCAAAATTATAAAGTGAATCTTGGGTCTCGATCAAAAACTATGGATACTGGCATACCATGCAATCTCAAAATCTCATTTATATACATACGAGTAAGACGTTCAAGTGAATAAGTTTCTCGTATAGGCAAGAAATGAGCAGACTTGGTTAATCTATCGACAATGACCCAAATTGCATCTATGCCTTGAGAAACCTTGGGAAAATCAGTAATGAAATCCATGTTAATGTGCTCTCACTTCCATTCAGGAATTTCAAGTGGTTGCAATGGACCTTTTGGTACTTAATGCTCTGACTTGACACGTTGACAACTTAAACACCTCGAGATAAACTCTGTGATCTCTCTCTTTATATTGCTCCACCAAAATGTATGTCAATGATCAAGATACATTTTGGTACTCCCAGGATGGATTGCAAACGGTGTGTTGTGTGCCTCCATCATGATTTTATACTTTAATTCAGAGTCGTTAGGAACACAAAGTTTGGAGTTGACTCAAAGTATTCCTTCTTTGTCGATTCTTGCTTCTGGAATAGTACCTTCTTGCACCTTCTTCTTCATATTCATCAGCTCTGGGTCTGTAGCTTGAGCAGATTTAATTTTATCGATTAAAGTCGGTTCTACTCGTATATTTGCCATCATCACGTGGGTACTTGGAGTCTTTAAATCTATCTTCATCCTTTGTAAGTCATAAAAAAATGGGCCTTTGTGTTAACAATATCGCACTCGTACCCGCATATGATCTTCTACTCAACGCGTCAGCTACCATATTTGCTTTTCCATGATGGTATTGAATGGTATGGTCGTAATCTTTTAATAGCTCGAGCCAATGTCTTTGCCGCATGTTGAGTTCCTTTTGGGTGAAGAAATATTTGAGGTTTTTATGATCTGTATAGATCTCCTCTTTCTCCTAATACAGGCAGTGCCTCCAGATCTTTAGCGTGAAAATGACTTTTGCCAACTCTAGATCATGAGTTGGATAATTCCTCTCATATTCTTTGAGTTGTCGTGAGGCATAGGTAATGATGTTCCCATGTTACATAAGAACACATCCTAAACCTCTGCCTAAAGAATCGCTATAGATGACAAATCCCTCCGAACCTGATGGTATTGTCAGAACATGTGTTGAAATGAGTCTCCTCTTGAGTTTTTGGAAGATCCTTTCACATTCCTCGCTTCATCCAAACTTTTTATCTTTTCGAGTCAGCTGAGTTAATGGAGTAGCAATTCGAGAAAATCCTTCCACGAATCTCGGATAATAACCAGCTAAGCCCAGAAAGCTACTTACTTTGGTTACTGACTTAGGTTACTCCCAACTTTTTATTACTTCAATCTTTGTCGGGTCAACTGATATTCCATATTTTGATATCACGTGCCCAAGGAATGCTACTTCCTCAAGCCAGAACTCTCATTTCTTCAACTTGGCGTATAACTTGTTTTCACACTATTTTTAGAGTATTAGACTCAAGTGTTGCTCATGATCTTCACAACTTTTGGAATAAATGAGGATGTCATCAATAAAGACAACCACAAAATGATCCAAATATTCCTTGAATACTCGGTTCATCATATCCATGAAAGCAACAGGAGCATTAGTCAATCCAAAAGACATGACTAGGAATTCGTAATGCCCGTACCTAGTTCTGAAAGTAGTCTTTGGAATGCCATCAGTTTTAATCTTTAACTGATGATATCCAGAATGAAGATCGATCTTTGAGAAAAATTTAGCACCTTGCAACTGGTCAAACAGGTCATCAATACAAGGTAACGGGTACCTATTTTTGATGGTGACATGGTTCAAATCCCGACTGTCAATGCAAAGTCGCATACTCCCATCTTTCTTCTTTATGACTAAAATAGGAGCACCCCAAGGAGATGTACTAGGACGAATGAAACCAATGTCTAACAACTCCTGTAGATGAGTTTTTAACTCCTGAAGTTCAATAGGAGCCATTCGATATGGGATTTTGGAAATGGGTTTTGTACCAGGTTAAAGGTCATTACAAAATTTGATTTCACGCTCTGGGGATAGGCCAGGAAGTTCTTCGAGAAATACGTCAGGAAATTCATTAACAACAGAAATATCATTCAAATTTGATGTATTTTTGTTTAAATCCATGACATGGGTTAAGAAAGCTTAACATCCGTTTTTCAATAAACGAATGACTTTATGGCTTGATATGACACTGATTAACTTTAGTGGTTTGGTTGCTTGAATTCGCATAACAGGTTGGTTAAGAATATGAAAACTAACGACCTTACGAAAATAATCAATTTTAGCATGATGAGTAGTTAACCAATCAATCCCTAAAATCACATCATATGCAAGTATTTTCAAAGAGATGAGATCAACAGGTAATGTAAGGGTGCCGATTTGAATCAAACAAGATTTATAAACAATAGATGTAACAAAGGTTTCTTCTAATAGAGTTTTAACAGATAAGTCAAAGTCTAATTTCTCAAGGGTCAAGTTCAAACGTTGAGCATAAGCAGGTGAAACAAAAGAATGGGTAGAACCGGTATCTAATAAGGTATAGACTTCGCAAGAGTTTATGATTAGCTTATCCGTGATAACTTCATTTGGGTTTCTCGCCTTTTGGGAAGTCACGACAAACTCTCTCCCTTGAACCATCGACTTTGTTTTGTCCGTAGCTGCATTTTGTGCCATCGTCCCAACTGGACTTGACTTCGCTACATGACAAAATCGAGCTATATGACCGTCCTTTTCATAACTAAAACACACCTCAGAAGGCTGTGTATAGTTTGGACTGATGTGTCCCTCCTCTCCACATCTGTAGCATCTAACTAGTGGTCGTTCTCCTCCCCTAGAAACGGTTGCTGGTGCTAGTGCTGCTGTCATTGTCTTTCCATCATTGTTGAATCTTCTCTTTTTAAAATTTTCACTTGATTCATTTCTTCTATTATCTTGGCCAGGATTACCACTGAAGTGGTTACCATTTCTGGAACGTTGGTTATCCTTCGCTCACGATGGTATTGCCTTTGGTATTACTATTATCGTCTTTGTTGATTCTTTGTCTTTTTGGTTGGTGACTCATAATCCCACTCCAATAATTGAGCTCTATTCACAACATCTGAATACAAACAGAGTTTATGAGAGATGAGATGCTGACGAATTTCATATTTTAAACCTCTTAGAAATATTCGTGTCATTCGCTCCTCATTATCTACCAAATGGGATGCAAACTGGGATAACTCCGCAAATTTAGCCTCGTATTGTGATACAGTCATATTGTTCTATTCTAGTTTGATGAATTCCACCTCCTTCATGTGACGAATACTTTCTGGTAAGTACTTTTTGTTGAATAATTCTTTGAACTTCTCCCAAGACATCTTAAGTGCAGACGGATGAGTACGTTTTACAGATTTCCACAAGTAATCTTCCTTTCTGCGTAACATAAAGGTGGCGAAGGGAACCTTTTGCTCTTTAGTACATCCCAAGATATCAAATATCTTGATAATCTGCTTAATCCATGCCTCTGCCTTAAGTGGCTCTAGCTTTTTCAAAAACTCTGGCTGTCCCAACTCCTTGAATTGCTTAGCAGTGACCAGCCGTGAGTTGCCATTGTTTCCACCTGAATTTTGAACATGAGTCTCTCTCGTTTGGTGTTGCATGAATTTTAAAAAGCTCCTAAACATCCCATCATTCATCATTTGGTTGGTGTTGTTGTTTATATGAGGATTATTGCCTTCCTGATGCACATTATCCTGGTCATTGGTTGGTGGTGTCTCAACGCTTTCATGATGCACATTATTGCCTTCCTGATGCACATTATTTCCTTCCTGATGCACATTATTGTTTACATGCACATTAATACCTTCCTGATGCAATTCTGGACCTAGCAATTGACGTTCGCCAACTTCATCCTAATAACATAGAGTTCTGCATTTTCTACCGTACAATACTTCGTAAGGCGGCATGCCAATACTTGCGTGGTAACTTTTATTGTAAGCGAATTTCACCAACGGTAGACGATCATCCCAATTTCCTTTTAAGTCCATGATATAAGCTCTTAACATATCTTCCAATGTCTGTATTGTCCTCTAGCTCTGGCCATCTGTTTGAGGATGGTATGTCGTACTCATTCTCAATTGTGTTCCTATGCATTCCTGTAGTCGCTTCCAGAAGTTTGATGTGAAACGTGGATCTTGATTCAAGATTATAGACACTAGAACACCGTGTCTTGAAATAATTTCCTTCACATACAAGTTTTCTAACTGATCAAAATTAAATCTGATATTGATTGGTAAGAAATGCGTTGATTTCGTCAGCCGATCTATAATAACCCAAACTGTGTCAAAACCTTTCTGAGTCGTTGGAAGACCTAACACGAAATCCATCGTGATATGTTCCCACTTCCATTTTGGTATATCTAACGGTTGTATAATCCACTTGGTCTCTGATGTTTTGCTTTAACTTTCTAATATGTCAAACACTTGGCCACACATTTGGCAATGTCTCTCTTCATATTCGGTCACCAGAAATACTGTCTGAGATCCTGATACATCTTGGTACTCCTCGGGTGAATCGAATACCGTGAATTATGAGCCTCGCTCAAAATTTCCTCCTTTACCTCTGATACTTACGGAACCCAAATTCTTTTCTCGAATCTCAATATCCCTTTGTTGTCAATTTTGAATCTCCCTTCCTCTCCTTCATATATTCTTTTCCTGATTTTCTCACATTTCACATCTTTGAGTTGTGCTTTGTTAACCTTATCCAACAAAGTTGGACCAGTTTCCATTTGAAACAGTTTTTCATTTGACTCTTTAGGATATTTCACCTCCAGCTCCAATTTCGCCATTGCTGAAATTAGCTCCCCTTGAGCGGTTAACATGAACAGTTTCTCTCAACCTTTTATGCTTAAGGCGTCGACAACGACATTCGCTTTACCCGGTTGGTATAAAATCTCGCAGTCATAATCCTTTATTAACTCCAACCATCTCCTCTGATGCATGTTCAAATCCTTTTATGTGAAAATATATTTCAGACTCTTATGGTCGGTATATATTTTACATTTCTTGCCATAGAGATAATGCCTCCATATCTTCAAATCAAACACCACTGCAGCCAGTTCTAAATCATATGTAGGATATCCCTTCTCGTAATCCTTCAGTTGTTGTAACGCATACGCAATGACCTTGCCATTTTGCATAAGCACACAACCTAGTCCTTTATGCGATGCATCACTATACACCATAAAATTTCCTGTGTTATCAGGGAGAGACAACACTAGTGTCGAACTTAATCTCTTCTTCAGCTCTTGGAAACTTTCCTCACATTTTTTCGTCCAAACAAACTTCATCGATTTCCTAGTCAAATTCGTCAGCGGAGTCGCAAATTTGGAAAAATCTTGGATAAATCTTCTGTAATAACCTGCCAATCCTAGAAAACTCCTTACTTCCGACGGTGTCTTCGGCTGATCACATTTCATCACAGCTTCAACATTCGATGGATCTACCAAAATTCCATCCTTGTCAATCACATGCCCAAGAAATTGTACCCGCTCTATCCAGAATTTACATTTTGAAAACTTGGCGTACAACTTCTCTTTTCTTAACTCCTTCAATGTCACTTTCAAATGTTCCACATGCTCCTCCTTGGTCTTAGAATATACCAGAATATTGTCGATGAACACCACCATGAATTTATCCAAAATCATTTTAAACACCCTATTCATTAGGTCCAAAATACTGCAGGAGCATTCGTTAGACCAAATGATAGCACTAGGAACTTGTAATGACCATAACGAGTCCTGAATGATGTGTTCAGAACATCCTCCATCCTCACCTTTAAATGGTGGTACCCACTTCTCAAGTCTATCTTCGAGAAATATCTAGCTCCTTTCAACTGATCAAACAGGTTATCAATACTTGGTAATGGATACTTATTCTTAACTGTGACCTTATTTAATTCTCTGTAATCAATGCAAAGTCGCATCGACCCATCATTCTTCTTGACAAACAACATCGATGCTCCCCACGGTGATACACTTGTCTGAATATATTTCTTGTCTAACAGTTCTTGCAATTGCACCATCAACTCCTTCATCTCCACTGGAGCCATTTGGTCAGTTCCTGGTACCAAGCAGATCACGAATTCTACTTCCCTATCTAACGAAAGTCCTGGAAAGTCATCTGGAAATACGTCTCCAAAGTCCCTAACGACTGATATCTCCTCTTATTTCGTATTCTCCTTTCATGTATCGACTATGTAGGCTAAATACCCTACACAACCTTGTATCAACAACTTCCTGGCCTGAATCATTGTTAGATAACTCGCTTGTCTAGGCGACTTGCTGCAATAAAATACCACCTTTGACGGAGTCATAAGGTTTACACACTTCCTTTGGCAATCAGTTATCGCCCCATAATTAAATAGCTAATCCATTTCCAAAATAACGTCAAATTCCTCAAGTTTAATCGGGATTAGTTCTACCATTATTTCGTGGCCGTTGATGTCCACCCTAAATTTCTAGTGTAGAAATATAACAGGAATTGCTTCCCTATTCTCAATTTCTATGTTCAAAGGGTATTCTAATTCCTCTCTAGGCAAATTTAAATTCTTAGCAAAATCGTCGAATATAAATGAACATGTAGCACCTGAATCAAATAATACGTAAACATTAATATTATTAATCGGAATGATACCTGACACCACATCTCGGGACTGCACAACATCTTGCACGGTAATGTTGAAAGTTCTGGCGGTGTCGGTCCAGTGATAGCCAGAGTGCTACCACCGTTGATTCCCTTACTTCCACCCGTTCCTCCTCCTCCTACTGCTTTCTTGGGACAATCTCTAGCCAAATGATCCCTTGACCTGCAAGTAAAACAAGCCCCCTTTTTAGGGTTAGGGCAAATTTGGGGCTATGTGGCCTTCCTTACCATAATTGTAGTAAACCCTCTTCCCCTTCATGCATACCCCCAGGCGATTCTTCCCGCAGGTAGGATAAGCCTCCATCTTCTTCTTATGACTTCCTTACTGATTTCCAGTAGACACATTATCATTCCACTTCCTCTTCTTACTATAACCGCCACCACTATTGCTACCACTAACCTTGTTGTTCTCTCCTTCATTCTTTCTTATGTTCCTGATTGTACATTGTCAGGGCATCACTTCCACCTTCTGCAATAATTGCCTTCTCCAAAATTCCCGCAAAATTGTTCAATTGGAACATTGACACCTTGCTGTATAACAATGGTTTCAACCTTTTTCAAAGCTCCTAGCTTTCCTCTCATCTGTATTCACCTGATAAGTTGCGAACCTAGCTAACTCGTTGAACTTTGCGGTATATTCTGGCACCGTCATATTACCCTGCTTTAATTCCAGAAACTGAATCTCCATCTGGTTCTGAGAGCTCGTTGGGAAGTACATCTCAAAGAACATTTCCTTAAACCTATCCCACGTGATCACACCCTGACCTCCTCTAACCTTGTTTGCCTCCCACCAGTAGCAGACCTTTGACTTGAGCATAAACGTTGCAAAGACGGGTTTTTGATCATCGTTAACCCTTGCAACATCGAATACCTTCTCCATTTCCATAATCCAGGTCTGAGCTTCGACCGAATTCATGGATCCCCTAAACTATGGCGGTCCTACCGCCTTGAAATCCTTGAACGAGGTATCTTGAGCTTGAGTCTGACTCATAAGTGCTCCAGCTAACAGATTTACCAACTACTGCACAGGATTAACGTTAGCATTGTCGTTTTTGTTGTTCGTGGATCCTTCCTGAGCTTGTTGACGACGTACTGGTGTCTTCTTAGCGACATTTTTCTATTTAAGGTATACTCTTATTAGATCATTATTCAATCTCTTAAGTATTTAAGAATTAACTTAAACATTTTAATATTAGCACTTAACACATAACATCTTGAATAAATATTGATATTTTATTCATTAAGAACTTTCAAAACATAGAAAGATAGCATCACTGCTATTTACATCAACTATCCCGAGATAAAGAATTTTTAGGATTAAATCATCATATTCCATTGCTTATATTCATGCTAGAATTTACATCATTAACTACCATAGATATTCACATAACTCATACTATTCCTATCACGACCTACTAAGACGTCGAACAACTTCTCTGTGCTCTTCTTCCATGATACGGAGCATTGTCCTACGATCCAGCATGTACCAAGGTAAGACCTCGAACTGGACTGGATAGTACATAACTCGGTCCTGAGCTTTGTTCATTGCAGTGTGGAATGCACAATTCATCTCCCCCATCTTGGCCTTCTTTGCCTGCACCTCTTCCTCGGCTACATCTGCACGCTGGGAAGCCAATTCATAAGCATCTTCAGCCCTTGCTCTCTTGGCGGACTCTTCTTTCAGATCATCCTTAAGCTTCACAACCTCTGCCATCAGCTGCTCATTATCGCCCTCTAAGTGGACTAATTTCTATTCCACATTTCCAAGACGTACATCAAGACCTCAGATTTCCTCATTTTTCTGATATATAGTGGTCTGACGTTCATCTGCCAGCTCCTCCAACTCTTTGACTCTATCCTGAAGTTCAATGTTACCGTCATACACCTCATCATACATCTAAGCTACAATAAATTTCGGTGGGAACTCATCTTCCTCCTTTTCTTCCTCAGGGTCCTCCTCTAGATCAGTCTCAGGCTTATGCCCCTGACCAACAACAGTGATCATCGAATATGGATCTCTTTATACCAATTGCTCCAAGACAACATGAATGTCTCGGGAATCCTCATCTCTAGGCACTCAGGGTTCTTACTCCCCAGCTCGACTAGATCCTCCAACATCCGACATCCTGAAAACATAGTTTTTAAGTTTTAATTACTAATCGATACTCGCGAGCACATAAGTATATCACATAAGCACATAGTCTTTTATTATCTTCAATGAATTAAGGAATTCATTTCTTAGAACTGGATAAGAGTTTATCACCACTATGTTCTCAATCTCCTATAAGGCTACTACCTAAGTTTTTCCCCCACCTAAGGTTAATAACCTACAGCTTTGATAGCAACCCGTGACACCCCAAAATCCAGGTACTCAAACTTTCCTTAGATTTGGTGTTCACTCAACAAAATAATTAACATCTATCTACCCATAATAATGATAATAATAAAATTAAAATAGAAATCCTCCCAATATAGGGTTACAACAACTTAAAACGAATAAATCCTAGGTTATTTAACCTTAATACATCATATGCGGAAACATCATAAATAAATAAGTCTTAACATAATAGTTCTCAAATAATAATAACAAGTCTTCATCACTTGCTTGCTTTGCCTTTGCCCTTAGTTGTGGATGGCTCATCAACTCTTTCAATCTTAGTTGCAATGTTATTATGCAAGAGTGAGCAACAATTGCCCACAAGTTTAACAATAGAATAATAATAACATGCGAATAGACAATGGATACTGAACCAAAAGAAGTCATGACTTTCGATTCAAGATTAGAACGGAATCAAAAGTACATTTGAGGGTCACAAGACCATGAACTATGTCCCAAGTTATCAAGTATTTCTACTTTAAACCTTTAACAGTCGTAAGATATATGGACTTAACTTCTCGTACTTAGGGGGATCAGCCATATATACCATGTATGTGCACAAAATCTTAACGTTATCGCGTAATATAATCCATTGTAGCAGGATTGTTCATCTCATCTTTGATATTATAGTCCGCACCAAAGGAAGTTTAGTTTGGAATGATCTCAAGGGTAATTTGAAGTTCAATAATCATCAACTAAGGATTAGTTGAATTAATAAGGATTCACTATCTATTCAAGGTTTCAATGAATTATTGAAATCAAAAGTTGAATCAAAGATTGAGTCTCATCTTTATACAATTGAATGAACATTATGTAACAAAAGTAATACTTCAAAAGAGTTAGAACATTTCATTTTAAATCATGAACTTGGATGATTATGCTTTAAATAGTTCGAAATAAGAATACAGAGCTTGCTCAACAATAATAATGTTTAAGGACTTGCTCAATGAAAGTTTAGCATTATGAAACTTGTGTAATTGAAATCATGATAGAGCAAGGAAACTTGCATAATCGTAATCAAGTTAGAACAAGGAACGTGCTTAACATAAGAGTACGATTCAGAAACTTGCTCAAATAAAGTTTAGGGATTAGAAAACTTGCCTCGTGCGTTGGCTAAACGATTACCACTCTCGTTCACCACAAGTCCTACACACATACCATATGTATTCACAACGTTCATTAGTTATATTAATATTAACTTTA
This sequence comes from Panax quinquefolius, assembly GCA_020205615.1. NCBI lineage: Eukaryota > Viridiplantae > Streptophyta > Magnoliopsida > Apiales > Araliaceae > Panax > Panax quinquefolius. The sequence goes on along the minus strand of CM035163.1, from coordinate 40,824,494 downwards.
TAAGTACAGTTCCCACTATCAGTATAACTTGTTAACTTAGTTTAAGTTTTGCTCACTACCATAAATCACACATTACAAGAATAAGATCTTTGAACCTTAAGTTTAAACAACATCATATTTTCTCATAGACATCACGTTTAGTCCTTATATAACTTATCAAATTATCATGCGATTTTCCACTTGTATGAAAATAATATGATATGGCATCTTATTACCTGTCCAATACACTATCATGTTCATTAGACTAGCATGTAATGGACTGTAAACAAGGAAAACTAAAACTGCCCAGTTCTGCTACCGACTTCCGAAGTCATGACATTTCTTTAAAAGAAGTTCGCCATAACCGAATTCTGTTAGGTTTGTAATATTCATGAACACAATCAAATTGCAAAAATAAGCGGAAACGTGTAAAAAATCAGAGTTTTTAAATTTTACAAACCATATACCCGGATCACCCTTTATGCACAATTATTAATTAAACGAAAAGATAAAGAATAAAATCATACCCTTGAAGATCGAGCTTCCTCAGGTACAAGTTCACCTCCAAATCCTTTCGCGTTCAACTTGAATTCACCGGGTTTGGTTCCTTCCTTTGATCAACGTTAGCCACCCAAGTGTTTGGCCTCTAGAGGTGATCCATCGAGGAAGAAGAAGGATTCAAGAAGATGGGTGGTTGGCTAAACCCTAGTTTTTCTATCTCTATAGAAAAGAACGCATTACTCTCGACTTTTGAATTGCGTAGTCTTAATATCCGATATAAGACTCCTCTTATAAAGATATCAAGTAACCCTATTAAAAATAAGGTATTATTTAATTAAACCCTTTTAATTAAAGGCTCCCTAATCTTATTAGGGATAATTAATTAAACTCCTTTAACTAATTTTCCTTCCTAATCCAATTAGGAATAAATGAGAAGTACTTATATTAAATTAATTCCTAAACTCTTTTAGAAATTAAAATAATAATAATTGTAATAATATTAATAAGACTCCTCTTATTAATTTATATTTAATATTTCTAAAATATCAAATAATAAATATTAAGCTATTTAATTTATTCTATCACCATAGATTAAATTAAATATACATAATATATTATTACGATTATGCCATTAACTTCTTAAATAATTATTCTTCCTTTTATGGTGTGACCCTTTAGGTTCTCCATATTAAGCAGGTTGTGAATAAATCAATTAGAAACAATTCTAATCTTATTTAAATAAATAAATTAAACAATTAATTTATTTAAATAAATAATATTTATTCTACAATACGGATAAGCCTCCCTAGCGATCAAGCGACTTTTAGGATAATATAGATTTCAACATTAATCATAAAAAGAACCTTTGAGTAAATAGTTCTGCGTCTACAATTCAATCCTTCCACCATCTGATGTCCCAATTAAATATAAGGCATGGAATTCTTTGTCAAGTCTTATTTTATTTAATTATATGTATTTCGACTCTTAAATGCACAACCCCAAATAATGCAAATTAGAAACTCCTTTCTAATTTCATTACGCGCTTTGCCAAGGACTCTTGGGTTGTCATTTATCGAATCACATAGGACATTTCTCTTCTTTTATTAGAAGTGGTAGATTCTTTATTGATCATATATTATCTCCATGTACAACTTGTTATACCCAAGCATACCCTTTGATATACCCTAAGGGTCTTAAAGAATAAGTCAAAGTATAACTCATCATACACAAGATACTATGATGATCTCAAGTCTAAGGATTACTTGTACTACTATCACTACAGGAATTCCTATTGACATGCAAGTAAAACTCCATTAGGTATTCCTTAGTGAGCCACGTTCAGTGAACTTATTCTCTAATAAGCACCTATATACTTGCTTTAGTGTCTCCACACAAATGATCATGAGATCAATCATCCTCATCCAATGAGAAAGCAACGTATGTACCAATCTATCCGGATTCACTAATCCCCAATTTAGTAATCCAACGATTGGGAACTATTTTAGTTTTAAGCTTTCTAAGAATTTAGATCTCATTAGAATGATCATCATCATTATTCTAAAAGCATTGCTTAAAACTATGGGTTTATCACATATTATAAAACAACATCATGTAGATAATTAAAAGCCTTTAATAAATTAATACTTTTTATTAATAAATGAATGAGATTATTTACAAAGTATATGCTTTATCATCAAACATGATTGGCTTGTGTGCATACTACTTTCAATCTCCCACTTGCACTAAAGCCAATCGTCATGGTATCTCATACTCTTCTTCTCTAAGTGACGATTATCCTGCTTTGTTGGATAAACTTTAGTTAATGGATATGTAATGTTGTTTCATGAGAGTCCTTATCTCTATAGTGATTTCCCATCTTTCAATGATTCTAATAATCAAATGAAAGTGCCACAACACATGTTTAGATCCAAGATGAGACTTAGGAACTATTCCTAGTTACGTAATGAACTTTTAATCCAAACAATCAACTTGCGACTTCATTTATAGCTATATACTTTGTCTTTATCACTAAACCAAAGAACTCTTTTCTTTGTTTGGAACCTTTCAATTCATCGCACCCCTTTATTCAAGGTAACCCTTTACCTTAAAGTGGATTTTTCTATCGTCTTGGTGCGTACGAAAAACTTGAGTGCATTAAGCCCTCTAGTTTTAATTAAGACCCACAATGAATATGATCACATCCTTAGTGCCTTGGGTTAAGCACTTTAAGATGTTTTTCAGCGACTCATAGTGAACTTCTCCATAATATGGTGATCAACATCGGTCTCGTACATTTCATTGCATACATGATTGTCACTCATGTGACCTCTCTTTTGGAGTCTGTGGGGACTATAAAAGAGATACACTCCATAGCTCATCAACATGAGACATCTCTTTGAGTTTGCCATGCTAAAGCGACTTTAGCATCAAATGAATATCGTTCCTTGGGTTAAGTTGAGCATCCTTTTAAATCTATCTATATAGATTTATATCCCCAATTAAGATACTCTTCCAAATCATTCATGGAGGAATGTTTAGACAACTTTATCTTTCTTGATTGTAGCATTGGTATGTCATTCCTTATCCGTAGTATATCAACATATAATACTAGGAATGTCACGATGCTCCCAACCGACCCTTTTGTACACACTAGGTTCATTCTTATTTTTGATAAAATCAAACTCTTTTGATTGCCTCATCAAAACGAATGTTCCATATTTGAGAAACTTGCTTCAATCCATTTCTCCGAGTGTTCACAACACTTACCTCATCGTCGTATGTAGCTGGATCATCATCTTCTATGATCGTACCTCATCATCATCATCATCCATGATGAATCCATACCTCCTAGGTATCTTGATACTATTTTGATTTACGATTAGGTTGTGAGGTACAATAGTTCATCTACTGGTTCCTCTTATTTGACTTATAGTGTTTTGTGGTTCTTGAACTCTTCAAGATCTATTATCCTCCCACTCTAGCCCTTCAATGATAAACACCTTTATCTTAGAAGGAAGCGTGTTCATAATAAACACCTTTTGCTAAGTAGGATTATAGAACATTTACCCTAAACTTACTTTAGGATGTCCCACAAATCTGTATTTGTCAAATCTTGTCCCAAGCTTATCCTTTGAAACCGTTTCACATAAGTTGGACAACCCCTTATCTTAACAAACTTAAGATTAGGAATCCTCCCTGTCCATAACTTTTATGGAGTCTTGGGGATTTAGAGGTTACCTTTTCGTAGATATGCAGCCATTTCTAGGACATGATTCTAGAAGGATACTGGAATGTCGGTAAAATCATTTTGGACCATACCATGTTCAACAAGGTATGATTTTTTCTTTCAGATACATCAATCAATTATTACGTATCATGAGGTGTCCATTATGAGAAAAACCATTTGAGATGATCTAGAAACTTATTGCACAAGTATTTATTCCTTGATCTAATCAAAGAATTTTAATACTTTTGCCAATTTGTTTCTTACAATTCTTTGAACCTTTCAAATAATTCACACTTGTATTCAATAAATACATACATTCAACTCTTTGAATGATCATCTCCTTTTCTTATACTAGTTTGTTCAATTTATAAAATAATTTTTCACGTAAAGTCAGTATACTGAAATCCATTAAGTAATCTTTCGATTATATCTGAAACATTATTATTATAAATAGAACAACAATTGTTCTTAATTATAATATCAAAAATTTTATTGCCCAACAATAAAATGGAAATAATATTTCTAACAAGAATTAGAATACAATAACAACTTATTGACTTAATAGATTTGCCAGTGGCGGTCTTTAAACTATAAGTTTCTATAGCTAATGCAGCAACCTTTGCTTCATTTTCCACACATAGGATTACTTATCTTTGTTTAACTTTCTACTTCTGCTTGGTCCCTTCATAAATCTATATTTATGATAACCAAAGTCGGTATCCAATACCCAAGTAGAACCTTGACTTAAAGAAAAAATTATTTTAAATCATGAACAAATTTGTATTTGTAACCAAAACTTCACAAAGCTTCTTTGGTTAGCCTCTGCAAGATGCTTCTTGCAGTTTCTTTCCAGTGTCTAGGCTTATAGCAGTGGAAGCAAGCTCCTTTGCAATCCGTATCAGTTTTGTTCTTATTATCCTTTGTTTATGCCTTTTTATTTACCTTCTTTGAATCGTTCTTCTTTAGGAAGATCCTTTGGCCCTACCAAGAAGACTTGATCTTTCTTGGTTGAGAGTGACTCTCAACATTTTTCAATATGTTAAGCAAATCGGTGAGGCGATATCTAGCTTGTTCATATGAAAAATTCACAATAATTATGAAAGGAGTCAGGGAGTGAGTGCAAGATCAAATCTTGGCTCAACTCTCCATCCATGACAAAACTCGTTGTCCTAATTGATCAATCAAATTGATAATGTTAAGGACTTTTATCCGCATCTTTGTAGTGTCGCTGGTCATTCTAGATCGGAAGAGCTCCTTAAATATCGATATCTATCGGTCCTACTTTCCTCACCATCAACTACTTGATGTGCGGGAATATAGTAGAAGCATCCATAGTTTCATCTTTGAAATTTGAAGCTCGTTACTCATAGATGCGAGCATGATGCATTGAGCCAATTTGGCATCATCTTCTTGCCACTTTCTAAAAGTAGCAATGTCTTCCTCGGAGGCATTGTTTGCAACCATTCTTGAGGATAGGCGTATTAAGGACATAAGATAACTTTTCGACCATGAGAACTATTCTCAAATTCCTTAACCAATCCGTTTAATACGGTTTGGTTAAATAACATCTAATATGTTTCGCAGTGATAGTAATTTAGACATTGTAAAATTACGTAAATGAATTTGTAATTAACAACATTTTAACATACATTCTTTTATTAATTACCAAAATAATTTTAGGTCTTGTTTTAAATTGGTATCTCCCACTATTTTCTTCAAACTATATTACCCTCACTTATATAGTTCGGCAAAATCTAATTAAAGATTTGCTAGTGAGAATAAGGATCCCATTTAAAATGTATATAGCCTTGTGGTGACACAACAAACTATATATAAATAAATAGGTAGACAACTTTTGTCAATTACATCAACTATCAACTCCTTTTCTTTTGCCTCTTAGATTATTTTGATCAAGTGGTGGCACATCCGAATCAAAATTATCCAAGTTAAGTCCAACCTAGCACTCCATATATTCAAAAAAGAAAAATATCATCCTTGTGGTGACACAACAAAACAATATTGTTCAATTTTCTTTATAAGCATCAAATGTGATAAATTAACATCTTAAATACTTAATACTTGCCTTGTGGTGACACAACAAACTCATATTAAATATTTAATACTCTATTAATTTTATCATGCTAGAAAGCTTACGTTCGATATTCCAAATATCTTTGAGCGCTTAGGACTTAATATAAAAATTTGAGGGTTTGTTATTAATTTGTCTCATCTTGTTTAGCGCGCATGCACATATATATATAAAATACGCATCATATTAATGAACATGCGAAGCATGTTTGCATAATATATAATATATATAGTATAAGCATGCACATATAGAATACTATATTCTACTCGGATTGATTATGGACTTTTATTCTAGTTTGGTTCACTAGAGCCACCAAGTGAACCAAAAGGTCAAGCTCCCTAGGGTGCAAGAAATATTATTTAAATATAACTATTACATTTAAACTTAGGGCTCCATTACAAAGCGGGTCTTGGCGCTCCTTGCTCCTTGATCTCAATTTTTTTAAAATTAATTTCTAACTATTCCTATTACAAAACTATTTAAAATAAATAGAAACCTTGATCGTGATCGAGGAGAAGTACATGTGAGGAAGATAGAATTTACATTAAGAAAAATTAGAGAAGGCAGTGCACTGTGAGACCCATTTAATAAAACCCATACATTCATGCATCCAACTAAAATAAATCCAATCACATTGGTCAATAGTCCATAATCAATCCCATTTATTATTATACACATCATCATATGCATCAATAAATAACATTCATCTCATGAATAATAAACATTTAATATATATATTGATATCATTTAATGGGCAAATTTAGTTAGTATAAAATCTAATTTTGAATCAAAATAAACTCCTTTATTTTAATCTAAATTTAAATCAAAATAAAACTATTTTATTTTAATTTGTCCAATTTTGAATAAAATAAACTATTTTATTTTAATCAAAATCTTTAATCAAAATAAACTCCTTTATTTTAATTAATTATGGAATCCAATTCCATGTAAAAAAAAAAAAAAAATTATTAAAGGAAACACGGATTATCTTTCCTATTCACAAATAAACTCCTTTATTTTGAATAATATGAAATCTTATTTCATATCTAAATAAACTCCTTTATTTAAGGAAAGGCGATTCTTTTTCCTATTCACAAATAAACCTTTTATTTTTGAATAATATGAAATCTAATTTCATATCAAAATAAACTCATTTATTTAAGGAAAAATAGAATCCAATTTCAACTCCAATTAGTTATCATGGAATCCAATTCCAACTCTAATTAGTTAGCATGAAATTTAATTTTAAAATTAAAATAAACTTTTTATTTTTATATTAAAATAAACTTTTTATTTTAATTATAAAATTATTAAAATATATATATATATATATAATATTACGGTAATATAATATATATTATATATATAATATTTTACAGTAATCAAAGAAAAAGTGATGCCCATCATCCTTTTTTTTTTTTTTTTTTTTTTATTAAAGAAATCCTACAGCAACTATAGCAACAAGCAGCTAGTACCACGCGAATCAGGATAAAATCAAATAACCCACGTGAGCCAGAGTTATTAACCCTTGTAATTATGAATCGATAGCTTTGTTTAAAAAAAAAAGTAAATGCAGTTGATTTCATGAGATTTTTATTTTTATTTGTTTAAATTTTATATAATAAAATTATGCCCAATTAAATTGTTCTAAACACATATCAATATACATATCAAATTAAACAATTAATAATTCGCATAAAGGTTTGGCTCGATGCCCTTTGTTTGGTTTGTAATATTCATTAACCGCAATCAAATTGCAAAAATAAGCGGCGTGTAAAAATCGAGTTTTAAAATTTTACAAACCATATACCCGGATCACCCTTTATTCACAATTATTAATTAAACGAAAAGATAAAGAATAAAATCATACCCTTGAAGATTGAGCTTCCTCGGTATAAGTTCACCTCAAATCCTTTTTGCGTTCAACTTGAATTCACGGGTTTGGTTCCTTCCTTTGATCGGCGTTAGCCACCCAAGTGTTTGGCCTCTCAGAGGTGATCCACCAAGGAAGAAGAAGGATTCAAGAAGATGGGTGGTTGGCTAAACCCTAGTTTTTCTATCTCTATAGAAAAGAACGCATTTCTTGACTTTTGGAATTGCGTAGTCTTAATATCCGATATAAGACTCCTCTTATAAAGATATCAAGTAACCCTATTAAAAATAAGATATTATTTAATTAAACCCTTTTAATTAAAGGGCTCCCTAATATTATTAAGGATAATTAATTAAACTCCTTTAACTAATTTTCCTTCCTAATCCAATTAGGAATAAATGAGAGTACTTATATTAAATTAATTCCTAAACTCTTTTAGAAATTAAAATAATAATAATTGTAATAATATTAATAAGACTCCTCTTATTAATTTATATTTAATATTTCTAAAATATTAAATAATAAATATTAAGCTATTTAATTTATTCTATCACCATAGATTAAATTAAATATACATAACATATTATTACGATTATGCCATTAACTTCTTAAATAATTATTCTTCCTTTTATGGTGTGACCCTTTAGGTTCTTCATATTTAACCTAGGTTGTGAATAAATCAATTAGAGCAATTCTAATCTTATTTAAATAAATAAATTAAACAATTAATTTATTTAAATAAATAATATTTATTCTACAATAGGATAAGCCTCCTAGCGATCAGCGACTTTCCGAGATAATATAGATTTCAACATTAATCATAAAAGAACCTTTGAGTAAATAGTTACTGCATAATTCAATCCTTCCACCATACAATGTCCCAATTAAATATAAGACATGGAATTCATTGTCAAGTCTTATTTTATTTAATTATATGTATTTCGACTCTTAAAGCGCACAACCCCAAATAATGCAAATTAGAAACTCCTTTCTAATTTCATTACGCCTTGCCGAGGACTCTTTGGGTTGTCATTTATCGAATCACATAGGACATTTCTCTTCTTTTATTAGAAGTGGTAGATTCTTTATTGATCATATATTATCTCCATGTACAACTTGTTATACCCAATCATACCCTTTGATATACCCTAAGGGTCTTAAAGAATAAGTCAAAGTATAACTCATCATACACAAGATACTATGATGATCTCAAGTCCAAGGATTACTCATACTACTATCACTACTGAGAATTCCTATTGGCGAGCAAGTAAAACTCCATTAGGTATTCCTTAGCGAGCCACGTTCAGTGAACTTATTCTCTAATAAGCACCTACATACTTGATTTAGTGTCTCCACACAAATGATCATGAGATCAATCATCCTCATCCAATGAGAAAGCAACGTATGTACCAATCTATCCGGATTCACTAATCCCCAATTTAGTAATCCAACGATTGGGAACTATTTTAGTTTTAAGCTTTCTAAGAATTTAGATCTCATTAGAATGATCATCATCATTATTCTAAAAGCATTGCTTAAAACTATGGGTTTATCACATATTATAAAACAACATCATGTAGATAATTAAAAGCCTTTAGTAAATTAATACTTTTTATTAATAAATGAATGAGATTGTTACAAAGTATATGCTTTATCATCAAACATGATTGGCTTGTGTGCATACTACTTTCAATCTCCCACTTGCACTAAAGCCAATCGTCATGGTATCTCATACTCTTCTTCTCTAAGTGACGATTATCCTGCTGTTGGATAAACTTTAGTTAATGGATATGTAATGTTGTTCATGAGAGTCCACTATCTCTATAGTGATTTCCCATCTTTCAATGATTCTAATAATCAAATGAAAGTGCCACAACACATGTTTAGATCCAAGATGAGACTTAGGAACTATTCTAGTTACGTAATGAACTTTTAATCCAAACAATCAACTTGCGACTTCATTTATAGCTATATACTTTGTCTTTATCACTAAACCAAAGAACTCTTTCTTTGTTTGGAACCTTTCAATTCACGCACCACCGTTCAAGGTAACCTTTTACCTTAAAGTGGATTTTCTATCGTCTTGGTGCATGCGAAAAACTTGAGTCTATTAAGCCCTCTAGTTTTAATTAAGACCCACCATGAATATGATCACATCCTTAGTGCCGGTTAAACACTTTAAGATGTTTTTCACTGACTCATAGTGAACTTCTCTGACTCTGAAGACACATGATGCCATCTGGAGCCGAACTTCGATCGAAGCCGAACTCTGACCCCGAAGACACATGACGCCATCAGAAGTCGAACTTCTATCGAAGCCAAACTCTAACTTCAAAGACATATGCTGCGATTACCCAGTATCCAATTATGCAGTTCACGAATGAACACAACAGAAAACCAAATTAGGCCAAAACTTCACATAAACAACGAATTCATTATTACTCATGTGTTATGAATTTAACAGAAACATTTAATGACATTTTTAACATACTTTTAACAACTTAAATCATATAAACAACTGAATTTGAACTCATAATTTTCATGTTCTTTTCATTTTTTAAAGTTTTGTCAAATTTCATGAAATCACCAATTACAGATTCGTTATTACACCAAATCAGTCAGTTTAAGTTTCTTTCTTTTTGGTTTTACATGTATAAACATAATCAATTATCAATTCACCGATTAATATGCAATTGAAGCATGAATTTTTGTACTTTAAGCCATATTCATATGTTCTTACTCTGTAAACTATAAAATTCTAATTTAAACATAATTACATGGATTTGATTACTCTAAAGCACATATAAATCATATATAATTGAACTATACATGTTAATAAACATCGAACATCAAGTTTTTAACGAATAACTCATGAATTTTGATTAACAGAGAACTTAAGTATACGTTCATGGAAAAAACTTAAAAACATAATTTAAAACTAGGGTTAAGAAATTACCCTTTCTAACTCTGTTAAGATGATATAAGCCTTTAGTTCTCCAAATCTCTTCTTCAATTCACACAAAATCTCTCAAATCTCTCTCTTCTCTCTGTATTCTCCAATGGATATGATATAATGAAGTCTAATGATAATATATATTATGTATACAAATAACTGATGGAATCATGGGCAACAGTTAAGCGCAACAGGGCCTTAACTGCTCCCATGTTCCTTAGGTCGTGTTTGGTTTATTCATAAGGGCTCATCTCCCATTATTTTAATTAATTCATTTATTTTATAGTTTATTTGTCACACTTTAATTAATCAATTAATATTATTTAACTCAATTAAATAAAAGGTAATATTACCCATTAAATCACCTCATCACATAATTAAAATTCTCATTTATTATTTATAACAAATGTGACAACCCGAAAAATTGGATTGTCTAGAATTTAAGTTTAAAGAATTAGTTATTAATAAAATAAATTTTTATTAATAAGATTATGTGTTATGTGTTTATTAATCGTTCTAGAACCTAGGATGATTATAATACGAGAGGATTCTGGCTACGAGCTAGACTGAACGAGTAAGAATTTTTAAGACGAAAAAAAAAAAAAATTCGGGAAAAAAGTATTTCCGAGGAAAAAGACGAAATAGACACTATTCACACGACGAAATCCTAAGGGTTAGGGTTGAATAACCTAAGCCTTTCTGAGAGTTTGGTATGTCGAAATGACATTCTGTCGAAAGATTTGATGATAATATATCGTGAAAAGTTAAGTAAGCCGATAAAAGTTTTTCTCGAAAATGTATAGAAATCAGACAAAATAAACATGACAAAAAATATTGTTATGTACTTTTCATTCGTTTAACTACGTTAGGGGAAAACGTGAAGGAAAACACTTATAATCTAAAAGTGTTTTTCAGTTTTTCAAAGTTCCGAAGAATGCATAAAAGTTAATATGTAAAGGAAAGACGAAATATCCAAAAATATTTGGATTCCGAGAATCGCAGTTTTTCGAACTGTCGGACGAATCCCGAAAGACGGAACCACGAAGCTTCCAAGAGAAGCTTCATGAATAGTAAGGAGGTGTGAATAATAAGGAGGTTTGCCAAATGACCAAAATACCCCTAGCCTTGGTTTTCTATTAAAAGAGAACCTTAGCTCATTTGTTGGTGATTTTGAAAATCACCAACACTTGAGAGAGAGAGAGAGAGAGAGAGAGAGAGAGAGAGAGAGAGAGAGAGAGATTTGGATGAGGAGAAAAAGGAATAGGAAAAGCTAGCCTATGTGCAAACTTTATCCAACAGAAGAAGATTAAAGAAGAAAGGTAATCCAAAACCTAGTCTAATTTAATTTTTTTTTAAGTTTTCTATGTTAATATACATAGCTTAATGAAAATAGGAGAAGATGTCAAGAATGATTTAATATTGTTGAAATCATAAGAAAGTGAAGTATAAAGAATTAAAGATTTATTTATAAAAGCTTTCTTAAGGAAGTATGAATTTCGTAATGAATTTGAACAATCCGAATGAATCATAAGAACGATTCGGTGAAATAAGTAAGGAATGGTGTTTTATAATGCCAAATTCCAAGAAAAAGTGAAATTATAATCAAAGTATCGATTAAAAATGAAGAACAAACGAAGAACGCAAAGAACACGCGAAGAACACGAAGAACGTTGTTGATGAACAAATTTAAATCCATCGTAGATAGAACTTGTTGTTGATGGACAAGTTTAAAACCATTGCGTATAAGTTAGTTACTTATTAATTGGTTAAGAACGATAGAAATGTTCATGAAGAACGGATTGAACTTAGCTATAACGAAGTTATGATAAAATTTTTGTAAAAGACGAACGAGAAGTAGAAAGTATGTAAATAAACCCGAATATGTAGGGTTTCATAAGAATGTAAGAAAACATAGAAAAAGTGAGTCGTGGACTCAAGAACAAATGAATTCTGAGTTCGGATGATCGAATTATGGACGAACGAACGAAGAACGTTAATAACATAAAATGAATGAAGGATGGAAGCTAAGCAAATTGAATGGCATGTTAACGAATACAGAATGAATTTCTATCCAAGGGAAGTTAAAATACACAATGAGATTAAGAAGATGGCTTAGAAACGTCCTCGTTTCGAGTTATAATAAAGAAGTTATGAGATTGTGAAGTAAGCATCTCAAACGTGTTAAACACTCAAATTTTTTTTTTGAGTTTTAAAACTGGCGCCACAACGCCAATTATGCTTTGGGAAGTGGCACCGCAAGCATGACACCGGCCGGGAGAAAACTCTACGAAGACTCATGGTAAATGGCTGAAATAATAAAAGGCTGGCGCCGTAATGGCAGGTGCAAGCAGAAAGCCAGAGAGAAGAGCTTTTAATTGCTCAACTCTTGGGGGAAGTGTAAGGTAAGATAATGAGCATATATTTCACATAATGTAACACTTAATCAAGTGAATTAAACCTTTAGTGTAGGTTAAACGGAAAGATTGAACGAGATTAAAAGACAAAGAATGTAAACGCAACGTAGTTGCGATGAACGAATGGTCTTAGCATACAACGAACCGTATGGCTTTGACATTAAGAAAGAATGATGAACAGGAAGTTCATGTAATGGATAACAAATGAGAGCGATTAAAACCTTAGATAAAGGTTGAATGAGAGATTAAGAGATGAGCAATGTAAACTCTGAATACGTAAATGATCCTCATAAATCGTATTTGCGTCGGGCGAACGTTCTAAGTATACATTGGTTGTATGACTTAGACATTGATGAAAGTAGTAAGTAAGATATGAATTATAAAGAAAGTTGTAACGAACGGTAATAAGATTAATGAAAGTCCGAGTGTGAGTCGGATAGAGAATGATAGAAAGAAATGTAAGCGTTAAACACTTTAATCGACGTAAGGTTGAGTGTACGCGAATATTAAACGGGTAGAACCTACACATCATGTATGGTTTGACCGTAAGGTAATGAATACCAATGATTAAACCTGTGAACGGTGAAGAAACTGAATTAATGACAATGGCGTATAACGTTAAGAAGTCAAGTTAATAATAATAACTTGGATAACGTTCCGAGTCGAATGAACCAGATGTTATAAGATATGAATAAGGTAATGTAAAATGCTTAATGCTATGAACACATAACATTAAATATGAATGATTGTTCTGAGTATATTAAAGACTATGTGACTTAGACGATAAGAAATAAATACTGAGGTATGACATTTACTTGCTAGAAATCCATAAGGAATGAGAAATCAACTTAACGAACATTATAGTTTTAATGGTTTGGATAAGTTAAGATAAAGTTTAGGTTATGGTACAATCTTAATCTTTAATGGTTGACATATGGGAGCTGGGCTAAACAATTCCTTTAGAGAGCTGAGGTATATACGAAACTGGCAACCGATCTAACTCACTGTGAAAGACAGTGCAGATGAGACGAGAAACTAGTTTATTGGTTGTTTATGGGAAACCACTCAGAGTACCATATGGACTACTAGTAGAGACACGATGTGTGCTGAGTTCTATAAGAGTTATAAGAAGAAGATAAGAATGCAAATCATCAAAGATGATGATCGTATGAGTAAGACATCCCTGTATGTTGTAATACCGTAAAATGGTAAAGAAAATTGGTCGCATAAACTTAGATTGCAAGAATGCGAACCCTAAGAAATAAAGTTAAATTTAAACCAATGTGTAAGTCAAGTATATAACTAATTGGTGTATGTGCTATTTCCTTATGTGTTATACAGGGTTTGCAATCAGTAGCTCAGCGTAAACTGTCAGCTGTAGCTGTGAGAAAGGCAAGTTTCCTAACTTCATTCATATTTTAAATGAATGATAGTTTCTTAAACTCCTCAGATGTTGAACATGAGAAGTTTTATCTATGTACAAATGTGTGATATTTGTACAAGGTGGTAGAATGTATGAGGCATTGTGCCATAAATTTAACACTGTGGTGTTTCTATGAGATGAACTGTTCTGTGATTGAACTGTTTAATATGAGAATATTTTGTTTATACATGAACCATTATTGTTAAGTCTGTGCTAATGATCCTAACCAGACATAATGTATATGAAAAAGGTAGAAGAAAGACAGTATTTCAAAGTGAATGTGACTAATATTTTAAAATGATAGGAATCAAAGTTTATTCCTATTATTCAAGCTACTTCATAACCTTTGTTCGGTTATTGAAGTATTAAAAGAATGTTTAAATTCTTAAAGTTTTTTATTCAACTGCTATGACTTGTTGAGCAATTGAATGCTCACACTTGCTTTAAATGAAAAACATTTTCAGCGTACGAGTAGAAGAACTTATGTGAGACCCCAGATTTTATCAATAAAGATTTAAATTTTGTCGAAATAATTTTTTAATATTATGGTGTGAATTTGAGATAATATTATAGTTGTGGGTAGTATTTATAAATTTTGCAAAGTATACAAGTGGTTATATTATATTCGATTGGTGGGGAATATTCGATTTAGCGGGGAATATTCGTATAACTACTCAATCAATGGTGGACCCCACAATGTAATTATTGTCGAGATTGAAAACGACAAAAATATTTTATTAAAATAACTACGGAAGTTTTCCGTTAATTATCTTGTTGAACTACTCGGTAGTAAAAGTACAAGAATGTCGTGTGGTTGCATAGTAGCACACGGTATTGATTATTGATGCTTATGTGAGAAGTCACTCAGTTTGATTCCATTATTGTCGATTAATAATATGAATTATTATAGCGATAATGACGTTTTGTTTTATTCGTATTATTAACTTAATAAAACAGAAACATCTTTTTATATAAAACAGAATACTTTATTAAAGTTATTCTATAAATAGAATATATTATATTTTATTATGCATAGTGTTGCATAGTGTTTTGCATAGTGTTTTGCATAGTATTGCATAGTGTTTGCATAGTAAAATGTTTTTATATAAATAGAATATATTATATTTTATTTAAAAGATTTTTCTTTAAATATGGGTAAAATCGATTAAAGTAAATCAATACTGGACCGTTCATGGATTAGTTCTTATGCATTCCATTTTCCTATAAATAGAAGCTCATTCCTTCATTATTTTCTTACAAATTCATTAAAACTAGAGAGAGAAATTATAGAAAGAAGCTATAGAGAAAATTATAGAAAGAAGAAGAGTATTACGCTACTTCACACTACTTCTATATTAGGTTCTTTTTACGGTAAGGGATATTATTTGTTGTACCCGTAAGGGGTGTTATTCTTTCTTCTTGAAGAGAACATCATTATTCCATTCACTATTATTACATTGGAATAACCTCGTAAAAGTGGTATACTCTATACATAACTTTGTATATGCGGCATATCCTATACTTGGTGAAATCCTTATGTTATTCCATTCTTATTTATTACATTGGAATAACTCAGATGTCTGTGGTTTACCTATACTTGGTGACATTCTTCTATTATTACATTGGAACATCACATGCATGTGTTTTACAGGACTCGATTTAAAATCTTTATTATTCATTGGAACATCACTGTGCGTGTGTGTTTTACAGGACTGGTTAAAATCTTTATCATTCTCGTTGGAATATCCTATCGTGTGTTTTACACCGGATCAGTTCCATCTTTATTATTCATTGGAACATCCCGCTTGGTGTGAATTTCCCACGACTGGTTCCGTTATTATTATTCTCGTTGGAATAACTTCCGTCATGCTGCAATACCGCATGCATGGTGATTTCTTTTGTTATTCCATTCTTTATTATACCCAGTTGGTTAAAACTTTGACTTCTATACTCCATGAAATTAGTAGAATATCCTTGATATTTGCGTTTCATCCAGTATCTTTTCATGAAAATATTCTTCTGATCATTCTTAAATTTTACTCTACGAAAAAGTATCATGTTGACAATTTGGACGTTAATAATTCATGGATTAAATAATTCTTGAACTTGTTTTATTGAATTATTATGTCATTGTCATCATCCTCATGTTATATTATGTTATCTTTGGCTTACGTGCATAGATGAACTTAGTATGATTATGACCGAGGATCATTAGGGTATAATCATTACTTGATATAAATGATGTGACAAAAGTCCTCGGTGGCACTGTAATGCGGTGATGGATAGTTTTGGTATGATTATGACCGGGGGTGATTCGGTATAGTCATGACCATTGATAATTTGATGAAAATCCTTGACCAAATGCGGGGATGATTAGATGTGGTGGTTTATTTATTAAGTTGAGTCTCGTGATAAAATTAATAAAACCTTTTAAAACCTAAAAGATAGTAGACTTTATTCTCTACTTGACTCTTTTAATGGATTGCTTATTCCGGCTGCAGATTAAACTGGTTGTCTATTATATTTTATCGGTTTAACATTGTTAAAGGCTAATGATAATTTATTCGCATTATCTTAGTCATAATATTTCTTCTCGGCTAGTTGAGCTCACCCTTTTTCTTTCTTTCGTTCTCTGAGGAAATGAGAACATATTTGAGACGAAGTCTGGGAAGCGAAGTAATGGTCCGAGAGGATAGCATTAGTAGTCCTCACTATTCGTGAAATAGTGTGATAATAGTTGTAATGAGGACTCCTTTTGAGTTTGTATAATATCTAGTAGACAATATTTGTATTCAAACTCACGGTTTATATCGTATATTATACACGGCACGTTATATTAGTAAGTTGTATTTGAATTTATGTACCATGTAAGTGGCGACCCAAGATGGGTGACGTATACCTAATTTTGGGGGCGTCACAACTTAAGGATCCCGTAAAGATCAAGCTGATTGGTATCCAGAAGAAGTGTCATTCAGTATATGAATGAGCGTGAAGATCCAGCTAAAACTTGTAATGTAGAATAATGTATTTAAGCTATAGAATAGTTTAATGAACTATTATGTATCCTTGGTGGCGAATGAATGTCACTGTTGTAAGATATAAAGAATAATGTAATTATCATTATTTGTAATGAATGAGGTTATAAGGTATTAGAATCTGGGATTTGAGAATGTATGTTGTTATATTTAACTATATAATGATGTATGTTTGGAAGAAGATGGATCCGTGACGTCTGAAATTCGGGTGTGAAGATAGACTGAATTTTGGGGCATTACAACAAATCAATAAATCTCCAATTAATTATTTAATTATTTACAACAACATTAAAATTATTTAATAACTCATTAATTTAATTATCCCAATAAAATTTACACTTTGAACTATAAAATTATTCCACATTAATTTAATTAATGTGACACACTTAATTAAATTAATCTACCACAATTCCATCAAATAATTATTTAACTCAATAAAGAAATCAACAAAATATTTATTTAATTCAATAAATATTTAAAAATTAATTACAAAGTCTCGTTCATCACATCTTTCCCCTCTTAAAAGGATTTTATCCCCAGAGTCATGATTCATTTAATTCGTCCCATTACATTCTCCCCCATTACAAAGATTATGTCCCCAGAATCGCTATACACAGATTAAACAAATAAATGAGGTTAATTTTTCATCATTTTTTCTTCGAGTTCCCACGTTACTTCTTCAACGTTGTGGTTCCTCCAGATTACCTTAACATAAGGTATTACTTTATTTCTGTGCACTTGCTCTTTTTTGTCAACTATCTGAACATGAACTTCTTCATAAGACAAATCTTTCTCAAATTGTAGGGGTTCATATTCTATAACGTGCTTGTAATCGGGCTTATACGGTCGTAACACAGAAACATGAAAAACATTATGGACATGTTCTAAGGCCTGAGGTAAGGTTACCTCATATGCAACTTCACCAATTCTCCTCAATACTTAAAAGGGTCCAATGAACCTTGGGCTCAATTTTCCCTTCTTACCAAATCGAATCTTTCCCTTCTAGGGAGACACTTTTAAGAAAACGTAACTACCAGATTCAAACTCTCGATTTTGTCGGTGTTGATCAATATATTTTTTCTGTTTGTCCTGAGCAGCTATCAATCTTGCCCTGATCACATTGACAATATCGGCGGCCTATTGTATTAATTCTGGTCCTAGCAATTGACGTTCTCCAACTTCATCGTAGCATAATGGAGTTCAACATTTTCTACAGTACAACGCTTCATAAGGCGGCATGCCAATACTTGCGTGGTAACTGTTATTGTAAGTGAATTCCACCAACGGTAGACGATCATCCCAATTTCCTTTGAAGTCCATGATATAAGCTCTTAACATATCTTCTAATGTCTGTATTGTCCTCTAGCTCTGGCCATCTATTTGAGGATGGTATGTCGTACTCATTCTCAATTGTGTTCCCATGCATTCCTGTAATCACTTCCAGAAGTTTGATGTGAAATGTGGATCTCGATCCAAGACTATAGACACTAGAACACCGTGTCTTGAAATAATTTCCTTCACATACAAGTTTTCTAACTGATCAAAATTAAATCTGATCTTGATTGGTAAGAAATCTACCGATTTAAATCGGTAGATCTACAATAACCCAAACTGTGTCAAAACCTTTCTGAGTCGTTGGAAGACCTAACACAAAATCCATCGTGATATGTTCCCACTTCCATTCTGGTATGTCTAACGGTTGTAACAATCCACTCGGTCTTTGATGTTCTACTTTAGCTTTCTGACATGTCAAACACTTGGCCACACAGTCGGCAACGTCTCTCTTCATATTCGGCCACCATAAATGTTATCTGAGATCCTACCACATCTTCGTACTCCCCGGGTGAATCGAATACCGTGAATTATGAGCCTTGCTCAAAATTTCCTCCTTTACCCCTGATACTTACGGAATCCAAATTCTTTTCTCGAATCTCAATATCCCTTTGCTGTCAATTTTGAATCTCCCTTCCTTTCCTTCAGATATTTTTTCCTGATTTTCTCACATTCCTCATCTTTGAGTTGTGCTTCGTTAACCTTATCCAGCAAAGTTGGACCAGTTTCCATTTGAAATAGTTTTTCGTTTGACTCTTTAGGATATTTCACCTCCAACTCTAGTTTCGCCATTGCTAAAATTAGCTCATCTTGAGCGGTTAACATGAACAGTTTCTCTCGACCTTTTCTGCTTAAGCCGTCGACAACGACATTCGCTTTACCCGGATATGCATGTTAAAATCCTTCTGTGTGAAAATATATTTCAGACTCTTATGGTCGGTATATATTTCACATTTCTCCCCATAGAGATAATGACTCCATATCTTCAAAGCAAACACCACTACAGCCAGTTCCAAATCATGTGTAGGATACCCCTTCTCATAATCCTTCAGTTATCGTGATGCATACGCAATGACCTTGTGGTTTTGCATAAGCACACAGCCTAGTCTTTTGTGCAATGCATCACTACACACCACAAAATTTCCCGTGCTATTAGGGAGAGACAACATTAGTGCCGAACTTAATCTCTTCTTCAGCTTTTGGAAACTTTCCTCACACATTTTCGTCCAAATGAACTTCACCGATTTCCTAGTCAAATTCATCAGCAGAGTCGCGATTTTGGAAAAATCTTGGATAAATCTTCTTTAATAACCTGTCAATCTTAGAAAACTCCTTACTTCCGACGGTATCTTCTGTGACGCCCCCAAAATAGGTATACATCACCCATTTTGAGTCGTCAAATACATGGTACAGAATTCAAATACAAACTTAATTATACCGCTGTCGTGTAAAATACATTAAAACATAGGTGAGAGTTTTAACATGAATATTGTCTTCTAGACAATATCTAAACTCAAATGGAGTCCTCACTATTCTATGAAATAGTGTAATAATAATTGTAATGAGGACTCCATTTGAGTTTGGATATTATCTAGAAGACAATATTCGTGTTAAAACTCTCATCTATGTCTTACCGTATTGTGACGCCCCCAAAATAGGTATACATCACCCATTCTATGTCGCCAAATACATGGTACATAATTTAAATATAAACTTTATCTATACAATACAATAAAAGCGTAGCTGAGAGTTTTAACACAAATATTATCTTCTAGACAATATCCAAACTCAAATTCAATCTCATTATAATTATTATCACACTATTTCACAGAATAGTGAGGACTACTAAAGCAACCATCTAGACCATCAATCCATTCCCCGACTAGTCCCAATTATATTCTCATTTCCTGAAGAGAACAATAAAAGAAAAGGGTGAGCTCAACTAACCTAGTAAAAAATATTATGACTAAGATATAAATTATCTTCAGCCTTCAACAACATAACAACTGATAGAATACAATAGACAACAAGTTTTAGATCAACAACTGCAGCGAAACAAACAATCAATTAGAAGAGTCAAGTAGAGCATGATATCTATTATCATCTATGATTTAAAAGTTTATCATCAACTTTATCGCAGCGACTCAGCTTAATAAATAATTCACATCATTGAATTATCCATGCACTATAACCAATGATATTCATTAGTATCACAACCATGAATTATCCATGCACTACGGGCCAAGGATATTCGTGTTTTCACTAATGGTCATGAACATGCCAAACAACAATGGTCATGATCATACCAACAACTGTCCACCAATACACTACAGGCTAATGAGGACTTTTAGCGAATCATTTGTAACATTACAGGTCATAATTACACCGAATTATTCCTGGTCATAATCATACCAATCAACAGTCCATCTATGCACTATGAGCCAAAGATAACTTTCATCACAATATAATCATGATGATGATGGCAATGATATAAGAATTCAATTAAATAAAAGAAAAGGATAAATTTTAAAGATTTATAATTTAATTTATCCAGAATTCAATAATGTCCAAATTATCAACATGATACTGCTTTGTGGAGTAAAATTCAAGAATAATATTGTATCAAAAATGATTTGAACCGAAAGAAAATCAATTTTTTGTCATGAATAGTACCCCAGGTGAATAGTACCAGAGTGAATAGTACTCCGTGAATAGTATTTCATGAATAGTACCCCGTGAATAGTACTTTGTGAATAGTACTCATAAATATGAATAGTGCTATATGTATAAATAGTGTTGTACGTATAAATAGTGCCGTATAAATGAATAATACTCATGAATAGTACTTCGACATGAAAAGCTTAAAAATGAACAAGAATGTTTAGAAAAATATTTTTGTGGAACGATACTAGATGAAACGCAAATTTTAAGGATATTCTACTAATTTCAAGGAGTATAAAAGCAATACTTTAACAAAATGAGTGTAGAATTTGGAATCTGAAACGAAGTAATATTACTTACATATTACAGAGTATGGAAGAAAATATTATTTCTTATGAATATTGAATAAAAAGAATATCCCTTACGAATATTGAACGAAAATAATATTCCTTACAAATATTAAACGAAGACAATATCCCTACGAATATTGAACGAAAATAATATTTCTTACAAATATTGAACAAAAATAAAATTCTTTACGAATACGAAAAATAATATCGTAAGCGTATATGAAATAAATAGTATCCTTTACTTCAAAAGAAGAGTATTTCTGACTGGTATAACGGATATATTCTTGAAGAAAACTTTTGCTATTTTCGACACTCAAAGCTTCCTTAAACTCTAAAGAAATACGCTTAATATTATAGAAGAAGAATTTTCTGATTCTGGTGTGGTTTTCATTTCTAAACTGAGCATCCTATTTATAGAAGAATGGCATGATACTATTTAAGAAAAATAATCATGGACTACACAGTAACTTTTAAATGAATTCACAGGCGTCGGCTGAATTTTTTTTGATTTTACTATGCAAACATTATGCAGATACTATGCAAATACTATGCATAATAAAATATAATATATTCTATTTTTCATATAAAATAAAACTTATTATATAATATATCTATAACCCCGTGACCACCCCCCAATTTCCCTGACATTTTTTCAACTTATATATATATATATATATTAAACAAAACTGAGATAACTTTTACCGATAATTTTGAAAAATGGGTAAGTGGGGGTCCATATAATAAACAAAATTTACAACAAATACTTCATAAAAATCCCTTCAATATTTTTAACAACATTTATTCATCATTATTTTAACTCGCAATATTAACAACCAGATCGTTTCCAGGAAAGAGGGGGCTTTCCGATAAGGATTTCTCCTTATTGGCGCGCAATTAGGTGACCAAACCCCTTTCCTCGACAGAACTTTCTAGGCATTATTTGTAAGACCCCAACTTTTATGAATAAAGAATAATTTTCTCGAAATATATTTTTGAATATTATGGTGTGAATTTGATATAATGTTATAGTTGTGGGTAATATTTACAAATTTTGCAAAGTAAGCAAGTGGTTATATAATATTCGATTGGTCGAGAAATATTCTTTTTAACAGGGAATATTCGTACGATGACACAATCATTGGTGGACCCCACAACAGAAGTATTGTCGTAGTTAGAAAATGAAAGAATTATCTTTTTATAAAAATAATGGCGGAAGTTTCTTTAGTTAAAACTGTTGAACTACCCGGTAGTAAAAGTCTGATGAATGGCGTGGTTGTATAGTAGCACTACGGTATTGGTTATTGATGCTTACGTGAGAAGTCACTCGGTTATACTCAATTATTACTACGATGATAATTGTTGCATCATATCTCTCGTATTATTGATTCGATTATTATCACAAGATTATCATCGCATAATATGATATATTATTAAATCAATAATTGAGGCGACAAAGTTATTCATATTATTAAATTGCAATATTTACAATGTCTAGAAGTTACATCGAGGAGAGGTTTGGTCATCTAATTTGCGGCGATAAGGAGAAATCCTTATCGAAAGCCCCTCTTTCACGGGAGCGACACTGGTTATTAAATATTGTGAGTTATAATATTAATGATGAATAAGTTCGTGTTGATTAAAGATGAAATTGATAGTTCCATTGTGTTGGAATTATTAGTGTCAGTGGAAATCGACATTTATTTCGATATTAATTGATGTCTAGAAGTTATACTGACCAGTCGGGTAATTAATCAGATAAAAGCAATTAATTGCAATTAATTCACATGATTATAACTATTTGTTCACATGTGTGTACTATTGATTCACATTCCAGTAGTATTAGGGGAGTTAGTGCAAGATTGATAATACTTGCATGACTAAGTTAAAAATGGAGGTATAGATGGAGGTACTATACTGTAATTCATAATTTCACATGATTATGACTATTGATTCACATGATTAAACTATTGA
Organism: Panax quinquefolius; assembly: GCA_020205615.1. NCBI lineage: Eukaryota > Viridiplantae > Streptophyta > Magnoliopsida > Apiales > Araliaceae > Panax > Panax quinquefolius. The sequence continues at coordinate 40,800,687 of CM035163.1, read as the reverse complement.
TTCACATTATTTACTATTAGGGGAGGTGGTGCAAGTTTGATAATACTTTAGGACTAAATTAAAAATGAAGAAAAAGAGGAAGGTATTATACTGTAATATTTTGAGCCCCAAAATGTGCAATTATCGAAACTATATTTTTCTATAAATAGAAGCTCATTCTTCCTTCATTTCTCACAAATTCACTAAAGCTTTAGAGCAATTATTATAGAGAGAAATTAAGAGAGAAAGAAGAAATGCTACCTCACTATTCCAATATCAAGTTTCTTCTAAGGTAAGGGGTATTATTCTTTCGTATTCATGAAGAGAGTTATTTTCTTTCAATACTCATAAGAGTTGTTATTCCATTCTTTATTATTATGTTGGAATAACATGTCTATATTGAAATACCACATACATGGTGAAATTCTTCTATTATTCCATTCTTTATTATTACATTGGAATAACTTCGTGCATCATGATGATCTATCGCACACGGTGAATTCTGTTGTTATTCCATTCTTTATTATTACATTAGAACATCACATGCATGCGGATTTATTGACACATTTCCATTCTTTATTATTCTATTGGAATATCACGTATGCATGCGGATTACGCATGACCTAGTTCCATTCTTTATTATTCTGTTAGGAATAACCTTCTCGTGAGGTCTATTGCATGCACGATGAATTCTTTGTTATTCCATTCTTTATTATTACATTGGAATAACTTTTCTATATGTGGATTATCGCATGCATGGTGAATGATCCTTCGTATTCATTCCTTATTAAATTGTGGAAATAATCTGTTTACGTGGATTACCGGATGGCGGGCAAAAATACATTTGCAGTTTCATATATTCTATTATACTCAGTTGGTTAAAGTTTTGGCTTCTATACTCCATGAAATTAGTATAATATCATGGATATTTGCGCTTCATCCATTATCTTTTCATGGAAATATTCTTTTGAGCATTCTTGAATTTTACTCCATAAAGCAATATCATGTTGACAATTTCGATGTAATTGATTTTAGGATAAATTAACTTATAAATCTTTAAAACTTATTCTTGAACTTGTTTTATTGAATTATTATGTCATTGTCATCATCCTCATGCTTATATTGTGATGAAAATCATCTTTGGCTTACGTGCATAGATGGACTTGGTATGATTATGACCAAGGATCATTCGGTATAATCATGACCTGTAATGTTATAAATGATGTAGTAAAAGTCCTCGTTGCTTTGTGAAGTGCATTGATGGGACGGTTTTTGGTATGATTATGACCGAGGATTATTCGGTATAGTCATGACCATTGATGATTTAATGAATATCCTTGGCGATAGTGCGAGGATGATTCGATGATGTGGTTTAATTATTAAGTTGAGTCTCAAATGATAAAATTGATGAAAACATTTTAAATCATAGAAGATAGTAGATATCATGCTCTACTTGACTCTTCTAATGGATTGCTTATTTCATTGCTTGATTAAACTTGATGTCTATTGTATTTTATCGGTTTAACATTTTTGAAGGCTAATGATAATTTATTACGCATTATCTTAGTCATAATATTTCTTCTTGGGCTAGTTGAGCTCACCCTTTTTGCTTTCATTGTTCTCTTTAGGAAATGAGAGCGTGGCGGGACTAATCGGGGAAGCGGAGTGATGGTCGAGATGGTGTTATTTTTAGTCCTCACTATTCTATAAAATAGTGTGACAATAAATGTAATGAGGACTCTATTTGAGAGTGGATATTGTCTAGAAGGCAATATTCATGTTTAAACTCTCAGTTATGTTTTGTCGTATATTACACGACGTTTGTATAATTAAGTTTGTATTTGTATTTTGTACCATGTATTTGGCGACTCAAGATGGGTGATGTATACCTATTTTGGGGCGTCACAGTTGGTATCAAGCTTAGGGATATGATCCCTGGCTGAGATATGAGACAAGAACTAAGAGGGGAGAGACGGGGAATTCTTTTGCTAGTATGACCTACCTAAATTTATTTGGTATTTAATTGGTCGGTCGAGAGTATAGGGATAATATGTGATATGATTAATTAACCCTTGTTTTGTGGCGGTATTTGAAAATGGCATCAGAAAATGTTGAGATAAGCAATGAAGCACATGAGGACCGTTGAAGTTACATGATTAATACCGAGGATAATGTGTGCAAAGGAAGACAATAATCCTCGGTAAACAATAAATGATCAAATGATGAGCGATGGGATGTTCGGAGGTTTTATGCAATTCATGCACGACATCGTGAAGGCTCTCTGTCAAAAACGGTGGAAACACGACAACTCTCGGACGGTCACCGCTAAGCGATTAAAGGAGCTGGGACCACCGGAGTTTTTGGAGAGACAAAACCACTTAAAGCGAGAGCGTGGATAAAGTAGATCAACAAGATATTTGATGTCTTGGGATGCTCGAAGAGCAAAAGGTTCCCTTTTCCACCTTTATGTTGCGAGCGAGAGGTAGATTCTTGGTGGGAATCATGTAAAGCGTACTCGACTGCCGCCTTTCGAAGATGTCTTGGGAGAAGTTCCAAGAAGCATTCAACGACAAGTACTTTCCTAAAAGTATTCGTCACATAAAGGAGGTAGAGTTCATCAAGCTTGAGCAAAACAATATGGCCAGTGTGGCGCGATCTGAAGCTAAGTTTTCGAGTTATCTCGGTTTGCGTCCCACTTGGTTGATAATGAGGAGAGAATGGCGTGGATGTTTCTAAGAGGTTTGAAACACGAGATACGTCGATACCTTATCTCTCATAAACTATGTTTGTATTCGGATGTTGTGAATAGGGCTCGATTATTGGAGCGCGATAATGAGTCAACTCTGACGAGAGAGAAGCGGTACGTCAACAAGTCGATAATACCGGTGGTAGCGATCATCAAAGCGGTGACAACAAGCGTGGAGGAATCAACATGCGAAATGGTAATCACGCCGGTGGTAATCATGGCCATAACAATAAGAGTGGACATTTCGAAGAAGGAGATTCAATAATGATGGAAAGGCGTCGGCACCAAACTTGTTGTTGTTAAGGAAGGAGCGACCATCTGATCGTCGTATGTTACAAATGAGGAGGGGAAGGACACATAAGTCCAAACTGCACGATGCAGTCCAAAGCATGTTAAAATTATGGAAAAGAAGGTCACCTAACCCGATTTTATTGTGCACCAAAGTCAAGTCCAGTTGGGATGGATGCATCAAAGGGTGTCCCAGACAAGACAAAATCGATAGTTCAAGGGAGAGTGTTTGTCGTAACCTCCTAAAAAGCGAGGAATTCGAACGAGGTGATCACGGGTAAGCTAATCATAAACTCTAGCGAAGTTTATACTTTATTTGATACCGGTTCTACCCATTCTTTCATTTCTCCTACTTGCGCTCAACGTTTAAATTTGACTTCGGAGAAATTAGACTTTGACTTATCTATTGAAACTCCATTGGGAGAAACCTTCATTACATCAACGGTTTATAAGTCTTGTTTGATTCAAATCGGTAATCGCACGTTACCTGTCGATCTTATTTCTTTGATAATACTTGCATTTGATGTGATTTTAGGGATTGATTGGTTAACTACTCATCATGCTAAAATCGATTGTTTTCCTAAGGTTGTTAGCTTTCATATTCCTAACCAACCTATTATGCGAATTCAAGCAACCAAACCACTAAAATCAATCACTGTCATATCAAGCCATAAAGCTATTCGTTTATTAAAAAATGGATGTCAAGCTTTTTAGCCCATGTCATTGATTTAAATAAAAATACATCAGATTTGAATGATATTTCTATTGTTAATAAATTTCTGGCGTATTCACGAAGAACTTCTACGGCTACCCCAGGCGTGAAATTGAATTTTGTATCGACCTTGAAACCCAGTACAAACCCATTTCAAAGCCCCATATCGAATGGCTCTATTGAATTTGAGGAGTTTAAAACCCAACTATAGAGGAATTGTTAGACATCGGTTTCATTCATCTAAGTACGTCTCCTTGGGGTGCTCTATTCTATTCGTGAAGAAGAAAGATGGAAGTATGCGACTTTGTATTGATTATCGGGAGTTGAATCATGTCACCATCAAAAAAATAGGTACCCATTGCCTCGTATTGATGACCTGTTTGACCAGTTGCAAGGAGCCAAATTCTTTTCAAAGATTGATCTTCGTTCCGGATATCATCAATTGAAGATTAAAATTGATGACATTCCAAAAATTGCTTTCAGAACTTGGTACGGGCATTATGAATTCCTAGTCATATCTTTTGGATTGACTAATGCTCCTGCTGCCTTCATGGACATGATGAACTGAGTATTCAAAGAATATTTGGATCACTTTGTGGTTGTCTTTATTGATGACATCCTCATATACTCCAAAACCCATGAAGACCATGAGCAACACTTGAGGCTGATACTTCAAAAGCTTCGTGAAAACAAGCTATATGTTAAGTTGAAGAAATGCGAGTTCTGGCTTGAGGAAGTTGCATTCCTTGGGCATGTGATAGGAAATCATGGAATATCTGTTGACCCAGCAAAGATTGAAGCAATTCAAAGCTGGGAGCAACCTAAGTCGGTGACCGAAGTACGTAGCTTTCTCGACTTAGCTGGTTATTATCGGAGATTCGTGGAAGTATTTTCTCGAATCACTACTCCATTAGCTCAGATGACTCGAAAAGATACAAAGTTCGATTGGAGCGAGGAATGTGAGAAGAGTTTTCAAGAACTCAAGAGGAGACTCATTTTATTTTGTTACGACAATACCCATCGGCTCGGAGGGATTTGTCATCTACAGTGATGCTTCAGGCAAAGGGTTAGGATGTGTTCTCATGCAACATGGGAAAGTCATAGCCTATGCCTCATGATAACTCAAAGAATATGAGAGGAATTATCCTACTCATGATCTAGAGTTGGCAGCAGTCGTTTTTGCACTTAAGATTTGGAGGCATTACCTGTATGGAGAAAAGGTGGAGATTTATACGGATCATAAAAGCCTCAAATATTTCTTCACTCAAAAGGAACTCAACATGCATGCAGCGATGGCGATGGCTTGAGTTGTTGAAAGATTATGATCATACCATCAATACCATCTTGGAAAAGCGAGCGTGTAGTGGTGATGCACATTGAGTAGAAGATCATATATGCGAGTGCAGTGCATGATATTGTCGTATGAAAGGCCCATTTTATATGACTTGGAAAGGATGGAAATAGAGTTAAAGACTCGAGGACCCATGTGATGATGGCGAATATACGAGTGAAACCGACTTTAATCGATAAAGTTAAAGCTGCTCAAGCTACGGACACGGAGGCGATCGCGTATGAGGAAGAAAGAAGAAAGGTGCTATTAGAAAGCAAGAATCGATGAAGAAGGAATACTTTGAGTCAACTCCGGACTTTGTGTTCTAACGATTACGACTTGAAGTATAAAATCATGATGGGGCGCACAACACACTGGTTTGCAATCCATCTTGGGAGTACCAAAATGTATCGTGATCTTGACATACATTTTGGTGGAGCAATATGAAAGAGAGAGATAGCGGGGTTTATCTCAAGGTGTCTAACTTGTCAAGCGAGTCGGTGGAGCATCAAGTGCCAAAAGGTCCATTGCAACCACTTGAAATTCGAGAATGGAAGTGGGAGCACATTACCATGGATTTCATTCTTGGTCTTCCCAAGGTTTCTCAAGGCATAGATGCGATTTGGGTCATTGTTGATAGATTGACCAAGTCCGCTCATTTCTTACTGAATCGAGAAACTTTTACACTTGAGCGTCTTGCTAGTATGTACATAAGCGAGATTGTAAGATTGCATGGTATGCCGGTATCCATAGTTTACGATCGAGACCCAAGATTCACTTCAAGATTTTGGGTTAGTTTGCAAAAAGCTATGGACACGGATTTACTGATTTAGTTGACATATCATCCTCAAGCGGATGGGCGGTTGGAAAGGACTATTCAAACTCTTGAAGATTTATTAAGACTGTGTCCTTGACTTCAAGGGAAGTTGGGACAAGTTCTTACCATTGGTGGAGTTTTCCTACTGATAATAGTTATCAAGCAAGTATTGGCATGGCTCCATTTGAGGCGTTGTATGGAAGAAAGTGTCGTTCTCTCGAGTATCTTTGGGATGAGGTGGGTGAAGCAACGTTGTTGGGATTGGATTTGAATGCATATGTATGACTACGAAAAAGATTTAAATGATCCGACAACGTATAAAAACCTCACAAGATCGACAAAAGAGTTATCTTGATCTTCATCGAAAGGGCGTGGAATTTAATATTGGAGATCGTGTGTTATTACGTGTTGCTCCATGGAAAGGAGTTACAAGATTTGGAAAGAGAGGAAAGCTCAATCCTCGATTCATTGGCCCATTTTAATCCTCGATTGGGTAGAAGCGTGGCCTATAGACTCGCCTTACCGCCAAGTATGTCTCGTGTTCATAACGTTTTTCACATATCTATATTACGTAAATATGTGAAAGACCCGAACCACATTATTGAATTAGAACTAGATGAGATAGAGGAAGATTTAATGTATGAAGAGTTACCTGTTAAAATCTTGGATAAGAAGGATCATATTTTACGCTCGAGGTTATACCTCAAGTCGAAGTTTTGTGGAAAACACGATGTGGAGAAATGACACGGGAGTTAGAATCGAGATGAAGTTAAGATATCCTCACCTCTTCGATATACGTGTATGTAACCTAATTTTGAGGATGAAATTTCATAAGAAGGGAGGTTGTAAGACCCCAACTTTTATGAATAAAGAATAATTTTCTAAAAAATATATTTTTGAATATTATGGTGTGGATTTGATATAATGTTATAGTTGTGGGTAATATTTACAAATTTTACAAAGTAAGCAAGTGGTTATATAATATTCGATTGGTGGGAAATATTTGTTTTAACAGGGGAATATTAAATGCAATGACGGCACAATCATTGGTGGACCCAACAATGGAAGTATGTCGTAGTTAGAAAATGACAGTAATTATCTTTTATAAAAATAACGGTGAAAGTTTTACTTAGTTAAAAGCTGTTGAACTACCCGGTAGTAAAAGTATAGATGTCTGCTGTGGTTGTTGTATAGTAGTACATGGTATTGATTATTGATGCTTTACGTGAGAAGTCACTCGGTTATACTCAATTATTACTACGAAGAATTGCTTTACATCATATCTCTCATATTATTGATTCGATTATTGTCATAGTATCATCTCGCATAATATGATATATTATTAAATCAATAATTGAGGCGACAAAGTTATTCATATTATTAAATTGCAATATTTATAATGTCTAGAAGTTACATCGAGGGAGGTTTGGTCATCTAATTGCGGCGCATGATAAGGAGAAATCTTTATCGGAAAGCCCCCTCTTTCACGGGAGCGATTTGGTTATTAAATATTGTGAGTTATAATATTAATGATGAATAAGTTCGTGTTGATTAAAGATGAAATTGATAGTTCCATTGTGTTGGAATTATTAGTGTAAATGGAAATCGACATTTATTTCGATATTAATTGATGTTTGGAAGTTATACTGACCACTCGGGTAATTAATTGGATAAATGGGCAATTAATTGTTATTAATTCACATGATTATAACTATTTGTTCACATGTGTGTACTATTGATTCACATTCTTGTACTATTAGGGGAGTTGGTGCAAGATTGATAATACTTGCATGACTAAGTTAAAAATGGAGGTATAGATGGAGTCTATACTATAATTCGTATTTTCACATGATTATAACTATTGATTCACATGATTGAACTATTAATTCACATTATTTTTACTATTAGGGGGAGGTGGTGCAAGTTTGATAATACTTGCAGGACTAAATTAAAAATGAAAAAAAAGAGGAAGGTATTATCTTTGTAATATTTTGAGCCCCAAAGCGTACAATTATCGAAACTATATTTTCCTATAAATAGAAGCTCATTCTTCCTTCATTTCTCACCAATTCACTAAAGCTTTAGAGCAATTATTATAGAGAGAAATTATAGAGAGAAAGAAGAAGAAGTCATTACCTCACTATTCCAATATCGAGTTTCTTCTAAGGTAAGGTATTATTATTCTTTCGTATTCATGAAGAGAATTATTTTCTTTCAATACTTGTAAGAGTTGTTATTCCATTCTTTATTATTATGTTGGAATAACTTTTATCTACGCTAATCTGCATACATGGTGAAATTTTTCTGTTATTCCATTCTTTATTATTACATTGGAATAACTTTTATGCATCTTGATCTATCGCGTACGGTGAATTCATTGTTATTCCATTCTTTATTATTACGTTGGAACATCCTATCTGTGATGCGGATTACGCATGACCTAGTTCCATTCTTTATTATTACATTGGAACATCACATGCATGTGGATTATGCATGACTGGTTCCATTCTTTTTATTATTCTGTTGGAACATTCGCTTATATATGAATTACGAATTTGGCTCCATTCTTTATTATTCTATTGGAATATCACATGCATGCGGATGATTACGCATGACTAGTTCTATTCTTTATTATTACATTGAGAATAACATATGCATGCTGATCTATCGCATGCACGGTGAATTCTTACATTATTCCATTCTTTATTATTCTATTGGAATAACTTTGTCTACATGTGGATTACCGCATGCATGGTGAATGATCCTTTGTATTCATTCCTTATTAAATTGTGGAAATGATGCGCTCTACGTGGATTCTGCATGGCGAGCAAAAATCCATTTTGCGTTTCATATATTCTATTATACTCGGTTGGTTAAAGTTTTGGCTTCTATACTCCATGAAATTAGTAGAATATCACGGATATTTTGCGATTCATCCGAGTATCTTTTCATGGAAATATTCTTACGAGCATTCTTGAATTTTACTCCACAAAGCGATATCGTGTTGACAATTTGGGCGTAATTGATTTCAGGATAAATTAACTTATAAATCTTTAAAATTTATTCTTGAACTTTTTTTATTGAATTATTATGTCATTGTCATCATCCTCATGCTTATATTGTGATGAAAGTCATCTTTGGCTTACGTGCATAGATAGACTTGGTATGATTATGACCAGGGATCATTCGGTATAATCATGACCTGTAATGTTATAAATGATGTGGTAAAAGTCCTCAGTGGCCTGTAGTGCATTGATGGACAATTTTTGGTATGATTTTGACCAGGGATTATTCAGTATAGTCATGACCATTGATGATTTAATGAATATCCTTGGCCTGTAGTGCAGGGATTATTCGATGATGTGGTTTAATTATTAAGCTGAGTCTCAGCGATAAAAATTGATGAAAACATTTTAAATCATAGAAGATAGTAGATATCTTGATCTACTTGACTCTTCTAATTGATTGCTTATTCCGCTGCAGTTAAACTTGATGTCTATTGTATTTTATTAGTTTTACATTGTTGAAGGCTAATGATAATTTATCCTGCATTATCCTAGTCATAATATTTCTTACTGGGCTAGTTGAGCTCACCCTTTTTTGCTTTCATTGTTCTCTCCAGGAAATGAGAATATAGTCTGGACTAGTTAGGGAATGGAGTGATGGTCCGAGATGGTGTTATAGTAGTCCTCACTATTCTATAAAATAGTGTGACAATAAATATAATGAGGACTCTATTTGAGAGTGGATATTATCTAGAAGGCAATATTCCTATTTAAACTCTTAGATTATGTTTTTGTCGTATATTACGCACGTTTGTATAATTAAGTTTGTATTTGTATTTTTGTCCATGTATTTGGCGACTCGAGATGGGTGATGTATACCTATTTTGAGGCGTCACATTATTAATTTTGCATTGTTGCATGCGAAAATTCACGATAAAACAAATATTTCTCGACCAATCGAATATTTTATAACAACTTACATACTTTGAAAAATTTATAAATACTACCCACAACTATAACATTATATCAAATCCAAGCTTAATACTCAAAAAAAATATTTTGAGAAAATTAATCTTTATTCATAAAATTTGGGGTCTTACAACCTCCCCTTCTTATGAAATTTTATCCTCAAAATTAACGTACGTACCTGGTATGTCGAAAAGTTGAGGATACCTCATTTTTATTTTGGATTCTAACTCCTGAGGTATAACCTTTAAGCGTAGAATATGATCCTTCTTATCCAAGATTTTAACAAGTATCACCTTATACGTTAAATCTTCTGCTATCTCGTCTAGTTCTAATTCAATAATGAGGTTCGGGTCGTCCACATATTTACATAACCTCGATACGTGAAAAATGTTATGAACACGCAACATACTTGGAGGTAAAGCGAGTCTATAGGCCGCAGTTCCTACTCGATCAAGAATTTCAAATAGACCAATAAAATCGAGGGTTGAGATTTCATCTCTTCGTCGATTCTTGCTTCTAGAATAACGCCTTCTTGCACCTTCTTCTTCACATTCATCGACTCCGAGTCTGTAGCTTGAACGACTTTAACTTTCTCAATTAAAGTCGATTCTACTCGTATATTTGACATCATCATGTGTATCCTTGGAGTATTTAACTCTATCTTCATCCTTTGTAAGTCATACAAAATGGGTATTTGTGTTAACGACATTGCACTCTTTACCACATACAATCTTCTACTTAACGTTTCAGCTACTACGTCCGCTCTTCCACGATGATATTGAATGGTTTGATCATAATCTTTAAATAGCTCATGTTACGTTCGTTATGGGTGAATAAATATTTGAGGGTTTTTAGAAATAGGTTTTGTACTGGGGTCAATACAAAATTTGATTTCATGGCATAGGTGTAGGCTAGGAAGTTCTTCGGGGTATACGTCAAGAAATTTATTAACAATAGAAATATCATTCAAAACTGTGACTCTCATCCAAGACTTGGATAACACCTCACATTGATACCTATCAACTTGCCACTGTTATTTATGGCGTCCCCTACAAAAAGTCTTGCTTCGGTGCATCCCACACAAAGAAGTCACCAGCGAAAGGCTCGGGGCTCTTTACTTATGGCTTGATATGATAGTGATTGACATTAGTGGTTTGGTTACTTGAATTCGCATAACAGGTTGATTAGGAATATGAAAGATAACAATTTTACAAAAATAGTCAATTTTAGCACGATGAGTAGTTAACCAGTCGATTCCTAAAATCACATCAAATGAAAGTATTTTCAAATTGATAAGATCGACAAGTAATATGAGGGTATCGATTTGAATCAAACAAGATTTATAAATAGTGGATGTAACGAAGGTTTCTCCTAACAGAGTTTCAACAGATAAGTCAAGGTCTAATTTCTCAAGAGTCAAGTTCAAACGTTGAACACAACTAGGTGAAATAAAAGAGTGGGTAGAACCGGTGTCTAACAAGGTAAAGGCTTCGCAAGAGTTTATGATTAGCTTACCTGTGATAACTTTGTTCAGGTTCCTCGACAAACGTTCTCACTTAAACTACTGGCTTTGACTTGTCTGGGACATCCTTTGGCGTCACCATCCCAGCTGGATACAGTTTGGACGGATGTGTCCCTCCTGTCCGCATTTGAAACATATGACCGGTGGTCGTTCTCCTTCCTTGGAAACGGGCGCTGGTGCTGCTATCTTTCCATCATTATTGAACCTTCTCTTCTTGAAGTTGTTCTCACTTAGTTCACCTTTCCTATTTCCTCCACGTTGGTTATCATTGTTCCGATGGTCGTTGCCATTGGTATGATTATTATCGTGTTTTTGGTCATTACCTTTTGGTTGAGCTGACTCATTATCGCACTACACAAACTGAGCCCTATTCACAACATCTGAATATAAATAGTTTGTGAGAAATGAGGTATTGACGTATTTCGGGTTTCAAACCTCTAAGAAACATTCGCATCATTCGCTCCTCATTATCGACCAAATGGGATGCAAACCAGGATAACTCCGCAAACTTAGCCTCATACTGCGACACGGTCATATTATTTTGCTCCAGCTTGATGAATTTTGTAAGACCCCAACTTTTATGAATAAAGAATAATTTTTCTCAAAATATATTTTTTAATATTATGGTGTGGATATGATATAATGTTATAGTTGTGGGTAATATTTGAAAATTTTGCAAAGTAAGCAAGTTGATATAAAATATTCGTTGTGTCGGGAAATATTCGATTGGTCGGGGAATATTCTTTTAACGAGAGAATATTAAATGCGACGACACAATCATCATTAGTATTACCACACAATGGAAGTATTGTCGTAGTTAGAAAACGACAAAAATATCTTTTTATAAAAATAACGGCGAAAGTTTACCGTTAACTGTTGAACTACCCGGTGGTAAAAGTACAGTAATTCGCGTGGTTGCATAGTAGCACACGGTATTGATTATTCATGTTTACGTGAGAAGTCACTCAGTTATACTCAATTATTGCTACAATAATTGTTGCATAGTATCTCACATTATTTGATTCAATTATTGTCACAGAATTAATATTTTATATGATTAAATCAATATTTGAGACGACAAAGTTATTCATATTATTATTTACAATATTGACGATGTCTAGAAAGTTCTGTCGAGGAGAGGTTTGGTCACCTAATTGCGCGCCAATAGGGAGAAATCCTTATCGGAAAGCCCCTCTTTCACAGGAATGATCCGTTGTTAAATATTGTGAGTTATAATATTAATGATGAATAATTGTTAATAGATTAAAAATGTGTTTATTAAAGATAAATATTTTTTGGTAAATATTTATTTAGTTTTTGATATAAATATAGGTATTGTTATGGGGCATTTGTTGTAAGTTTGACTTAGTATTCCATGGGAAGATTTACTAATTTTATGGACCGTCGATGGTGGTTTTAATAGACAACCAATCTGGACCATTGATGGTGGTTTTAATAGTTAATCAATCTGGACCATTAATGGTGGTTTTAATAGTAAATCAATATGGACCATTGATGGTGGTTTTAATAGATAACCAATCTGGACCATTGAAGGTGGTTTAATAGTTAATCAATCTGGACCATTGATGGTGGTTTTAATAGTAAATCAATCTGGACCATTGATGGTGGTTTTAATAGAAAATCAATTTGGACCGTCGGTGGTGGTTTTAAAAGTAAATCAATCTGGACCGTCGGTGGTGATTTTTAAAAGTAAATCAATCTGGACCATCGGTGGTGGTTTTAAAAGTAAATCAATCTGGACCGTCGGTTGTGGTTTTAATAGTAATCAATATGAACCGTTCGTTCTAATAGTAAATCAATCTGGATTGTTCATGAATCAGTTACTATTTAGACTATTCTCCTTTAAATAGAAGCTTAATTCTTCTTTCATTCTCACAAATTCACTGAGATTAACAAGAGACACTATAGAGAGAAAAACTATAGAGAGCAAGAAGAAGAGTATTCTGCTACTTCACTGTTGCAGTATCCAGCCTTCTACTAAGGTAAGGGGTATTATTTTTTTCGTATTCAAAAGGAATACTATTTTTTGTATTCATCCTTTAATATGTCGAAATAACCTGTCTACGCGGATTACGTACCGTATGACAGGTGAAAATCCATTTGTAGTTTCGTATGTTATTTCTTTTTATATTCTTAAATCTAAACTTACTATGGTAAGTATTGCTTCTATAATCCTTAAAATTAGTGGAATATCCTTGATTTTTGCGCTTCATCCAGTATCGTTTCATTGAAATATTGATATGAACTTTCTTATTAAATATAAATATTTTCACCTGGGTTACTATTCACCCAGTTACTATTCACTAGAATATTATTCACTCGGGTATTCGGGGCACTTTTCATGTTGGGGTACTATTCATGAGTTACTATTCATGGGTTACTATTCACTCGATTACTATTTACTTAAATATTGTTCACTCAGGTATTCAGGGCACTTTTCATGTCGGGATACTATTCACGGGGCACTATTCCTGAAGTATTATTCACAGGGTACTATTCACGGGGTACTATTCACCAAAAATTTTATTTCTTTTCTGTCCAAATTATTTTTGATACATGCATATTATTCTTGAATTTTACTCCACAAAGCAGTATCATGTTGACAATTTGGACATTATTGAATTTTGGATAAATTAAATTATAAATTTTTAAAAATTTATCCTTTGCTTTCTTTTAATTGAATTCTTATATCATTGTCATCATCCCCATGCTTATATTGTGATGAAAGTCATTTTTGGCTTATGTGCATAGATGGACTATTGATTGGTATGATTATGACCAGGGATAATTCGGTATGATCATGACCATTGATGATTACACGAATATTCTTGGCCCGTAGTGTAGGAATAATTTGTGGACGTGTTACTAATGAATATCCTTGGCCCGTAGTGCAGGGATGATTCGATGATGTGATTTATTTATTAACTGAGTCCCAGCGATAAATTTAATGATAAACTTTTTAAATCATAGAAGATAGTAGATATCATGTTATACTTAACTCTTCTAATGGATTGCTTGTTCCGCTGCAGTTAAACTTGTTGTCTATTATATTCTATCAATTTAACATTGTTGAAGGCTAATGATAACTTATTCTGCATTATCTTCGTCATAATATTTTTTATTGGGCTAGTTGAGTTCACCCTTTTACTTCCATTGTTCTCTTCAGGAAATGAGAACATAGCCGGAACTAGTCGGGGAATGGAGTGATGGTTCGAGATGGTGTTATAGTTGTCCTCACTATTCTATAAAATAGTGTGACAATAAATGTAATGAGGACTCCATTTGAGTTTCGATATTGTCTAGAAGACAATATTTATGTAAAAACTCTCAGCTCATGTTGTATAATTAAGTTTGTATTAGTATTCAGTACCATGTATTTGGCGACCCAAGATGGGTGATGTATATGTCACAAATGCTACCTCTTTTATATGACGAATACTTTCGGGAAAGTACTTGTTGTTGAACAATTCTTGGAACTTCTCCCAAGACATTTTCAGTGCGGCAGGTTGAGTATGCTTTACAGATTCCCACCAATGATCTGCCTCTTCACGCAACATAAAGGTGGAGAAAGGAACCTTTCGTTCCTCTGAGCATACCAAGACATCAAGTATCTTGGTGATCTGCTTTTTCCACGTCTCTGCCTTAAGTGGTTCTGGCTTTTCCAAATACTCCGGTGGTCCCAGCTCCTTGAACTGCTTAGCGTTGACTAGCCGTGAGTTGCCAGTGTTTCCACCTGCCTTATGAACAGGAGTCTCTCTCGTTTGGTGTTGCATAAATTCTAAAAAGTTCCTAAACATACCGTCATTCATCATTTGGTAGGTGTTGTTGTTTACATGAGGATTATTACCTTTCTGATGCACGTTATCTTAGTTATTGATCAGTGTTATCCTAGTCATGTCTTTCAGATTAACTAATGCTCCTGCTGCCTTCATGGATATGATGAACTGAGTATTTAAGGAATATTTGGTTCACTTTGTGGTCGTCTTTATTGATGACATCCTTATTTACTACAAAATCCATGAAGATCATGAGCAACACTTGATGCTGATACTCTAAAAGCTTCGTGAGAACAAGTTATATGCCAAGTTGAAGAAATGCGAGTTCTGGCTTGAGGAAGTAGCATTCCTTGGGCACATAATATCAAATCATGGAATATCTATTGACCCGACAAAGATTGAAGCAATTCAAAGCTAGGAGCAACCTAAGTCAGTGACCGAAGTACGTAGCTTTCTCGGCTTAGCTGGTTATTATTAGAGATTCATAGAAGGGTTTTCTTGAATCGCTACTCCATTAACTCAGCTGACTCGAAAAGATACAAAATTTAGTTGGAGCGAGGATTGTGAGAAGAGTTTTCAAGAACTCAAGAGGAGACTCATTTCAGCACCTATTCTGACAATACCATCTGGTTCGGAGGGATTTGTCATCTACAGTGATGCTTCAGGCAAAGGTTTAGGATGTGTTCTCATGAAACATGGGAAAGTCATAGCTTATGCCTCACGACAACTTAAAGAATATGAGAGGAATTTTCCTACTTATGATCTAGAGTTGGCAGCTGTCATTTTTGCGCTTAAGATTTGGAGGCATTACCTGTATGGAGAGAAGGTGGAGATCTATACAGATCATAAAAGCCTCAAATATTTCTTCACTCAAAAGGAACTCAACATACAGCAACGAAGATGGCTTGAGCTGTTGAAAGATTATGATCATAACATTCAATACCATCCTAGAAAAGCGAACGTAGTAGGTACGCGCATTGAGTAAGAAGATCATATCTTGAATGCGAGTGCGATATTGTCAATGCAAAGGCCCATTTTGTATGACTTACAAGGGATGGAGATAGAGTTAAAGACTCCAGGGACCGATGTGATGATGGCGAATATACGAGTAGAACCAAATTTAATCGATAAAGTTAAAGCTGCTCAAGCTACAGACCTGGAGCTAATGCGTCTGAAGAAGAAAGTGCAAGAAGGTGTTATTCTGGAAGCAAGAATCGATGAAGAAGGAATACTTCGAGTCAACTCCAGACTTTGTGTTCCTAACGATTCTGACTTGAAGTATAAAATCATGATGGAGGCGCACAACACACCATTTGCAATCCATCATTGGAGTACCAAAATGTATCATGATCTTTGACATACATTTTGGTGGAGCAATATAAAGAGAGAGATAACGGGGCTTATCTCAAGGTGTCTAACTTGTCAACGAGTCCAGGCGGAGCATCAAGTGCCAAAAGGTCCATTGCAACCACTTGAAATTCCAAAATGGAAGTGGGAGCACATTACCATGGATTTCGTTACTAGTCTTTCCAAGGTTTCTCAAGGCATAGATGCAATTTGGTCATTGTTGATAGATTAACCAAGTCTACTCATTTCTTACCGATACAAAAAATTTATACACTTGAACGTCTTGCTCGTATGTACATAAACGAGATTGTAATATTGCATGGTATGCCAGTATCCATAGTTTCAAATCAAGACCCAAGATTCACTTCAAGATTTTGGGTTAGTTTGCAAAAAGCTATGGGCATAGATTTACGAGTCAATTCGGCATATAATCCTCAAATGGACGGGCAGTCGGAGAGGACTATTCAAACTCTTGAGGATCTATTAAGACTCTGTGTCCTTGACTTCAAAGGAAGTTGGGATAAGTTCTTACCATTGGTGGATTTTTCCTACAACAACAGTTATCAAACAAGTATTGGCATGGCTCCATTTGAGGCGTTGTATGGAAGAAAGTGTCATTCTCCAGTATGCTGGGATGAGGTGCGTGAAGGAAAGTTATTGGGACCGGAGTTGGTACGTATGACTACAGAAAAGATTCAAATGATCCGACAACGTATGAAAACCTCACAAGATCGACAAAAGAGTTATGTTGATCTTCATCGAAAGGACGTGGAATTCAATATTGGAGATCATATGTTGTTACGTGTTGTTCCATGGAAAGGAGTTACGAGATTTGGATAGAGAGGAAAGCTCAATCCTCGATTCATTGGCCCATTTGTAATCCTCGATCGAGTAGTAACTGTGGCCTATAGACTCGCCTTACCGCCTAGTATGTCTCGTGTTCAGAACATTTTTCACATGTCTATGTTACGTAAATATGTGAAAGACCCGAACCACATTATTGAATTAGAACCGGACGAGATAGCGGAAGATTTAACGTATGAAGAGGTACCTGTTAAAATCTTTGATAAGAAGGATCATATTCTACGCTCTAAGTTTATACCTCAAGTCAAAGTTTTGTGGAGAAACCACGATGTGGAGGAAATGACTTGGGAGTTAGAATCTGAAATGAAATCAAGGTATCCTCACCTCTTTGACATATCAGGTATGTACCCTAATTTCGAGGATAAAATTTCATAAGAAGGGGAGGTTGTAAGACCCCAACTTTTATGAATAAAGAATAATTTTTCTCGAAATATATTTTTGAATATTATGGTGTGGATATGATATAATGTTATAGTTGTGGGTAATATTTGAAAATTTTTCAAAGTAAGCAAGTTTATATAAAATATTCATTGTGTCGGGGAATATTCTTTTTAACAGGGAATATTTGTACAACGGCACAATCATTGGTGGACCCTACAACGGAAGTATTGTCGTAGTTAGAAAATGACAGAAATATCTTTTTATAAAAATAACGACGAAAGTTTTACTATTAAACTATTGAACTACCTAGTGATAAAAGTACAGTAATATGCGTGGTTGCATAGTACCACACGGTATTGATTATTGATGCTTACATGAGAATTCACTCAGTTATATTCAATTATTGCTACAGTAATTGCTGCATAGTATCTCACATTATTTGATTCAATTATTGTGACAGTAATAATATTTTATATTATTAAATCAATATTTGAGATGACAAAGTTACTCATATTATTATTTACAATATTAACGATGTCTAGAAAGTTCTATCGAGGAGAGGTTTGGTCACCTAATCAATTGCATGATAAGGAGAAATCTTATCGGAAAGCCCCCTTTCTCAGGAATGATCTCGGTTGTTAAATATTGTGAGTTATAATATTAATGATGAATAATTATTAATAGATTAAAAATGTGTTTATTAAAGATAAATAATTTTTGATAAATATTTATTTAATTTTTGATATAAATATAGGGATTGTTATAGGGCGTTTGTTGTAAGTTTGACTTAGTATTCCATGGGAAGATTTACTAATTTTATGGACCATCGATGGTGGTTTTAATAGATAACCAATCTGGATCATTGATGGTGGTTTTAATAGTTAATCAATCTGGACCATTGATGGTGGTTTTAATAGTAAATCAATATGGACCATTGATGGTGGTTTTAATAGATAACCAATCTGGACCATTGAAGGTGGTTTTAATAGTAAATCAATATGGACCATTGATGGTGGTTTTAATAGATAACCAATCTGGACCATTGAAGGTGGTTTTAATAGTTAATCAATCTGGACCATTGATGGTAGTTTTAATAGTAAATCAATCTGGACCATTGATGGTGATTTTAATAGAAAATCAATCTGGACCGTCGGTGGTGGTTTTAAAAGTAAATCAATCTGGACCGTCGGTGGTGGTTTTTAAAAGTAAATCAATCTGGACCATCAGTGGTGGTTTTAAAAGTAAATCAATCTGAACCGTTGGTTGTGGTTTTAATAGTAATCAATATGAACCGTTCGTTCTAATAGTAAATCAATCTGGATCGTTTATGAATCAGTTACTATTTAGTCTATTCTCCTATAAATAGAAGCTTAATTCTTCTTTCATTCTCACAAATTCACTGAGATTCACAAGAGACACTATAGAGAGCAAGAAGAAGAGTATTCTGCTACTTCACTATTGTAGTATCCAGCCTTCTACTAATGTAAGGGGTATTATTTTTGTCGTATTCATAAGGAATACTATTTTTTGTATTCATCCTTTAATATGTCAAAATAACCTGTCTACACGGATTACGTACCGTATGACAGGTGAAAATCCATTTGCAGTTTCGTATGTTATTTCTTTTTTATATTCTTAAATCTAAACTTACTATGGTAAGTATTGTTTCTATAATCCTTGAAATTAGTGGAATATCCTTGAGTTTTGCGCTTCATCCAGTATCGTTTTATTGAAATATTGATCTGAACTTTCTTATTAAATATCAATATTTACACCTGCGGTACAATTCACGGGTTACTATTCACCCAGTTACTATTCACTAGAATATTATTCACTCGGGTATTCGAGGCACTTTTCATGCCGGGGTACTATTCATGAGTTACTATTCACTCGGTTACTATTTACTTAAATATTGTTCACTTGGGTATTCGGGGCACTTTTCATATCGGGGTACTATTCACAGGGTATTATTCCCAAAGTACTATTCACATGGTACTATTTACGAGGTACTATTCACCAAAAAATTTATTTCTTTTTTGTCCAAATTATTTTTGATACATGCATATTATTCTTGAATTTTACTCCACAAAGCAGTATCATGTTGACAATTTGGACATTATTGAATTCTGGATAAATTAAATTATAAATTTTTAAAAATTAATCATTTGCTTTCTTTTAATTGAATTCTTATGTCATTGTCATCATTATCATGCTTATATTGTGATGAAAGTCATCTTTGGCTTACGTGCATAGATGGACTGTTGATTGGTATGATTATGACCAGAGATAATTCAGTATGATCATGACCATTGATGATTATTACGAATATTCTTGGCGTAGTAAGTGCGAGAATAATTTTGTGAACGTGATACTAATGAATATCATTGTCCGTAGTGTAGGGATGATTCGATGATGTGATTTATTTATTAAGTTGAGTCCCAAATGATAAAGTTAATGATAAACTTTTTAAATCATAGAAGATAGTAGATATCATGTTCTACTTGACTCTTCTAATGGATTGCTTGTTTATTTGCATAGATTAAACTTGTTGTCATTATATTCTATCAATTTAACATTGTTGAAGGCTAATGATAACTTATTACGCATTATCTTAGTCATAATATTTCTTCTTTGGGCTAGTTGAGCTCACCCTTTTACTTCCATTGTTCTCTTCAGGAAATGAGAGCGTAGCAGTAACTAATCTGGGGAGCGGAGTGATGGTCCAGAGATGGTGTTATAGTAGTCCTCACTATTTTATAAAATAGTGTGACAATAAATGTAATGAGGACTCCATTTGAGTTTGGATATTATCTATAAGACAATATTCGTGTAAAACTCTCATTTCATGTTGTATAATTAATTTTGTATTTGTATTGATTACCATGTATTTGGCGACCCAAGATGGGTGATGTATACCTATTTTGGGGCGCCACGGTTAGTATCAAAGCTTAGGATATGATCCTCGGGTGAGATGTGAGACAAGAACTAGGAGGGGAGAGAAGGGAAATTCCTTTGCTAGTATGACCTACCTTAGTTTATTTGGTATTTAATTGGCGGTCAGAGTATAGGGATAATATGTGGCATGTCAATTAGCCCTTGTTTTGTGCCAGTGTTTGAAAATAACATCTGAAATGTCGAGATAAGCAATGAAGCACATGAGACCGTTGAGTCACCAACGATCAATACCCAAGATAATGTGCAACAGGAAGACGATAATCTTTAGGTAAACAACAACACCGATCAAATGATGAACGATGGGATGTTCAAAATGCAGGTGGAAACACTGGCAACTCTCAGATGGTCACTGCTAAGCAGATCAAGGAGCTGGGACCACCAGAGTTTTTAGGAGAGCCAAAACCACTTAAGGTGGAGACGTGGATAAAGGAGATCACAAAGATATTTAATGTCTTGGGATGCTCCGAGGAGCAAAAGGTTCCCTTTGCCACCTTCATGTTGAGAGGAGAGGCAGATTACTGGTGGGAATCAGTTCCCTCAGCCTGCCGCACTCAAAATGTCTTGGGAAAAGTTCCAAGAACTGTTCAACAAATGACATGAATGTTTCTACAAGGTTTGAGACCCAAAATATGTCAATACCTCATTTCTCACAAAATGTTTTTGTATTCAGATGTTGTAAATAGGGCTCAGTTATTGGAGTATGATAATGAGTCAACCCAACCAACAGAGAGCAGTCGAAAAGTCAATAATACTAGTGGTAGCAGTCATCGAAGCGGTGACAACAAACGTGGAGGGAATCAACATACCAGAAATGGGGTAAACACTTCAGTGGTAATCATGGCCAAGATAATAGAAGTGGAAATTTCAAGAAGAGGAGATTTAATAATGATGGAAAGACGTCAACACCAACATCTGTTGTTAAGGATGGAGAACGACCGTCGGTCGTATGTTACAAATGCGGAGGGGAGGGACACATCAGTTCAAATTGTACGTAGCAGTCCAAAGCATGTTACAATTGTGGAAGAGTAGGTCACCTAGCCCGATTTTGTCGTACACCAAAGTCAAGTCTAGCTGGGATGGAGGCATCAAAGACCATCCCAGACAAGACAAAACCGGTAGTTTAAGGGAGAGCGTTTGTCGTAACCTCCCAAAAAGTGAGGAATCCGAATGAGGTGATCACGGGTAAGCTAATCATAAACTCTAATGAAGTCTATACCTTATTTGATAATGGTTTTACCCATTCTTTTATTTCTCCTACTTGAGCTCAATGTTTAAATTTAACTCTGGAGAAATTAGACTTTGATTTATCTGTTGAAACTCCGTTGGGAGAAACCTTCATTACATCCACTGTTTATAAGTCTTGTTTGATTCAAATCAATAACCGCACGTTACCTGTCGATCTTATCTCTTTAAAAATACTTGCATTCGATGTGATTTTAGGAATTGATTGGTTGACTACTCATCATGCTAAAATTAATTATTTTCATAAGGTTGTTAGCTTTCATATTCCTAACCAACCTATTGTGAGAATTCAAGCAACCAATCCATTAAAGTCAATCACTGTCATCTCAAGCCATAAAGCTATTCGTTTATTAAAAAATGGATGTTAAGCTTTCTTAGCTCATGTCACGGATTTAAACAAAAATACGCCAGTCTTGAATGATATTTTCATTGTTAATAAATTTCAAGACGTATTCCTTGAAGAACTTCCTGGCCTACCCCCAGAGCGTGAAATTGAATTATGTATCGACCTTGAATCTGGTACAAAACCCATTTCCAAAGCCCCATATCGAATGGCTCTTATTGAACTTCATGAGTTAAAAACCCAACTGCAGGAATTGTTAGACATCGGTTTCATCCGTCCTAGTACGTCTTGTGAGACCCCAAATTTTATGAATAAAGATTTAAATTTCTCAAAATATTTTTTTTAATATTATGGTGTGGATTTGATATAATGTTATAGTTGTGGGTAATATTTATAAATTTTACAAAGTATGCAAGTTGTTGTATAATATTCGATTGGTCGGGGAATATTCTTTTTTTCGGGGAATATCCGTATGACGACACAATCATTGGTGAACCCACAACGGAAGTATTGTTGTCGTAATGAAACGACAGAATTATTTTTATGAAAATAACGGCGGAAGTTTTACCGTTAAAACTGTTGAACAACTCGGTAGTAAAAGTACAGTAATACGTGTGGTTGCATAGTAGCACACGGTATTGATTATTGATGTTTACGTGAGAAGTCACTCAGTTATACTCAATTATTGCTTGAGTAATTGCTACATCATATCTCTCATATTATTGATTCGATTATTGTCACAATATCATCTACACAATATGTTATATTATTAAATCAATAATTGAGACGACAAAGTTATTCATATTAATAAATTGCAATATTTACAATGTCTAGAAGTTCTGTCAAGGAGAGGTTTGGTCACCTAATTGTGCGCCAATAGGGAGAAATCCTTATCGGAAAGCCCCCTCTTTCTTGGGAACGACCTGGTTGTTAAATATTGTGAGTTATAATATTAATGATGAATAAGCTCGTGTTGATTAAAGATGAAATTGATAGTTCTATTATGTTGGAATTATTAGTGTTAGTTGAAGTTGACATTTATTTCGATAATAATTGATGTCTGGAGGTTATATTGTTCAATCGGGTATTCGGCGCACTTTTTGTGTTGGAGTTACTATTCATAAGTTACTATTCACGAGTTACTATTCACGAGTTACTATTCATGAGTTACTATTCACGGAATACTATTCACCCGAACAAAATATATTTCTTTTCGGTCCAAATCACTTTTGGGTACAATATTATTCCATGAGGAGATGTGCTAATTTTTCAGACCGTTGGTTGAAATTATATTAGTAAATCAATATGGATCGTTGGTTTAAAGTTTAATAGTGAATCAGTATGGATCGTTGGTTTAAATTTTTAATAGTAAATCAATATGGATTGGTTTAAGTTTTAAAAATAAATCAATCTGGACCGTTCATGAATTAGTTTATTAGTTACTATCCAGTTCTCCTATAAATAGAAGCTCATTCCTTCATTATTTCTTACGAATTCACTGAAACTCTAGAGAGAGAAATTATAGAGAGAAAATCTATAGAGAGACAGAAGAAGAGAAGTCTGCTACCTCACTATTCCAGTATCCAGTTTTATTCTAAGGTAAGGGTTATTATTTGTTGTACCGTAAGGGGTATTATTTCTTTCTTATTCATGAAGAGAAATTCTGTTATTCCATTCTTTATTATTATGTTAGAATAACCTGTTTATGTGAAGTACTACATACATGGTGAAATTCTTCTGTTATTCCATTCTTTATTATTATGTTGGAATAACCTGTTTATGCGAAGTACCGCATACATGGTGAACTTCTTCTGTTATTCCATTCTTTATTATTATGTTGGAATAACCTGTTTATGTGAAGTACCACATACATGGTGAAATTCTTCTATTATTCATTCATTATTATTACATTTATTAATATCACATGCATGCGTTTATGCGGATCCGGTTCCATTACTTATTATTACATTGGAATAACTTTCGTCATGCGATTCTATCGCATCGCATGCATGGTAATTTCTGTTGTTATTCCATTCTTTATTATTCTATCGAAATATCATATCTGTGCATTTATGCCGGACCTGGTTCCATTATTTATTATTCTATTGGAATAACCTATCTTTGCGGTCTATCGTATGCATGATGATTTCTGTTGTTATTCCATTCTTTAATATTTTATCGGAATATCACATGCATGCGCTTTCTACCGGACCAGTTCCATTATTTATTATTTCGTTGGAATAATATGTCTTTCTTGATCTATCGCATGCATGGTGATTTTTGTTGTTATTCCATTCTTTATTATTCATCCGTGAATATCACATGCGTGCATTTACTTGGGACCTAGTTCCATTATTTATTATTCTGTTGCGAATAACCTGTCTGTGCAGTCTATCGCATGCATGGTGAATCCATCTGTTATTCCATTCTTTATTATTCTGTTGGAATAACTTGCCTGTGTAGATTACCACATGCATGGTGACTGATCATTTGTATTCATTCCTTATTAAATTATGGAAATGATCTATTTACGTTGATTATGATGAGAGTCATAATAAAAGCATTGGATAGATGAAAATCATGGGTATATGTAGTATTAGTAAGTTTTATGATGAGTTATGTTGGTTATTATGAGAAAACATGAAAGTTTCTTAGAAATCACAAAGAGTTGAAAATCAGATTTTGGTGAAAATAGAACATGAAATTCAATTGACCATATCTCCTATTATATTTCGAATTTTTGAGTGTGGTCAAGTCCTAGAGTTAGATCTATGAATTTACTAACTTATCCAAGTAGAATCACTAGAAAAGGTGTTGTAGATTTTCGTGTGGACTATTTTTAGCAAAGGAGTCAAAAGTTGGAAAATAACAAAAAGCTACTGCCCATAAATTTGTAAGGGCTGTTTCAGCCACTTAATTTGTTTAAAAAATTCCGGCTTTTTGGGACATGAAAGTATATGGTATAAGTTACCTCCTGTCCAAAAATGAGCTCATTCCGACTTAAAATGAGCAAGTTATGACCATTTCAATATTTTGGTTTTTCCGACGAAAAATGCTATAACCGGAGTTCTATAACTCCGATGACCATGAAATTTAAACTGGAAGCTCACATTAACATGTGAAAGATCCTGCCAAGATTTGACAATTTCTGGAGTTAAACTTGTGGTAGCTAATTTCTTAAGGAATTAATTATAAATTAATTTTTGAAAAATAGTAAATGAATTTTAAAAATTCCGAGAAAAATATATGTTCATTATGGGACTATATTATGCTAAATCCCAGAAAAGAAATATTTTTGAGACTGATTTGGTATTTTTTATGAAAATGATTTAGTTACGAACATATGAGTTAAATATGTTATGTGAAGTAACAAAGTTGAAAAATAGGATTTTATGGCTTGTAAATCCTATATAAAGTATATGCAGATTTTTATAAGGATTTTGATCATTGGTGATGAAATCTTATGAGTATGGCATTTTTGAATGATTAAATGCATTATTTGGTAAAGTGTAAACTATTGAAATAAATTGTTCATAAGTTTAAGAAGTGATTAAAATATTGTTATGATATTAATAATATTAGATTATGAGTGGTTGATATTATTTGGATAAATTTAAAGTCTTTAATAATTATCCTTGTTTTTGTTTGATTAATGCTTATATCATTGTTATCATCCTCATGCTTATATGGTGATGAAAGTTATCTTTGGCTTACGTGCGAAGATGGACTGTTGATTATTGAGTTGTACATCTTTGGCTTACGTGCAATGATGGATTGTTATTTATTGGTTTTATTGTTGTATATCTTTGGCTTACGTGCAGAGATGGGCTTGGTATGATTATGACCAGGGATTATTCGGTATAGTCATGACCATTGATGATTTAATGAATATCCTTGGCCCGTAGTGCAGGGATGATTCGATGATATGGTTTATTTATTAAGCTGAGTCTCACCGATAAAAATTGATGAAAACATTTTTAAATCATAGAAGATAGTAGATATTATTCTCTACTTGACTCTTCTAATGGATTGCTTATTCCGCTGTAGTTAAACTTGATGTCTATTGTATTTTATCAGTTTAACATTGTTGAAGACTATTGATAATTTATTCTGCATTATCTTAGTCATAATATTTTTTACTGGGTTAGTTGAGCTCACCCTTTCTTTCACTGTTCTCTTCAGGAAATGAGAATATAGCTGGGACGAGTAGGAGAAAGGAGTGATGGTCCAGATGATAGCATTAGTAGTCCTCACTATTCTGTTAAATAGTGTGACAATAAATGTAATGAGGACTCCATTGAGTGTGGATATTGTCTAGATGACAATATTCTTATTAAAACTCTCAGTTTATGTTTTGTCGTATATTACACGACGGTTGTATAATTAAGTTTGTATATGTATTCTATATCATGTATTTGGCGACTCAAGATGGGTGATGTATACCTATTTTGGGGGCGTCACAGTTGGTATCAAAGCTTAGGGATATGATCCCTGGCTGAGATGTGAGACAAGAACTAGGAGGGGAGAGACGGGGAATTCCTTCGCTAGTGTAACCTACCTAAGTTTATTTGGTATTTAATTGGTCGGTCAGAGTATAGGGATAACATGTGATATGTTAACTAACTCTTATTTTGTGGCAGTGTTTGTAAATGACATCCGAGAATGTTGAGGTAAGCAATAGAGCGAATGACGCGATTGTTTCTAAGAGGTTTGAAACCCAATATACGTCAATACCTCATTTCTCACAAACTTTGTTTATATTCAGATGTTGTGAATAGGGCTCAGTTATTGGAGCGCGATAATGAGTCAGCACAACCAAATGGTAACAACCAATAACACGATAATAATCATACCGGGGGCAATGGCCATCGGAACAATGATAACCATCGTTAGGAAAATTATCATGCCAAGAATGGTAACCACTTCGGTGGTAATCATGGCCAAGATAATAGAAGTGGAAATTTCAAGAAGAGAAGGTCACCTAGCCCAATTTGTCGTGCACCAAAGTTAAGTCCAACTGGGACGGTGGCACCAACAACGGATACGAACAAAACAAAGTCGGTGGTTTCAGGAAGAGCATTTTTCGTGACTTCTCAAAAAGTGAGTAAACCGAACGAAGTTAGCACGGGTTAGTTAATTATAAATTCTTGTGAAATCTATGCCTTATTAGATACCGGTTCTATCCATTATTTTATCTCTCTTGCTTGCGTTGAACGTTTAAATTTGACTCTAGAGAAATTAGACTTTGACTTATCTGTTAAAGCCCCGTTAGGAGAAACCTTCATTACATGTGTTATCCAAGTCTTGGATGAGGGTCACAGTTTTGAATGATATTTCTATTGTTAATAAATTTCCTGACGTATTCTTGAAGACTTCTTAGCCTACCTCTAGAGTGTGAAATTGAATTTTGTATTGACACCAGTACAAAACCCTCAAATATTTATGTACCTAAAACGATCGTATAATGTGTCAAAGACGTTGGCTCGAGCAGTTGAAGATTACGATTGTACCATTCAACATCATTGTGGAAAAGAGAACGTGGTAGTTGACGCATTGAGTAGAAGATCGTATGCGTTTACGAGTGCGATGTTGTTAACACAAAAACTCATTTTGTATAACTTACAAATGATGAAGATAGATTTAAAGACTCTAAAGACCCACGTGGTGATATCAAATATACGAGTAGAATCGACATTAATCGATAAAGTTAAAGTCGTGCAAGCTACATACTCAGAGCTGATGAATGTGAAGAAGAAGGTTCAAGAGGGCGTTATTCTAGAAGCAAGAATTGATGAAGAGAGGAAATCTCAACCCTCGATTTTATTGGCCCATTTGAAATCCTTGATAGAGTAGGAACTGTGGCCTATAGACTCGTTTTACCGCCAAACAGGTTGCGTGTTCATAACGTTTATCACGTACCGATGTTACGTAAATATGTGGACGACCCGAACCACATTATTGATTTAGAACCGGACGAGATAGCAGAAGATTTAACGTATGAGGAGATACGTGTTAAAATCTTGGATAAGAAGGATCGTATTCAACACTCAAATGTTAGACCTCAAGAGTTAGAATCTGAAATGAAGTCAAGGTATCCTCATCTCTTCTTAAGATACCAGTGCATATAAATTTCGAGGCAAAATTTCATAAGGAGGGGAGATTGTGAGACCCCAAATTTTATGAATAAAGATTTAAATTTCTCAAAATATTTTTTTTAATATTATGGTGTGGATTTGATATAATGTTATAGTTGTGGGTAATATTTATAAATTTTCCAAAGTATGCAAGTTGTTGTATAATATTCGATTGGTCGGGGAATATTCTTTTTGTTGGGGAATATCCGTACGACGGCATAATCATTGGTGAACCCACAACGAAAGTATTGTTGTCGTAATGAAACGACATAATTATTTTTATGAGAATAACGGCGGAAGTTTTACCGTTAAAACTGTTGAACTACTCAGTAGTAAAAGTACAGTAATACGCGTGGTTGCATAGTAGCACACGGTATTGATTATTGATACTTACGTGAGAAGTCACTCAGTTATACTCAATTATTGCTTGAGTAATTGCTGCATCATATCTCTCATATTATTGATTCGATTATTGTCACAGTATCATCTGCACAATATGTTATATTATTAAATCAATAATTGAGACGACAAAGTTATTCATATTATTAAATTACAATATTTACAATGTCTAGAAGTTCTGTCAATGAGAGGTTTGGTTACCTAATTGCGCCCCAATAGGGAGAAATTCTTATAAAAAAGCCCCCTCTTTCTTGGGAACGACCTGGTTGTTAAATATTATGAGTTATAATATTAATGATGAATAAGCTTGTGTTGATTAAAGATGAAATTGATAGTTCTATTGTGTTGGAATTATTAGTGTTAGTGGAAGTCGACATTTATTTCGATAATAATTGATGTCTGGAGGTTATATTGTTCAATCGGGTATTCGGGGCACTTTTCGTGTTGGAGTTACTATTCACGAGTTACTATTCACGAGTTACTATTTATGAGTTACTATTCATGAGTTACTATTCACGGGATACTATTCACCCGAACAAAATATATTTCTTTTCGGTCCAAATCATTTTTGGGTACAATATTATTCCATGAGGAGATGTGCTAAATTTTGTATCGTTGGTTGAAATTATATTAGTAAATCAATATGGATCGTTGGTTTAAAGTTTAATAGTGAATCAGTATGGACCGTTGGTTTAAAGTTTAATAGTGAATCAGTATGGACCGTTGGTTTAAATTTTTAATAGTAAATCAATATGGACTGTTCGTTTAAAAGTAAATCAATCTGGACCGTTCATGAATTAGTTACTATTCATTCCATTCTCCTATAAATAGAAGCTCATTCCTTCATTATTTCTTACGAATTCACTGAAACTCTAGAGAGAGAAATTATAGAGAGAAAATCTATAGAGAGACAGAAGAAGAGAAGTCTGCTACCTCACTATTCCAGTATCCAGTTTTATTCTAAGGTAAGGGATATTATTTGTTGTACCGTAAGGGGTATTATTTCTTTCTTATTCATGAAGAGAAATTCTGTTATTCCATTCTTTATTATTATGTTAGAATAACTGCTTATGTGTAAGTACTACATACATGGTGAAATTCTTCATTATTCCATTCTTTATTATTATGTTGGAATAACTTTGTTTATGCAAGTACCGCATACATGGTGAACTTCTTCTCATTATTCCATTCTTTATTATTATGTTGGAATAACTTTTTTTTATCGTAATGTATCGCATACATGGTGAAATTCTTCTATTATTCCATTCATTATTATTTTGTCAAAAATATCACATGCATGCGTTTATGCGGATCCGGTTCCATTATTTATTATTACGTTGGAATAACTATCGTGCGGTCTATCACATGCATGGTGATTTCATTTGTTATTCCATTCTTTATTATTATGTCGAAATATCCTGTCATGCATTTACGCATGGACTGGTTCCATTATTTATTATTTCATTGGGAATAACTTTCATCATATTGCGGTCTATCGCATGCATGATGATTTTGTTGTTATTCCATTCTTTATTATTTTATCTGAATATCCCATCTCAAGCGCTTTCTATGGGACCGGTTCCATTATTTATTATTACATTGGAATAACATGTCTATGCGATCTATCGCATGCATGGTGATTTCTGTTGTTATTCCATTCTTTATTATTTCATTGAATATATCTCGTACGTGCATTACGCCTGGGACTGGTTCCATTATTTATTATTCTCTTGGGAATAACCTATCTGTGCAGTCTATCGCACGCATAGTGAATCCTTCTGTTATTCCATTCTTTATTATTCTGTTGGAATAACCTGCCTGTGTAGATTACCACATGCATGGTGAATGATCATTTGTATTCATTCCTTATTGAATTGTGGAAATGATCTGTTTACGTTAATTATGATGAGAGTCATAATAAAAGCATTGGATAGATGAAAATCATGGGTATATGTAGTATTAGTAAGTTTTAATATGAGTTATGTTGGTTATTATGAGAAAACATGAAAGTTTCTAAGAAATCACAAAGAGTAGAAAATCAGATTTTGGTGAAAATGGAGCACGAAATTCAATTGACCATATCTCCTATTATATTTTGAATATTTGAGTGTGGTCAAGTCCTAGAGTTAGATCTATGAGTTTACTAACTTATCCAAGTAGAATCACTACAAAAGGTGTTGTGGATTTTCGTGTGGAATGTTTTTAGCAAAGGAGTGAAAAGTTGGAAAATAACAAAAAACCACTGCCCATAGATTTGTAAGGGATGTTTCGGCCACTTAATTTATCTGAAAAATTTCGGCCTTTTGGGATATGAAAGTATATGGTATAAGGTACCTCCTGTCCAAAAATGAGCTCATTTCGACTTAAAATGAGCAAGTTATGACCATTTCAATATTTAGGTTTTTCCGACGAAAAATGCTATAACCGGAGTTCTATAACTCTGATGACCATCAAATTTAAACTGGAAGCTCACATTAACATGTGAAAGATCCTGCCAAGATTTTGAAATTTCTGGAGTAAAACTTGAGGTAGCTAATTTCTTAAGGAATTAATTATAAATTAATTTTTGAAAAATAGTAAATGAATTTTAAAAATTCCGAGAAAAATATATGTTCATTATGGGACTATATTATGCTAAATCCCAGAAAACAATATTTTTTAGACTGATTTGGTATTTTTTATGAAAATGGTTTAGTTAGGAACATATGAGTTAAATATGTTATGTGAAGTAACAAAGTTGGAAAATAGGATTTTATGGCTTGGAAATCCTATATAAGGTATATGCAGATTTTTATAAGGATTTTGATCATTGGTGATAAAATCTTATGAGTATGGCATTTTTGAATGATTAAATGCATTATTTGGTACAGTGTAAACAATTGAAATAAATTGTTCATAAGTTTAAGAAGTGATTAAAATATTGTTATGATATTAATAATATTAGATTATGAGTGGTTGATAATATTTGGATAAATTTAAAGTCTTTAATAATTATCCTTGTTTTCGTTTGATTAATGGTTATATCATTGTCATCATCCTCATGCTTATATGATGATGAGAGTTGTCTTTGGCTTACGTGCGAAGATGGACTGTTGATTATTGAGTTGTACATCTTTGGCTTACGTGCAATGATGGATTGTTGATTGTTGGTTTTATTGTTGTATATCTTTGGCTTACGTGCAGAGATGGGCTTGGTATGATTATGACCAGGGATTATTCGGTATAGTCATGACCATTGATGATTTAATGAATATCCTTGGCCCGTAGTGCAGAGATGATTCGATGATGTGGTTTATTTATTAAGCTGAGTCTCAGCGATAAAAATTGATGAAAACATTTTTAAATCATAGAAAATAGTAGATATTATGCTCTACTTGACTCTTCTAATTGATTACTTATTCCGCTGCAGTTAAACTTGATGTCTATTGTATTTTATCAGTTTAACATTGTTGAAGACTATTGATAATTGATTCTGTATTATTTTAGTCATAATATTTCTTACTAGGCTAGTTGAGCTCACCCTTTCTTTCACTGTTCTCTTTTCAGGAAATGAGAATATAGATGGGACGAGTAGGGGAAAGGAGTGATGGTCCAGATGATAGCATTAATAGTCTTCACTATTCTGTTAAATAGTGTGACAATAAATGTAATGAGGACTCCATTGAGTGTGGATATTGTCTAGATGACAATATTCTTATTAAAACTCTAAGTTTATGTTTTTTCGTATATTACACGACGGTTGTATAATTAAGTTTGTATTTATATTCTGTACCATGTATTTGGTGACTCAAGATGGGTGATGTATACCTATTTTGGGGGCGTCACGCGTCTCCTTAGGGTGCTCCTATTCTATCCGTGAAGAAGAAAGATACTTTGTATTGATTATCAGGAGTTGAATCATGTCACCATCAAAAATAGGTACCCGTTACCTAGTATTGATAACCTGTTTGACCAATTGCAGGGCGCCAAATTCTTTTCAAAGATCGATCTTCATTCCGAATATCATTAGTTAAAGATTAAAATCGATGACATCCCAAAGACTGCTTTCAGAACTCGGTACAGGCATTACGAATTCCTAGTCATGTCTTTCAGATTAACTAATGCTCCTGCTGCCTTCATGGATATGATAAACTGAGTATTTAAGGAATATTTGGTTCACTTTGTGGTTATCTTTATTGATGACATCCTTTTTTATTGCAAAATCCATGAAGATCATTAGCAACACTTAATGCTGATACTCCAAAAGCTTCGTGAGAACAAGTTATATGCCAAGTTATCCTCAAATGGATGGGCAGTCGGAGAGGACTATTCAAACTCTTGAGGATCTATTAAGACTCTGTGTCCTTGACTTCAAAGGAAGTTGGGACAAGTTCTTACCATTGGTGGATTTTTCCTACAACAACGGTTATCAAACAAGTATTAGCATGGCTCCGTTTGAGGCGTTGTATGGAAGAAAGTGTCGTTCTCCAGTATGCTGGGATGAGGTGGGTGAAGGAACGTTATTGGGACCGGAGTTGGTACGTATAACTACGGAAAAGATTCAAATGATCCGACAACGTATTAAAACCTCACAAGATTGACAAAAGAGTTATGCTGATCTTCATCAAAAGGACGTGGAATTCAATATTGGAGATCATATGTTGTTACGTGTTGCTCCATGGAAAGGAGTTACGAGATTTGGATAGAGAGGAAAGCTCAATCCTCGATTCATTGGCCCATTTGTAATCCTCGATCGAGTAGGAACTGTGGCCTATAGATTCGACTTATCGCTAAGTATGTCTCGTGTTCATAACATTTTTCACATGTCTATATTACGTAAATATGTGAAAGACCCGAACCACATTATTGAATTAGAACCAGACGAGATAGCGGAAGATTTAACGTGTGAAGAGGTACCTGTTAAAATCTTTGATAAGAAGGATCATATTCTACGCTCTAAGTTTATACCTCAAGTCAAAGTTTTATGGAGAAACCACGATGTGGAGGAAATGACTTCGGAGTTAGAATCTGAAGTGAAATCAAGGTATCCTCACTTCTTTGACATATCAGGTAAGTACCCTAATTTCAAGGATAAAATTTCATAAGAAATGGAGTTTGTAAGACCCCAACTTTTATGAATAAAGAATAATTTTTCTCGGAATATATTTTTGAATATTATGGTGTGGATATGATATAATGTTATAGTTGTGGGTAATATTTGAAAATTTTGCAAAGTAAGCAAGTTGATATAAAATATTCATTGTGTCGGGGAATATTCGATTGGTCAGGGAATATTCATTTTAACAGAGAATATTTGTACAACGGCACAATCATTGGTGGACCCTACAACGGAAGTATTGTCGTAGTTAGAAAACGACAGAAATATCTTTTTATAAAAATAACGACGAAAGTTTTACTATTAAACTATTAAACTACCTAGTGATAAAAGTACTGTAATATGCGTGGTTGCATAGTACCACACGGTATTGATTATTGATGCTTACATGAGAAGTAACTCAGTTATACTCAATTATTGCTACAATAATTGCTGCATAGTATCTCACGTTATTTGATTCAATTATTGTCACAGTATTAATATTTTATATTATTAAATCAATATTTGAGACGACAAAGTTATTAATATTATTATTTATAATATTGACGATGTCTAGAAAGTTCTGTCGAGGAGAGGTTTGGTCACCTAATTGCGCGCCAATAGGGAGAAATCCTTATCGGAAAGCCCCCTCTTTCCTTGGAATGATCTGGTTGTTAAATATTGTGAGTTATAATATTAATGATGAATAATTATTAATAGATTAAAAATGTGTTTATTAAAGATAAATAATTTTTGATAAATATTTATTTAATTTTTGATATAAATATATGGATTGTTATGGGGCGTTTGTTGTAAGTTTGATTTAGTATTCCATGGGAAGATTTACTAATTTTATGGACCGTCGATGGTGGTTTTAATAGATAACCAATCTGGACCATTGATGGTGGTTTTAATAGTTAATCAATCCGGACCATTGATGGTGGTTTTAATAGTAAATCAATATGGACCATTAATGGTGGTTTTAATAGATAACCAATCTGGACCATTGAAGGTGGTTTTAATAGTTAATCAATCTGAACCATTGATGGTAGTTTTAATAGTAAATCAATCTGGACCATTGATGGTGATTTTAATAGAAAATCAATCTGGACCGTCGGTGGTGGTTTTAAAAGTAAATCAATCTGAACTGTCGGTGGTGGTTTTTAAAAGTAAATCAATCTGGACCATCGGTGGTGGTTTTAAAAGTAAATCAATCTGGACCGTCGGTTGTGGTTTTAATAGTAATAAATATGAACCATTCGTTCTAATAGTAAATCAATCTGGATCGTTCATGAATCAGTTACTATTTAGTCTATTCTCTTATAAATAGAAGCTTAATTCTTCTTTCATTCTCACAAATTCAATGAGATTCACAAGAGACACTATAGAGAGAAAAAAAGAAGAGTATTCTGCTACTTCACTATTGCAGTATCCAGCCTTCTACTAAGGTAAGGGGTATTATTTTTTTCGTATTCATAAGGAATACTATTTTTTGTATTCATCCTTTAATATGTCAAAATAAGCTATCTACGCGGATTACGTACAGTATGACAGGTGAAAATCCATTTGCTGTTTCGTATGTTATTTCTTTTTATATTCTTAAATCTAAACTTACTATGGTAAGTATTGTTTCTATAATCCTTGAAATTAGTGGAATATCCTTGAGTTTTACGCTTCATCCAGTATTGTTTCATTGAAATATTGATCTGAACTTTCTTATTAAATATCAATATTTTCACCTGGGGTACAATTCACGGGTTACTATTCACCCAGTTACTATTCACTAGAATATTATTCACTCGGGTATTCGGGGCACTTTTCATGCCAGGGTACAATTCATGAGTTACTATTCACTCAGTTACTATTTACTCAAATATTGTTCACTTAGGTATTCAGGGCACTTTTCATGTCGGGGTACTATTCATGGGGTATTATTCCCGAAGTACTATTCATAGGGTACTATTCACGGGGTACTATTCACCAAAAAATTTATTTCTTTTTTGTCCAAATTATTTTTAATACATGCATATTATTCTTGAATTTTACTCCACAAAGCAGTATCATGTTGACAATTTGGACATTATTAAATTTTGGATAAATTAAATTATAAATTTTTAAAAATTTATCCTTTGCTTTCTTGTAATTGAATTCATATATCATTGTCATCATCCTCGTACTTATATTGTGATGAAAGTCATTTTTGGCTTATGTGCATAGATGGACTATTGATTAGTATGATTATGACCAGGGATAATTCGATATGACCATGACTATTGATGATTACACGAATATTCTTGGCCCGTAGTGCAGGAATAATTTGTGGACGTGTTACTAATGAATATCCTTGGCCCGTAGTGCAGGGATGATTCGATGATGTGATTTATTTATTAACTGAGTCCCAGCAATAAAGTTAATGATAAACTTTTTAAATCATAGAAGATAGTAGATATCATTTTCTACTTGACTCTTTTAATGGATTGCTTGTTCCGCTGCAATTAAACTTGTTGTCTATTATATTCTATCAATTTAACATTGTTGAAGGCTAATGATAACTTATTCTGCATTATCTTAGTCATAATATTTCTTACTGGTCTAGTTGAGCTCACCCTTTTACTTCCATTGTTCTCTTCAGGAAATGAGAACATAGCCGGAACTAGTCGGGGAACGGAGTGATGGTCCGAGATGGTGTTATAGTTGTCCTCACTATTCTATAAAATAGTGTGACAATAAATGTAATGAGGACTCCATTTGAGTTTTGATATTGTCTAGAAGACAATATTCATGTAAAAACTCTCAGCTCATGTTGTATAATTAAGTTTGTATTTGTATTCAGTACCATGTATTTGGAGACATTCGGGAAAGTACTTGTCGTTGAACAATTCTTGGAACTTCTCCCAAGACATTTTCAGTGTGGCAGGTTGAGTACGCTTTACAGATTCCCACCAATGATCTGCCTCTTCACGCAGTATAAAGGTGGAGAAAGGAACCTTTCGTTCCTCTGAGCATTCCAAGACATCAAATATCTTGGTGATCTGCTTTTTCCACGTCTCTGCCTTAAGTGGTTCTGGCTTTCCCAAATACTGCGGTGGTCCCAGCTCCTTGAACTGCTTAGCGGTGACTAGCCGTGAGTTGCCAGTGTTTCCACCTGCCTTATGAACAGGAGTCTCTCTCGTTTGGTGTTGCGTGAATTCTAAAAAGTTCCTAAACATACAGTCGTTCATCATTTGGTCGGTGTTGTTGTTTACATGAGGATTATTGCCTTCCTGATGCACGTTATCTTGGTTATTGATCAGCGTTGACTCAACGGTCTCATGTGCTCCATTTCTTATCTCAACATTTTCAGATTCCATTTTACTGTCAAAAAACAAGGGTTAATTGACATGCCACATATTATCCCTATATTCTGACCGACCAAATAAATAACAAATTAACTTAGGTAGGTCATACTAGCAAAGGATTTACCCGTCTCTCCCCTCCTAGTTCTAGTCTCACATCTCAGCCAGGGGTCATATCCCTAAGCTTTGATACCAACTGTGACGCCCCCAAAATAGGTATAAATCACCCATTCTAAGTTGCCAAATACATGGTAATAAATTTAAATACAAACTTCATCTATACAATACAAAAAAAGCGTAGCTAAGAGTTTTAAAACGAATATTGTCTTCTAGAACATATCTAAACTCAAATTCAATCTCATTATAATTATTATCACACTATTTCACAGAATAGTAAGGACTACTAAAGCAACCATCTAGACCATCAATCCATTCCCCTACTAGTCCCAGTTATATTCTCATTTCCTGAAGAGAACAGTAAAAGAAAAGGGTTAGCTCAACTAGCCCAGTAAGAAATATTATGACTAAGATAATGCAGAATAAATTATCCTTAGCCTTCAATAGTATAACAACTGATAGAATACAATAGACAACAAGTTTTAGATCAACAACTGCAGCGGAATAAGCAATCCATTAGAAGAGTCAAGTAGAGCATGATATTTACTATCTTCTATGATTTAAAAGTTTATCATCAATTTTATCGCTGAGAATTAGCTTATTAAATAATCCACATCACTTAATTATCCATACATTATGGCCAATGATATTCATTAGTATCATGACCACGAATTATCCATGCACTACGGGCCAAGGATATTCGTGTTTTCACCAATGGTAATGAATATGCCAAACAATAATTCATCTTTGCACCCTTGGCCAAAGAGAACGCATGGTCATGATACTACCAACAACTGTCCACCAATGCACTACGAGCCAATGAGAACTTTTATAATATCATTTGTAACATTACAGGTCATGATTACACCAAATTATCCCTGGTCATAATCATACCAATCAACATTCCATCTATGCACTACGGGCCAAAGATGACTTTCATCACAATATAAGCATGAGGATGATGACAATGTTATAAGAATTCACTTAAATGAAAGCAAAGGATAAATTTTAAAGATTTATAATTCAATTTATCCAGAATTCAATAATGTCCAAATTATCAACATGATACTGCTTTGTGGAGTAAAATTCAAGAATAATATTATATCAAAGATGATTTGAACTGGAAGAAAATTAATTTTTGTCATGAATAGTACCCCGGGTGAATAGTACCCCATGAATAGTATTTTGTGAATAGTACCACGTGGATAGTACTTCGTGAATTGTACCCATACATATGAATTGTGTCGTACGTATAAATAGTGTCGTACGTATGAATAGTGTCGTATAAATGAATATTACCCATGAATAGTACTCCGGCATGAAAAGCTTAAAAATGAATAAGAATGTTTAGAAAAATATTTTTGTAGAACGATACTAGATAAAATAAAAATTTCAAGGATATTCTACTAATTTCAAGGAGTATAGAAGCATTACTTTAACAAAATGAGTGTAGAATTCAGAATTTGAAACGAAATAATATTACTTACATACTACAGAGTATGGAAGAAAATATTATTTCTTACGAATTTTGAACAAAAATAATATCCCTTACGAATATTGAACGAAAATAATATTCCTTACGAACATTAAATGAAGACAATATCCCTACGAATATTGAACGAAAATAATATTCCTTACGAATATTGAACAAAAATAAAATTCCTTACGAATACGAAATAATATCGTAAGCTAATATGAAATAAATAATATCTCTTACTTCAAAAGAAGAGTATTTTTAACTGGTATAGCGGATATATTCTTGAAGAAAACTTTCACAGTTTTCTAAACTCAAAGCTTCCTTAAACTCTAAAGAAATACGCTCAATATTATAGAAGAAAAATTTTCTGATTCTGGTGTGATTTTCATTTCTAAACTGAGCATCCTATTTATAGGAGAATGACAGGATACTATTTATGAAAAATAATCACGGACTGTACAGTAACTTTTAAATGAATTCACGGGCGTCAGCTGAAAATTTTCTTATTTTACTATGCAAATACTATGCAGATACTATGCAAATACTATGCACAATAAAATATAATATATTATATTTTTCATATAAAACTAAACTTATTATATAATATATATATATATATGTATATATATATATATTATATATATATTAAATGAACCCCCCAATTTCCTTGCCATTTATATATATATATATATATATATATATATTAAAGCACTATTTGAGATAACCTCTGAAATGGCGGTTTTGAAAAATGGCTAAGTGGGGGTCCATATAATAAGCAAAATTTACAACAAATACTTCATAAAAATTCCCTCAATATTTTAAATAACATTTATTCATCATTATTATAACTCGCAATATTAACAACCAGACCGCTCCAAGGAAAGAGGGGGCTTTCCGATAAGGATTTCTCCTTATTGGCACACAATTAGGTGACCAAACCCCTTTCCTCGACAGAACTTTCTAAACATTGTTAATTATGCAAATAATAATATGAATAACTTGTCATCTCAATTATTGATTTAATTTATGACAATAATTGAATAAAATAACGTGAGATACTATACAACAATTACTGTGGCAATAATTAAAACAAACTGAGTGACTTCTTACGTAAGCATCAATATTTAATATTGTGTACTACTATGCAGCAATACTTATTACTGTAGCTTTATCACCGGGTATTTCAACGGTTAACGGTAAAACTTTCGCCGTTATTTTCATAAAAAGATATTTCTGTCATTCTCTCATTTCGATGATGAATTTCATTGTGGGTCCACCAATGATTCTTGTAGTTATGCGAATATTCCCTGATAAAATGAATATTCCCCGACCAATTGAATATTTTATATCAACTTGCATACTTTGCAAAATTTATAAATACTACCACAACTATAACATTATATCAAATCCATACCTTAATACTAAAAACAATATTTAGAGAAAATTAATCTTTATTCATAAAATTTGGGGTCTTACACGTATTTTACACGATAGCGGTATAATTAAGTTTGTATTTGAATTCTGTACCATGTATTTGGCGACTCAGAATGGGTGATGTATACCTATTTTGGGGGCGTCACATCTTCGACTGATCTCAGTTCATCACAGCTTCAACTTTCGATGGATCTACCAAAATTCTGTCCTTGTCAATCACATGCCCAGGAAATTATACCCGCTCTATCCAGAATTCACATTTTGAAAACTTAGCGTACAACTTATCTTTTTTTAACGCCTCCAATGTCACTTTCAAATGTTCCACATGCTCCTCCTTGGTCTTAGAATATACCAGAATATCGTCGATGAATACCACCACAAATTTATCTAAAAATGGTTTAAACACCCCGTTCATTAGATCCATAAATGTTGCAGGAGTTCATTGTTATCTAAGCTTAGGTTTTCTTCATTTAACTACTCATCATCACTTTCTTGATCTACAAGTAGAGCTTTGAATGCAATTCCGTTCTTATTGAGGTCTGTATCTGATCCAGTTTTTTCGACTAGCATATCAACCTTATGAGCACGAAGATTTTCAATAAGGCTATTAAGAGGGTAGACAGTTAAATCTTATATTTCTTTATTGGTTATAACCTTCATTTTTCAAACAGAAGGAAGAACTTTGATAATTCTTCTATTATTTTCATTTGTTGTGTATGCCTTCCCTTGTTGTTCCAACTCATCAATGATTCTGAAAAAATGTTTTTTCATATCAATGATCTTTTCACCTTCTTCCAACTTGAAATTTTCATATTCTTGAATTAGAGCATCCTTTCTGGTTTCTTTAATATGATTGGTTCCTTCATAGGTTACAATCAATTTTTCCCAGATTTCTTTAGTATTTTTGCAGTTGCTAACTCTGTTGTACTCTTTTTCAATGAGAGCACTAGCCAACACTTGTTCAGCTCTAGATGTAAGACCCCAACTTTTAGGAATAAAAATGAATTTTCTATAAATATTATTTTTTTAATATTATGGAGTGAATTTGATATAATGTTATAGTTGTGGGTAATATTTATAAATTTTATAAAGTACGCAAGTTGTTATATAATATTCGATTGGTCGAGAAATATTCGTTTTAACAGGGAATATTCGTACGACGACACAATTATTGGTGGACCCCACAACAGAATTATTGTCGAATTGTGAAAAAGGCAAAAATATTTTTATGAAAATAACGGCGGAAGTTTTACCATTAACTGTTGAAACACCCGGTGTTAAAAGTACAATAATACGCGTGGTTGTATAGTAGCACACGGTATTGATTATTGATGCTTACGTGAGAAGTCACTCAGTTTTGTTCAATTATTGTAACAGTAATTGTTGCATAGTATCTCACATTATTTGATTCAATTATTGTCGATATTTTATATATTATTAAATCAATAATTAAGATAACAAAGTTATTAATATTATTATTTACAATATTAACGATGTTTAGAAGTTCTGTCAATGAGAGGTTTGGTCACCTAATTGCGCGCCAATAGGGAGAAATACTTATTGGAAATCCCCCTCTTTCCTGGGAACGACCTAGTCGATTAATAGTGTGAATTATAATAATGATGATGAAGTTTGTTTTAAAATTATTATAAATGTAATAAAACAGAATACTTTTTATAAAGTTTTTTTTATTTGATTATAAATAGAATATAATATATTTTATTATGCATAGTGTTTGCATAATGCTGCATAGTATTTGCGTAGTAAAATCTTTTTATATAAAGCGAATACTTTTATAAAGTTATTTGTTTTATTAGATTATAAATAGAATATATTATATTTTATTATGCATAGTGTTTTGCATAGTGCTGCATAGTGTTTGCATAGTAAAATCTTTTATATAAAAGCAGAATACTTTTATAAAGTTATTTGTTTTATTATATTTTAAATAAAATATATATATATATATATATTATAAATAGAATATATTATATTATATTGCATAGTATCCTTTCCATTCTCTTATAAATAGGATGCTTAGTTAGAATTGAAAACAAACCAAAAATTCAGAGAATTCTTCTTCTATAA
Source organism: Panax quinquefolius (assembly GCA_020205615.1). NCBI lineage: Eukaryota > Viridiplantae > Streptophyta > Magnoliopsida > Apiales > Araliaceae > Panax > Panax quinquefolius. The sequence continues at coordinate 40,758,332 of CM035163.1, read as the reverse complement.
TCTTGAGCGTATTTCTTTAGAGTTTTAAGAAGCTTTGAGCGTAGAAAATAGTATAATTCTTCTTCAAGAATATCCTCGCCCTTCTAATCGGAATACTCTTCTTTCTAAGGTAAGGGGTATTATTCTTTCGTATTCATGAAGAGAGTTATTTTCTTTCAATACTCGTAAGGGTTGTTATTCCATTCTATATTATTATGTTAGAATAACTTTTGTCGATCTGATAATCGTATACATGGTGAAATGCTTACGTTATTCCATTCTTTATTATTACATTTGGAATAACTTTTATGCAATGCGATCTATCGCATGTACGGTGAATTACATTGTTATTCCATTCATTATTATTACATTTGGAACATCACATGCATGCGGATTACGCATGACACGGTTCCATTCTTTATTATTACTGTTGGAACATCACGTACATGCGGACACATGACTAGTTCCATTCTTTGTTACTCTGTTGGAATAACATGTCTATATGGATTACCGCATGCATGGTGAATGATCCTTTGTATTCATTCCTTATTAACTTGTGAAAATGATCTGTCTACATGGATTACCTCATGGCGGGCAAAAATCCATTTGTAGTTTCATATATTCTATTATACTCAGTTGGTTAAAGTTTTGGCTTCTATACTCCATGAAATTAGTAGAATATCCTTGATATTTGAGCTTCATTCAGTATCTTTTCATAGAAATATTCTTCTGAGCATTCTTGAATTTTTACTCCACAAAGCAGTATCATGTTGACAATTTGGACATTGTTGGTTCCTGGATAAATTAATTTATAAATCTTTAAAATTTATTCTTGAACTTGTTTTATTGAATTATTATGTCATTGTCATCATCCTCATGTTTATATTATGTTGAAAGTCATCTGTGGCATGTAGTGCATAGATGGACTTGGTATGATTATGACTAGGGATTATTCGGTATAATCATGACCGTAATGTTATAAAGGATGTGGTAAAAGTACTCATTGGCCCGTATTGCATTGATGGAAAGTTGTTGGCATGATCATGACCATTGATGAAAACACGAATATCCTTGGCCCGTAGTGTATGGATAATTTGTGGTTGTGATACTAATGAATATCCTTGGCCGTAGTGCAGGGATGATGTGGATTATATATTGAACTGAGTCTCAGCGATAAAAGTGATGAAAAACCTTTTAAATCATAGAAGATAGTAGATTTTATTCTCTACTTGACTCTTCTAATGGATTGCTTGTTCATTATGATTAAACTTGATGTTTGTTATATTGTATCGGTTTAACACTTTGTTGAAGGCTAACGATAATTTATTTTGCATTATCTTAGTCATAATATTTCTTCTTTGGGCTAGTTGAGAGCTCACCCTTTTGCTTTCATTGTTCTCTTGAAATGAGAAGCGTAGTGAGGGACTAGTCGGGGAACGGAGTGACGGTCTAGATGATAGCATTAGTAGTCCTCACTATTCTATGAAATAGTGTGATAATAAATGTATTGAGGACTTATTTTGAGTTTGAATACTATCTAGAAGACAATATTTGTATTAAAACTCACAGCTCATGTTGTATATTTAAGATTGTATTTGTATTTTGTACCATATATTTGGCGACTTAGAATAGGTGATGTATACCTATTTCGGGGGCATCAAAGTTGGTATCAAAGCTTAGGGATATGATCCCTGGCTGAGATGTGAGACAAGAACTAGGAGGGGAGAGACGGGGAATTCCTTTGCTAGTATGACCTACCTAAGTTTATTTGGTATTTAATTGGTCGGCCAGAGTATAGGGATAATATGTGATATGTTAATTAACTCTTGTTTTGTGACAGTATTTGAAAATGACATCCGAGAATGTTGAGAATAGCAATGGAGCACATGAGACCGTTGAGTCTCCACAGATCAATAATCAGGATAATGTACATTAGGAAGGCGACAATCCTCATGCAAACAACAACACTGACCAAATAATGAACGATGGAATGTTCAAAGGCTTTATCTGATTCATGCAACATCGGCAAGAGCGGACTCATCCAAAATGCGAGGTGGAAACACGGCAACTCTCGGATGGTCACCATTAAGCGATTCGAGGCTGGGACCACCGAGTTTTTGGAGAGCCAAAACCGATTAAAGCGGAGGCGTGGATAAAGCAGATCTGCAAGATATTTGATGTCTTGGGATGCTCAGAGGAGCAAAAGGTTCCCTTTGCCACCTTCATGTTGCAAGAAGAGGCAGATTACTGGTGGGAATCTGTAAAGCGTACTCAACCTACCGCACTGAAGATGACTTGGGAGAAGTTCTAAGAATTGTTTAACGACAAGTACTTTCCCGAAAGTATTCGTCACATGAAAGAGGTAGAGTTCATCAAGCTAGAGCAAAACAACATGACCGTGTCGCAGTACGAAGCCAAGTTTGCCGAGTTGTCCCGATTTGCGTCCCATTTGGTTGATAATGAGGAGAGAATGACGCGAATGTTTCTAAGAGGTTTGAAACCTGAGATACGTCAATATCTTATCTCTCATAAATTGTTTTTGTATTCAGATGTTGTTAATAGGGCTCAGTTATTGGAGCGCGATAATGAGTCAACCTAACCAAAAGAGAGCAGCCGGCAAAATGATAATACTAGTGATAGCAGTCATTAAAGCGGTGACAATAAGCGTGGAGGGAATCAACATGCCAGAAATGGTAACCACTTCGGTGGGAATCATGGCCAAAATAATAAGAATGGACATTTCAAGAAGAGGAGATTCAACAATGATGGAAAGATGTCAGCATCAGCACCCGTTGTTAAGGAAGGAGAACGACCACCTATCATATGCTTTAAATGCGGAGGGGAGGGACATATCAGTCTAAACTGTACGCAGCAGTCCAAAACGTGTTATAATTGTGGAAGAAAAAGTCACCTAGCTCGATTTTGTCGTTCAGGGAAGGCAAGTTCAGCTGGGATGGAGGCACCAAAGGCCATCCCGAAAAGTCAAAGCCGGCAGTTCAAGGGAGAGCGTTTGTTGTGACCTCCCAGAAAGAAAGGAACCCGAATGAGGTCATCACGGGTAAGCTTATCATAAACTCTAGCGAAGTCTATACCTTATTTGATACCGGTTCTACCCATTCTTTTATTCTCCTACTTGCGCTCAACGTTTAAATTTGACTCCGTAGAAATTAGACTTTGATTTATTTGTTGAAACTTCGTTAGAAGAAAACTTCATTACATCCACTATTTATAAGTCTTATTTAGTTCAAATCGGCATCCACACGTTACCTGTCGATCTTATTTCTTTAAAAATACTTGGATTTGATGTGATTCTAGGGATTGATTGGTTAACTACTTATCATGCAAAAATTGATTATTTTTGTATGGTTGTTAGCTTTCATATTCATAACCAACCTATTATGCGAATTCAAGTAACCAAACCATTAAAATCAATCACTGTCATCTCAAGCCATAAAGCTATTTGTTTATTGAAAAACGGATGTCAACCTTTCTTAGCTCATGTCACGGATCTAAACAAAAATACGTCAGTTTTGAATGATATTTCTATTGTTAATAAATTTCCTGACGTATTCCCTGAAGAACTTCCTGGCCTACCCCCAGAGCGTGAAATTGAATTTTGTATCGACCTTGAACCCGATACAAAACCCATTTCCAAAGCCCCATATCAAATGGCTCCTATTGAACTTCAGGAGTTAAAGACCCAGCTGCAGGAATTGTTAGACATCGGTTTCATTCGTCCTAGTACTTCTCCTTGGGGTGCTCCTGTTCTATTCGTGAAGAAGAAAGATGGGAGTATGCGACTTTCTATTGATTATCGGGAGTTGAACCATGTCACTATCAAAAATAGATATCCATTGCCTCACATTGATGACCTGTTTGACCAGTTACAAGGCACAAAATTCTTTTCAAAGATTGATCTTCGTTCTGGATATCACCAATTGAAGATTAGAACCGATGACATTCCAAAGACGGCTTTCAAAACTCGGTACGAGCATTATGAATTCCTAGTCATGATGTCCTTTGGATTGACTAATGCTCCTGCTGCCTTCATGGATATGATGAACCGAGTATTCAAGGAATATTTGGATCACTTTGTGGTCGTCTTTATTGATGACATTCTCATATATTCCAAAAGCCGTGAAGATCATGAGCAACACTTGAGGCTGATACTCCAAAATTTTCGTGAAAACAAGCTTTATGCCAAGTTGAAGAAATGCGAGTTCTGATTGGAGGAAGTAACATTCCTTGGGCACGTAATGTCAAGTCATAGAATATCTGTTGACCCAGCAAAGATTGAAGCTAGTCAAAGCTGGGAGCAACCTAAATCAGTGACCGAAGTACGTAGCTTTCTCGGCTTAGCTGGTTATTATCGGAGATTCGTAGAAGGGTTTTCTCGAATCGCTACTCTATTAACTCAGCTGACTCGGAATGATACAAAGTTTGGTTGGAGCGAAGAATGTGAGAAGAGTTTTCATGAACTCAAGAGGAGACTCATTTCAGCACCTGTTCTGACAATACCATCTGGCTCGGAGGGATTTGTCATCTATAGTGATGCTTCGGGCAAAGGGTTAGGATGTGTTCTCATGCAACATGAGAAAGTCATAGCCTATGCCTCTCGGCAACTCAAAGAATATAAGAGGAATTATCCTACGCATGATCTAGAGTTGGCAGCTGTTGTCTTCGCACTTAAAATTTGGAGGCATTACTTGTATGGGGAGATAGTGGAGATCTTTACGGATCATAAAAGCCTCAAATATTTCTTCACTCAAAAGGAACTCAACATGCGGCAACGACGTTGGCTTGAACTGTTGAAAGATTATGATCATACCATCCAATACCACCCTGGAAAAGCAAACGTGGTAGCTGACGCATTGAGTAGAAGATCATATGCGGGTACGAGTGCAATATTGTCAACACAAAGGCCCATTTTGTATGACTTACAAAGGATGGAGTTAGAGTTAAAGACTCCAGGGACCCATGTGATGATGGTGAATATACGAGTAGAACCGACTTTAATCGATAAAGTTAAAGATGCTCAAGCTACGGACACTGGAGGCGATGCGTATGAGGAAGAAAGTGCAAGAGAAGGTCTTATCTTAGGAAGCAAGAATCGATGAAGAAGGAATACTTCGAGTCAACTCCAGACTTTGTGTTTCTAACTACCCTAATTTAAAGTATAAAATCATGATGGAGGCGCACAACTGTAACAATCCGAAAATTTAAATTATAATTTTAAATATTTATTGAATTATATAAATATTTAATTGGTGTATTTATTGCTAAATAAATATTTGTTTAATTTGAATTGATTAATTATTTATGTGTTAAATAAATAATTAATGAGTTAAGGAAATTATTATTATATTGATATTTCAAGTTGATGGTTAATTATTTGTATTGAGTTATGTGATTAAATGAATTATTTAATTAATTGTTATTTGAATTAATTAAATTAAATATGAAAGCTTGATTAAATAAAGTGTGACAAATAACTATATTATAAGGATTTATTAAAAATAAATTAAAGTAGTTTTAATCTAGTTTTACCCAAACAATGCTTAAGGATATAAATTCTTTAAAATTTAAATGGTTTGCCAAGCAAGCCTTATGGCTTTTGATATTTCTAATTTATAAAATAAATAAAATAAAATAAATAATAAATATAACGTATTGATGTTGTAGACGTTATTTTGATAACTGATGATGGCTATTAAGGCCATATCAGTTTGTGTTTTCTTATGTTACGCATACTAACTATCAGAGCTTCATTCTAATTGTGCTAGGTAATAGAGAGAATTGAGACTTGAGAGAATTTGAGAGAGCTTGTGCAGAGAAGAACAATTCCAGTGTGTAGCAAGGATTTCTGTTAAGAAGAAAAAGGTATGTTCTATACTCTTATTATGCATATATGGGTTTCTACGGCAAAATTTTTCTATGCTCTGTGAATTCTATTTCTTCCGAATTGTTGTTATGTAACTAAGTTATGGGGGTTATACATGTTTATAGTGATTAGATATGGTGTTTAATCAATAATCGCATGCAAAATTTGGTTTATAGTAGGAAGAAATAATGTCAGTATATGTATTTCTTATCTGGCTTAGGTAAGTAACAATTATGATGATCAATTTAGTGTGTGAAATTGAACTGTGACTATTTTAGTTAGTTTGTTAAGAATTACAGAGAACTTAGTTCAAAAGAATCAAATTGGTGTATCATTATGATTACAGTTTTCACTGTGTCAAGAAATATCAAAAATAGAGTTTTTGGTTTTAAAAATATGCAATTCCAGTATTTAATTTTTCTAGAATTATGGCTTAAGTTGTGTTATGTTAGTATTTATATGCTTGGTGAAGTTTATGTGTAATTTGTATAAGTTATACATGTTCATTGGTGTTAGAAATTAAGACATAGTAGCTTGGTTTTGTTTCTGGTTTTGGGTGTTCTGTAAATCGGACCCCGGTGGCTAAATTCTCATGGCCAAATAAAAATAGGCAGTTCGCGTCCAAGATCGGAATTCGCTCCCAAGACCTTTCGAATTCGCGCCCGGCGCCTTGTCTCGCGCCTTATTTGGAAAAGTGGTGCAGGTTGGACAGTTTTGACCTCCTATAGTAAAATGGCCATAACATTTTCATACGAACTCCGATTGAGGTGATTCAAGATGATTCGGAAAGAGGACGAATAGGCCTATAACTTTAATTCTTTAAGCTTTTCAATTTGAAATCGTTATGAAGGGTCAAAATGGTCATCTTTAGGACTGTTGTGTATTTAGAGCCAATCAGAGGGCGTCGAGATGCGCGAATGCAAGTGCAACCCTTTGTGTATTAGTATAACTTAATGATAACATGTTGGACGTGTAATAGGATGTTGTATCAAGTTGTTAATGTATATGTGGTACAATGACATGATCACTTAAGTAGTTGTAATAAAGCTAAAAAGTAATGTTCATGAAAAGATGTGATGTTGTTTAAACTTAAACTTAGTTAGTAGCTATACTAAAAATAGAAAGCAACTCATGAAGGTAATGTTAGTGTAACTAATGTGTATTGTCAATACATATGGTATGTGTAGGACTTGGGGTGAACGTGAGTAGTGATTGTTTAACCTACGCACGAGGCAAGTTCTCTAACTTTACTCTTATAATTGTGCAAGTATCTAGCTGTCTTTGAGCAAGTTTTCCTAACTCTAACCTTTCTTTGTGAAAGTTTCTTAACCCTAATTATATCGTGCAAGCTCCTAAACCCTATCTCTTGATTTTGAGCCAATCTTTAACTTGTTAAATAGCATGCAAATTTCTACATTCTTAACACACTAATGTTGAACAAGTTTTATCATTCAACTTATTATTTGTTATGCATGCTTAAGATTCAACTCTAAATAAGGTTTTAGCCTTGGCTTAATATTGTTCAAGCAAGGCATATTATAATTATTCGATGTTTATGCTGTTAGTTTATTCCTAAAGCATGATTTTAATTTTCAATGTCGATTTAGTTAAGATTATTCCATAACATGATGTTATCAATATTGTATTCAACTAATCCTTAGTTGATGACCGTTGAATTCTAAATTACCCTTGAAATGTATCCAAACCAAACTTACTTTGGTGCGGACTTGTATTCTAAATACTGAGATTAGCAACCCTATTATTAGGGGATAACTTACGCGTAGCGTTAAAATATTTGTGCACAATACATTGTACGAAGGGTTGATCCCCCTAAGTACGAGGTCCTTATAGTCTTATGACTGTTAAAGTTGGAGTTGAAAGATTACTTGCAACTGTGGACGTAGTTCATGGTCTTATGACCCTTAGTGATGTGTATTCCATATTTTGGGTTCCAGTTTCTGATTATCATTGTTAGAGTACTATTCAGTCTTGATGAGTTTATTATTGGCAGTTATTATTGTTGTACTCCTGTTGATTCTCTATTATATCCAGTGAGCAATTGTTTTGCTCACTCTTGCATATTTATAAACTCATTGCAGCTAAAGAGGAGAAGGTAGATGAACCTTTGACTAGCAAAGGAAAGGGAAAAATGTACAAGTAATAAAGACTTGTAATCTTGACTTTGATTATGATGTTAGACTTTTACTATGATGATCTTAGACTTTATTTTAATGATGTAATGTTATAATTTTAATTTCGCATTTGAATGACGTTTAAAGGTTAGATAACCTGGGATGTTTTTGAACTTAATAATGTGACCCTATTTAAGGGGAGGTTTTATGATTCAAATATTATTTTATTTGGGTAGATAGTGTGAATGCTTGAATAGTGAACACCAAATCTTGTGGGAATGATGTACCTAGATTTAGGGGTGTCACAACAACACACCGTTTCCAATCCATCCTGGGAGTACCAAAATATATCGTGATCTTTGTTATACATTTTGGTGGAGCAATATGAAGAGAGAGATAGCGTTGTTTATCTCAAGGTGTCTAACTTGTCATTGAGTCAAGGCGGAGAATCAAGTACCAAAAGGTCCATTGCAACCACTTAAAATTCCAGAATGGAAGTAGGAGCACATTACCATGGATTTCGTTACTGGTCTTCCCAAGGTTTCTCAAGGCATAGACGCAATTTGGGTCATTGTTGATAGATTGACCAAGTCTGTTCACTTCTTACCTATATGAGAAACTTATACACTTGAACGTCTTGCTCGTATGTACATAAACGAGGCTGTAAGATTGCATGGTATGCCAGTATCCATAGATTCTGATCGAGACCCAAGATTCACATCAAGATTTTGGGTTAGTTTGTAAAAAGCTATGGGCACGGATTTACGATTTAGTTCGGCATATCATCCTCAGACGGACGAACAATTAGAAAGGACTATTCAAACTCTTGAAGATTTATTAAGACTCTGTGTCCTTGACTTCAAGGAAGTTGGGACAAGTTCTTCACCAGTTGGTGGAGTTTTCCTACAACAATGCCTATCAAACAAGTATTGGCATGGCTCCATTCAAGCGTTGTATGGAAGAAAGTGTCGTTCTCAAGTATCTTTGGGATGAGGTGGGTGAAGCAACATTTTGGGACCGGAGTTGGTACGTATGACTACGGTAAAGATTCAAACAATCCGGCAACGTATAAAAACCTCACAAGATCGACAAAAGAGTTATGCTGATCTTCATCGAAAGGACATGGAATTCGATATTGGAGATCATGTGTTGTTATGTGTTGCTCCATAGAAAGGAGTTACGAGATTTGGAAAGAGAGGAAAGCTCAATCCTCGATTCATTGACCCATTTTTAATCCTCGATCGAGTAAGAACTACCGTCTATAGACTCGCTTTACAGCCAAGTATGTCTCGTGTTCATAACATTTTTTACATATCCATGTTACGTAAATATGTGGAAGACCCGAACCACATTATTGAGTTAGAACTGGACAAATTAGCGGAAGATTTAATATATGAAGAGATTCCTGTTCAAATCTTGGATAAGAAGGAACATATTCTACGCTCCAAGGTTATACCTTAAGTCAAAGTTTTGTGGAGAAACCACGATGTTGAGGAAATGACCTGGGAGTTAGAATCTGAAATGAAATCAAGGTATCCTTACTTCTTTGACATACCAGGTACGTACACTAATTTCGAGGGCAAAATTTCATAAGAAGGGGAGGTTGTAAGACCCCAACTTTTAGGAATAAAAATGAATTTTCTATAAATATCATTTTTTTAATATTATAGAGTGAATTTGAATTAATGTTATAGTTGTGGGTAATATTTATAAATTTTATAAAGTACACAAGTTGTTATATAATATTCGATTGGTCGGAGAATATTCGTTTTAACAGGGAATATTCGTACGACGGCACAATCATTGGTGGATCCCACAACGGAATTATTGTCAGATTGAGAAAATGACAAAAATATTTTTATGAAAATAACGGCGGAAGTTTTACCGTTAACTGTTGAAACACCCGGTGTTAAAAAATGCGATGTCTGGCGTGGTTGCATAGTAGCACACGGTATTGATTATTGATGTTTACGTGAGAAGTCACTCAGTTTTTGTAAGACCCCAACTTATTATAAATGAAATTAAATTTTCTCTATTTATTATTTTGAAATAGTAAGGGTTGATTTGATTAATGTGGTTAGTTATGGGTAAAAGGAGCGAATATTTTAAATAAGCAAGTGGTTATAAAATATTCATTGTTGTCGGAGAATATTCGTTTGGTCGTAGAATATATTCTGCTTGTAGAGAATATTAAATGCTGACGGTAGTGACCTTGTGTGGGCCCAATAACGGAAAGCGATTGGATGAAGAAAATGACAAGTATAAGTTGTTTATAAATAACAGGCGTAGTTGTTACAAATTAACTTTGTTGGAATACCCGGTGGTTTAAAACACAAGTAGTATTGCGTTATTGCACCAATTATTGATTCTTACGTGAAGGCCCTACTCAATAATTGTTACGATAATCTTATTCAATATTTTATTTTATTGATTCAATAATTGCTACGTAGATATTTTATATTATTATTGTTTCAATAATTATCACTACGATATTTTTTATTATGATTAATAATTCATATTATTTGAATAATATTATTAGATATCATTATTGGCAATGTCTAGAAAGTTCTGTCTAAGGAGAGGTTTGGTCACCTAATTGCGCGCCAGTAAGGTGAAATCTTTATTGAAAAGCCCCCTCTTTCCTAGGAACGGCTTAGTTGTCGATATTGTGATTCTGTAATATTATTTGTGAATAATTAATTATTGATTTATATGATAAGGAAAATATTCATTTTATGTGGATATAGATGGAGAAAATTTTTAATGTGACAATTGTTGAAAATTGTTATTTTATCTTCTTCTGATAAAATAATTCATTTAAATATATTATTATATTATAATAATATAATAATGATGATATTTTTATAATGAATGTGGGATACATGAATAAATGAGGAGGAAGAGTATTTTTGTTACTAAAAATATTTAAAACATGTTTTTCATGTTTGTGGACCCTATTTATTGACTGAAATTTGATTATAGCCTGTAAAATCGTCCTTATGTGGATTTCGGCCAATTTCTGCTTGGAATTTGGAAAAACTTAAACTTAGAAAGTTGTAGAGAATGGAATTTTCTATGGAATGGACATAAGGTTTAAATTTTTCTGATAAAAGGGCTATTTATTATGAATTATTGAAGTTCTGAAGTTCCAGAATAATTGATTTTTGAAGTTTTAATTATTATTTTTAAGAAAAACATTTTTGGTGAGTTGAGTGGGTCTCACATGTGTGGTAAATGAGCTGAATTCAGATTCAAGAGGTGGGTGTGAAAATTTTATAAATATATTAATATTTTATTAAATTTTCTGCTTTGGTGTTCTAAGCATTTTCCTATAAATAGGGTGCTTAGGTTAGAATTGAAAATCACACCAGAAACTAAAGATTTCTCTCTCTATATTATTGAGCGTATTCTTGTGAGTATTTTGATACTTTGAGTGTTGCTATACGGTGCAAGTTCCTTCAACACTATATCCAGTATTCTAGTCAGAAGTACTGTCTTTTCGAGGTAAGGGATGTTATTTTTTTTAAAATGATATTATTTCTTCTAATATCATTATGCCGGAATATTGGTAAGATTTTTCTTGTGAAATTCTTGTCTTTTAGTGTCGGGGTTACTATTTACGTATACGGCACTATTCACGAATACGGCACTATTCACAGAAAAATTAAATTTTCATTTTTTGTTCAAGATATCTATTATGGATATTAGCTTTAATTGTATCCATGTTTTGATCATTCTTGAATTTTACTCCACTATGGTTATTTATGAAGTATTTTTGAACTTGGACTGTTTAAAGTACGAATCCTTATTATTTTCTCTTTTATTTCACTGGATTCATTTTCTTTAAAATATTTTTCATCATCCTCAATCCTAAATGATGATATTACTGAATATCTTTGGCCTGCAGTGCAAAGATGGTTGATTTTCTTATGAATATCTTTGGCCCGTAGTGCAAAGATGTACAGGTGTTGAGATGAACATAACCAACTGATGAATATCTTTGGCCTATAGTGCAAAGATGAATAATTGATTCAAGATGTATATTGATTGACGTTATAGGGATAAAATATTGATGATAAACTTCTAAATTCATAGAAGAAAGTAGATTTCATTCACTACGTAACTCTTCTAATGAATTATTATTTTCGCTGCGAATATTGATTTAAAACTTGTTGTATATTGTATTCTATCAGATTTTTTCCTGTTGAGGAGTAACGATAATTTGTTCTATGTTATCTTAGTTATAATATTCTTTACTGGGCTAGTTGAGCTCACCCTTTTCCTTTTTGTTCCATTTTTCTTCTCAGGAGGCGAGAATGTAGCGAGTACTAGTCGGGGTATGGAATGAAGGTTCTAAAAAGTCGTTTTAGTAGTCCTCATTATTTTGTAAAATAGTGTATCAATAATTGTAATGAGGACTTATTTGAGTGTTGATATTGTCTAAAAGACAATAATTGTTTTTAAACTCACAGTTTATGTGTTGTCGTATTTTGCACGACAATTGTATTAATAAAGTTGTAGTTGTTTCTGTACCATGTATTTGGCGACTCAAAATGGGTGTTGTATACCTATTTTGGGGGCGTCACAGTTGGTATCAGAGCTTAGGGATATGATCTCTGGTGGAGATCGGGGAATAGAACTAGGAGGGGAGAGACAAGTAAATCCTTCGCTAGTATGTCTTACCTAAGCTTATTTGTTGGTTGGTCAGAATATAGGGATATTATGTGATATGTAAATTTCTTCAATTAACTCTTATTTTATGGCAGTATTTTAGAATGGAAGCCGAGAATGTTAACAGTGGAATAAATGAGACCGTGGAGACACCTTTACCCACCAATGAGGAAAACGTGCAACAGGCCGACAATGTTCCTCCTGTAAACAACACCACTGATCAGACGATGAACGATGGAATATTTAGAAGCTTTTTGTAGTTCATGCAAAATCAGACGAAGGAGACTCGTGTACAAAATACAAGTGGAAATGATAATAACGCACGGTTTGTCACAGCCAAGTAGTTCAAAGAGTTGGAACCACCAGAATTCTGGGGAAAACCAGATCCGATTAAGGCAGAAACGTGGGTTAAGCAAATTTCCAAGATATTCGACGTCTTGGGATGCGCGGAGGAACAGAAGGTTCCATTCGCCACCTTTATGTTCTGTAACGAGGCAGATTACTGGTGGGAATCTGTGAAGCGTACCCATCCAGCCGCACTCAGCATGTCTTGGGAAACTTTTCAAAAATTGTTCAATAACAAGTACTTTCCTGAAAGTATTCGTCATATGAAAGAGGTAGAGTTTATTACACTGGAGCAGGACAACATGACGGTGTCCCAGTACGAGGCGAAGTTCACGGAGTTATCCAGGTTTGCACCTCATACCGATGACAACAGTCACCGGAGCAACGATAACCAGCGGGGAAAGAAAAATGCGGACAAAAGCGGTAACCACTCTAGTGGTAATCATGGCCATGAAAATAGAAGAAGCGAGTCGGGGGGAGATTTTAAAAAGAGGAGATTCAATAATGACAATGTGAAGACATCAGCACCAGTAGCAACTGGTTCTAAGGGAGGAGAACGACCACCGGTCGTATGCTATAAATGCGGAAAAGAGGGACATATCAGCCCAAACTATCCACAACAGTTCAAGGTATGCTATAATTGTGGAAAGGAAGGACATATCGCTCGAGATTGTACGGTAGCGAAACCAAGTCCAGCGGGGATGGTGACTCAAAAGGCTATCCCAGAAAAGTCAAAGTCAACGGTTCCTAGAAGAGCATTTTGTCGTGACTGTTCAAAATGCGAAGAACCCAAACGAGGTGATCACGGGTAAGCTAATCATAAATTCTTGCGAAGTTTATACCTTACTAGATACCGGTGCTACCCATTCATTTATCTCTCATACTTGTGCTCAACGTTTAAACTTGACTCCGGAGAAATTAGACTTTGACTTATCTATGGAGACTCCGTTAGGAGAAACTTTCATTACATCCACTGTTTATAAATCTTGTTTGATCCAAGTTGGCACCATCACATTACCTGTTGACCTTATCTCTTTAAAGATACTTGCTTTTGATGTGATTTTAGGGATTGATTGGTTAACTACTCATCATGCCAAAATTGATTATTTTCGTAAGGTTGTTAGTTTTCATATTCCTAACTTGACGATGTATGCAATTCAAGCAACTAAACCACTAAAATTAGTCACTGTCATATCAAGTCATAAAGCTATTCATTTATTAAAAAATGGATGTCAAGCTTTCTTAGCCCATGTTATGGATTTGAATAAAGACACGTCAGATTTGAAAAATATTTCTGTTGTTAGTGAGTTTCCTGACGTATTTCTTGAAGAACTTCACGGTCTACCCCTAGAACGTGAAGTTGAATTCTTTATTGATCTTGAGCCTGATACAAAGCCCATTTCTAAAACCCCATATCAAATGGCTCCTATTGAACTTCAGAAGTTAAAGGTCCAACTATAGGAGTTGTTGGACATCGGTTTCATTCATCTTAGTACATCTCCTTGTTAGGTTTGTAATATTCATAACGCAATCAAATTGCATAAAAAGTGCGGAAGCGTGTAAAAATCAGAGTTTAAAAATTTTACAAACCATATACCCGGATCATCCTTTATGCATAATTATTAATTAAACGAAAAGATAAAGAATAAATCATACCCTTGAAGATCGAGCTTCCTCAGGTACAAGTTCATCTCCAAATCCTTTCGCGTTCAATCTTGAATCCACCGGGTTTGGTTCCTTCCTTTGATCAACGTTAGCCACCCAAGTGTATGGCCTCTAGAGGTGATCCACCAAGGAAGAAGAAAATTCAAGAAGATGGGTGGTTGGCTAAACCCTAGTTTTTCTATCTCTATAGAAAAGGCATACTCCCAACAACTTGGAATTATTACGTACTTTTCTAAAGTCAACAACCCATACCACTCATAATAAGACTCCTCTTATTAATAGATGTGGGCAACCCACCTTAACAATTAAGGAATTGGGTTTTATTTAATTAATTAAATTCTTTTAATTAATTAAGCTCCCTAATCTTATTAGGGATAATTAATTAAACTCTTTTAATTAATTTAACCTCCTAATCTTATTAGGAATAAATGAGAGTACTTATATTAAATTAATTCCTAAACTCTTTTAGAAATTAAAATAATAATAATTGTAATAATATTAATAAGACTCCTCTTATTAATTTATATTTAATATTTCTAAAATATTAAATAATAAATATTAAGCTATTTAATTTATTCTATCACCATAGATTAAATTAAATATACTTAACTATATTATTACGATTATGCCATTAACTTCTTAAATAATTATTCTTCCTTTTATGGTGTGACCCTTTAGGTTCTCCATATTAACCTAGGTTGTGAATAAATCAATTAGAACAATTCTAATCTTATTTAAATAAATAAATTAAACAATTAATTTATTTAAATAATATTTATTCTACAATAGGGATAAGCCTCCCTAGCGATCAGCGACTTTCCGGATAATATAGATTTCAACATTAATCATTAAAGAACCTTTGAGTAAATAGTTACCGTACAATTCAATCCTTCCACCATCTGATGTCCCAATTAAATATAAGACATGGAATTCTTGTCAAGTCTTATTTTATTTAATTATATGTATTTCGATCCTTAAATGCACAACTCAAATAATGCAAATTAGAAACTCCTTTCTAATTTCATTCGCAACCAAGGACTACTTGGGTTGTCATTTATCGAATCACATAGGACATTTCTCTTCTTTTATTAGAAGTGGTAGATTCTTTATTGATCATACATTATCTCCATATACAACTTATTATACCCAAGCATACCCTTTGATATACCCTAAGGGTCTTAAGGAATAAGTCAAAGTATAACTCATCATACACAAGATACTATGATGATCTCAAGTCCAAGGATTACTTGTACTACTATCACTACAGAATTCTATTGACGAGCAAATAAAACTCCATTAGGTATTCCTTAGCGAGCCACGTTCAAAGTGAACTTATTCTCTAATAAGCACCTACATACTTGCTTTAGTGTCTCCACACAAATGATCGTGAGATCAATCATCCTCATCCAATGAAAGCAAACAGCGTATGTACCAATCTATCCGGATTCACTAATCCCCAATTTAGTAATCCAACGATTGGGAACTATTTTAGTTTTAAGCTTTCTAAGAATTTAGATCTCATTAGAATGATCATCATCATTATTCTAAAAGCATTGCTTAAAACTATGGGTTTATCACATATTATAAAAGCGACATCATGTAGATAATTAATGACCTTTAATAAATTAATACTTTTTATTAATAAATGAATAAGATTGTTACAAAGTATATGCTTTATCATCAAACATGATTGGCTTGTGTGCATACTACTTTCAATCTCCCACTTGCACTAAAGCCAATCGTCATGGTAACTCATACTCTTCTTCTCTAAGTGGCGACTATCCTGTTTGTTGGATAAGCTTTAGTTAATGGATATGTAATGTTGTTTATGAGAGTCCACTATCTCTATAGTGATTTCCCATCTTTCAATGATTCTTATAATCAAATGAAAGTGCCACAACACATGTTTAGATCAAGATGAGACTTAGGAACTATTCCTAGTTACGTAATGAACTTTTAATCCAAACAATCAACTTGCGACTTCATTTATAGCTATATACTTTGTCTTTATCACTAAACCAAACAACTCTTTCTTTGTTTGGAACCTTTCGATTCAACGCACCACCGATTCAAGGTAACACTTTACCTTAAAGTGAATTTTACGTCGTCTTGGTGCATGCGAAAAACTTGAGTGCATTAAGCCCTCTAATTTTAATTCGGACCCACCATGAATATGATCACATCCTTAGTGCGGTTAAGCACTTTAAGATGTTTTTCAGCGACTCATGGTAGTGAACTTCTCCGAATATGGTGATCAACATCGGGTCTCGTATATTTCATTGCATACATGATAGTTACTCATGTGATCTCTCTTTTAGAGTCTGTGGGGACTATTAAGAGATACACTCCATAGCTCATCTACATGAGACATCTCTTGAGTTTGCCATGCTAAACAACTTTAGCATCAAATGAATATCGTTCCTTGGGTTAAGTCGAGCATCCTCTTAAATCTATCTATATAGATTTATATCCCCAATTAAGATACTCTTCCAAATCATTCATGGAGGAATGTTTGAGACAACTTTATCTTTTTACTAATTGTAGCATTAGTATGTCATTCCTTATCCAGTAGTATATCAACATATAATATTAGGAATGTCACGGCGCTCCCCTTGTCATCCTTTTGTACACACTAGAACTCTTACCTCATCGTATGTAACTCTAGATCATCATCTTCTATGATGCGTACCTCATCATCATCATCCATGATGAATCCATACCTCCTAGGTATCTTTAGTACTATTCCATTTACGATTCGGTTTGTGGTACAATAGATCTATCTACTGAGTTCCTCTTATTTGACTTATAGTGTTTTGTGGTTCTTGAACTCTTCAAGATCTATTATCCTCCCACTAGCCCTTTTAATGATAAACACATTTATCTTAGAAGGCGCGTGTTTCATAATAAACACCTTTTGCTAAGCAGGATTATAGAACATATACCCTAAACTTACTTTAGGATGTCCCACAAATCGTGCTTGTCAAATCTTGTCCCAAGCTTATCCTTTTGAAACCTTTTCACATAAGTTGGACAACCCTTATCTTAACATACTTAAGATTAGGAATCCTCCACATCCATAACCTTTATGGAGTCTTGAAATTTGGATTTTGAGGTTACCTTTTAAAAGTAGATATGCGACCATTTCTAGGACATTATCCCGGAAGGATCTTTGGAATGTCGGTAAAAGTCATTATGTACCGCACCATGTCCAACAAGGTGCGATTTTTCATTCGAGATACATCAATCAATTATTGCAGATCGGGATGTGTCCATTATGAGAAAACCATTTGAGATGATCTAGAAACTTATTGCACAAGTATTTATTCCTTGATCTAATCAAAGAATCTTAATACTTTGTCAATTTGTTTCACTTGAAATCTTTGAACCTTTCAAATAATTCACACTTGTATTTCAACAAATACATACATTCAACTCTTTGAATGATCATCTCCTTTTCTTATACTAATTTGTTCAATATGCAAAATTATTTTCATGTAAGTCAAGTATACAAAATTTATTAAGTAATATTCTAGTTCTATACAAAACATTATTATTATAAATAGAACAACAATTGTTCTTAATTATAATACCAAAGATTTCATTGTCCAACAATAAAATGGAAATAATATTTTTTAACAAGAACTGGAATACAATAACAATTTATTGACTTAATAGATTTGCCCGTAGGCATTGCTAAACTATAAGTTTCTATGGCTAATATGAGCAACCTTTGCTTCATTTCCCACACATAGGATTACTTACCTTGTTTAACTTTCTACTTCTGCTTGGTCCCTTCATAAATCTATATTTATGATAACCAAAGTCGGTATCCAATACCCAAGTAGAACCTTGACTTTAAAGAAAATTTATTTCAATCATGAACAAAAGCGTATTATGTAGAAACTTCACTAAGCTTCTTTGGTTAGCCTCTGCAAGACGCTTCTCATGATTTCTTTCCGGTGTCACGGCTTATTGCGAGTGGAAGCAAGCTCCTTTGCTATCCGTATCGCTTTTATTCTTATTATCCTTTGTTTATGCCTTTCTATTTACCTTCTTTGAATCGTTCTTCTTTTCGGAAGATCCTTTGGCCCCTATCAAGTAAGACTTTATCTTTCTTGGTTGGAAAGTGACTCTCAACAATTTTTAATATGTTAAGCAAATGGTGAGACCCGATATCTAGCTTGTTAATATGAAAAATTCACAACAATTGTGTAAAGAGAGTCAGGGAGTGAGTGCAAGATCAAATCTTGGCTCAACTCTCCATCCATGACAAAACCGATTGTCCTAATTGTTCAATCAAATTGATCATGTTTAGAACTATTTGTTATGCATCTATATAGTGCCATTGGCCATTCTAGATCGGAAGAGCTCCTTAGATATCTCTCGATATCTATCGGTCCCTACTTTCCTCACCATCAACTACTTGATGTGCGGGAATATAGTAGGAGCATCCATAGTTTCATCTTGACGTGAAGCGTTCGTTACTCATAGATGCGAGCATGATGCATTGAGCTAATTGTGCATCATCTTGCCACTTTCTAAAAGTAGCAATCTCTTCCTCGAGAGGTATTATGCGCAACCATTGCGAGGATAGGCGTGATAAGGACATAAGATAGCTTTTTTGACTATGAGAACTATTCTCAAATTCCTTAACCAATCCGAGTTTAATTGATTCCGATTAATTTAGCATCTAATATACTTCGCAGTGATAGTAATTTAGACATTGTAAAATTCTGTAAATGAATTTGTAATTAACAACATTTTAACATACATTCTTTTATTAATTACCAAAATAATTTAGGTCTTGTTTTAAATTGGTATCTCCCACTATTTTCTTCAAACTATATTACCCTCACTTATATAGTTCAAAGAAAATCTAATTAAAGATTTGCTAGTGAGAATAAGGATCCCATTTCAAATGTATATAGCCTTGTGGTGACAAAACAAACTATATATAAATAAATAGGTAGACAACTTTTGTCAATTACATCAACTATGCAACTCCTTGTATTTTGCCTCTTAGATTATTTTGATCAAGTGGTGGCACATCCGAATCAAAATTATCCAAGTTAAGTCCAACCTAGCACTCCATATATTCAAAAAAGAAAAATATCATCCTTGTGGTGGCACAACAAAACAATATTGTTCAATTTTCTTTATAAGCATCAAATGTGATAAATTAACATCTTAAATACTTAATACTTGCCTTGTGGTGACACAACAAACTCATATTAAATATTTAATACTCTATTAATTTTATCATGCTAGAAGGCGACGTTCGATATTCCAAATATCTTTGAACGCTTAGGACTTAATATAAAAATTGAGGGGTTTGTTATTAATTTTGTCTCATCTTGTTTAGCGCGCATGCATATATATATATATAAAATACGCGTCATATTGATGAACATGCGAAGCATGTTTGCATAATATATAATATATATAGAATAAGCATGCACATATAGAATACTATATTCTACCCGGATTGATTATGGACTTTTATTCTAGTTTGGTTCACTAGAGCCACCAAGTGAACCAAAAGGTCAAACCCTAGGGGTGCAAGAAATAATATTTAAATATAACTATTACATTTAAACCCGGGCTCTATTACAAACGGGTCTTCAAGCGCTTCTTGTCCCTTGATCTCTAATTCTTCAAAATTAATTCTAAATATTCCTATTACAAAACTATTTAAAATAAATAGAAACCTTGATCGTGATCGAGGGAAGTACATAGGAGGAGTTAGAATTTACATTAAGAAAAAATTAGAGAAGGCGAGGCACTGCAGACCCCATTTAATAAAACCCATACATTTCGTACATCAACTAAAATAAAATCCAATCATATTGGTTGATAGTCCATAATCAATCCCATTTATTATCATACATATCATCATATGTATCAATAAATTAAATCATTCCATATATATATGAGTATCATTTAATGGGCAATTTTATGTTGCATGAAATCCAATTTCAAGGTTAAAATAAACTATTTATTTTAATTATAAAATTATTAAGATTAATATATATATATATATAACAATTATATATATATATATATATAATAAAAGTCATGCTCCTCCTCTTTCAAAAAGAATGGCCGGACCACTTTTGATATCCTGGACCCTTGGTCAACGTGATGGGCTTTTGTATTTTAAAAAAAAATGATTGCCTTTGCCTTTTTCTTATATTAGTACTGAGTTAGCCGATTTTTATTTTTTTTTTTTAAAATGCCGTCCCACTTTATTGTGCATACTGCATACACCACGACTTATTTGGTTCTTTGTCACGTTGACTTCTTGGTTGCTTGACCAAAAACCCGGATTGCCAATTTGCTTGCTTTCACTTGATTGGCCCTTTTTTTTTTGTTCGGCGATCATGCCTTAAAAAAAAAAATTACCGAAAACTTTTTTTTTTTTTTTATTTTCGGCAGTTTTTTTTTTAATAATAATTTTATACAATAAAATATGCCCAATAAATTATTCAAAATACATACCCATACATATTTAGAATCTAAATAGTTAATAATTCGCATAAAGTTTGGCTCTGATACCACTGTTAGGTTTGTAATATTCATAACGCAATCAAATTGCATAAAAAGTGCGGAAGCGTGTAAAAATCAGAGTTTAAATTTTTTCACAAACCATATACCCGGATCATCCTTTATGCATAATTATTAATTAAACGAAAAGATAAAGAATAAATCATACCCTTAAAGATCGAGCTTCCTCAGGTCTGAGTTCATCTCCAAATCCTTTCGCGTTCGATCTTGAATCCATAGGGTTTGGTTCCTTCCTTTGATCAACGTTAGCCACCCAAGTGTATGGCCTCTAGAGGTGATCCACCAAGGAAGAAGAAAATTCAAGAAGATGGGTGGTTGGCTAAACCCTAGTTTTTTATCTCTATAGAAAAGGCATACTCCCAACAACTTGGAATTATTACGTCTTTTCTAAAAGTCAACAACCCATACCACTCATAATAAGACTCCTCTTATTAATAGATGTAAGCAACCCACCTTAACAATTAAGGAATTGGGTTTTATTTAATTAATTAAATTCTTTTAATTAATTAAGCTCCCTAATCTTATTAGGGATAATTAATTAAACTCTTTTAATTAATTTAACCTCCTAATCTTATTAGGAATAAATGAGAGTACTTATATTAAATTAATTTCTAAACTATTTTAGAAATTAAAATAATAATAATTGTAATAATATTAATAAGACTCCTCTTATTAATTTATATTTAATATTTCTAAAATATTAAATAATAAATATTAAGCTATTTAATTTATTCTATCACCATAGATTAAATTAAATATACTTAACATATTATTACGATTATGCCATTAACTTCTTAAATAATTATTCTTCCTTTTATGGTGTGACCCTTTAGGTTCTCCATATTAAACCAGGTTGTGAATAAATCAATTAGAACAATTCTAATCTTATTTAAATAAATAAATTAAACAATTAATTTATTTAAATAATATTTATTCTACAATAGGGATAAGCCTCCCTAGCGATCAACGACTTTCCAGATAATATAGATTTCAACATTAATCATTAAAGAACCTTTGAGTAAATAGTTACACAAGTCAATGCAATTTATATGCCGAGTTAAAGAAATGCGAGTTCGGCGAGGAAGTAGCATTCCTTGGGCACGTGGTGTCAAAACATGGAGTATCTGTTGACGTGTGAAGAATGAAGCGATACAAAGTTAGAGCAACCAAGTCATGGATAGAAGCGCACGTAGCTCGGGCTTAATTTGGTTATTATCGGAGATTCGTGGAAGGATTTTCTCGAATCGCTACTCCGTTAACTTAGTTGACTCAGAAGGATAAAAAATTCGTATGGAACGAGGAATGCGAAAAGAGTTTTCAAGAGCTCAAGAGGAGACTCATTTCGGCACCTGTTCTGACAATACCATCTGGTTTGGATGGATTTGTTATTTATAGCGATGCTTTAGGCAAAGAGTTAGGATGTGTTCTCATGCAACATGGGAAAGTCATAGTCTATGACTCGCGACAACTTAAAGAATATGAGAAGAATTATCTTACTCATGATCTAGAGTTGGCAGCAGTCGTTTTCGCACTAAAGATCTGGAGGCACTATCTATATGGGGAGAAAGTGGAGATATATTTCGATCATAAAAGCCTCAAATATTTCTTCAGCCAAAAGGAACTCAACATGCGGCAACGACGTTGACTCAAGCTATTGAAAGATTACGACCACAACATTCAATACCATCCTGGAAAAGCGAACGTGGTAGCTAACGCGTTGAGTAGAAGATCATATGCGGGAATGAGTGCGATGTTGTCAACACAAAGGCCCATTTTGTGTGATTTACAAAAGATGAAGATAGAATTCAAGACTCCGGGACCCATGTGATGATGTCAAGTATACGCATAGAATCGACTTTAATCAAAAAAGTTAAAGTTGTTCCAGCCACAGACCCGGAACTGATGCGTATGAAGAAGAAAGTACAAGAAGGTGTTAATCCAGAGGCAAGAATCGATGAAGAAAGAATACTTTGAGTCAACTCCAGACTTTGTGTTCCTAACGACTCTGATTTGAAGTACAAGATCATGATGGAGGCACACAATACACCATTTGCAATCCATCCTAGAAGTACCAAAATGTATCGTGATCTTCGACATACATTTTGGTGGAACAATATGAAAAGAGAGATTGCAAAGTTTATCTCGAGGTGTTTAACTTGTCAACATGTAAAGGCGGAGCATCAAGTGCCTAAGGGTCCATTGCAACCACTTGAGATTCCGAAATGGAAGTGGGAACACATTACCATGGATTTCGTTACGGGTCTTCCCATGGTTTCTCAAGGCATAAATGCTATTTGGGTTATTGTTGATAGATTAACCAAGTCTGCTCATTTCTTGCCAATACGGGAGACTTATTCCCTTGAACGTCTTGCTCGTATGTACGTAAATGAGATTGTAAAATTGCATGGCATGCCAGTATCCATAGTTTCGGATCGTGACCCAAGATTTACTTCACGATTTTGGGTTAGCTTGCAAAAAGCTATGGGCACAAATTTACGATTCAGTTCGACATATCATCCTTAAACGGATGGACAATCAGAGAGGACTATTCAAACTCTTGAAAATCTATTAAGACTCTGTGTCCTAGATTTTAAAGGGAGTTGGGATAAGTATTTACCATTGGTGGAATTCTCCTACAACAACAGTTATCAAGAAAGTATAGGTGTGGCTCCATTTGAAGCATTATATGGACGAAAGTGTCGCTCTCCAGTATGTTGGGATGAGGTGGGTGAAGCAACATTGTTGGGACCAGAGTTGGTACGTATTACTACAGAAAAGATCCAAATGATTCGACAACGTATACAAACGGCACAGGATTGACAAAAGAGTTATGTGAATCTTCATCGAAAGGACGTGGAATTTAGTATTGGGGATCATGTATTGTTGCGAGTTGTCCCATGGAAGGGAGTTACAAGATTTGGGAAGAGAGGAAAGCTCAATCCACGATTTATTGGTCCATTTCAGATTCTTGACCGAGTAGAAAATGTGGCCTATAGACTCACGTTACCTCCAAGTATGTCTCGTGTTCATAATGTTTTTCACATATTTGTGCTTCGTAAATATGTGAAAGATCCGAACCACGTTATTGAGTTAGAACCGGACGAGATAGACGAAGACTTAATGTATGAGGTGGTACCTGTCAAGATCTTGGATAGAAAGGAGCATGTCCTACATACAAGGGTCATACCACAAGTCAAAGTTTTGTGGAGGAACCATGCTATTGAGGAAATGACCTGGGAGTTAGAAACGAAAATGAAAGCGAGGTATCCTCACCTTTTGAAACACACCGGTATGTCACGTCAATCATGAGGATGAAATTTCATAAGGAGGGGAGGTTGTAAGACCCCAACTTATTATAAATGAAATTAAATTTTCTCTATTTATTATTTTGAAATAGTAAGGGTTGATTTGATTAATGTGGTTAGTTATGGGTAAAAGGCGCAAATATTTCAAATAAGCAAGTGGTTATAAAATATTCATTATTGTCGGGAAATATTCATTTGGTCGTGGAATATTCTTACTGTCGGGGAATATTAAATACGATAGCGACATACTTGTGTGGGCCCCATGAAAAAGCGATTAGATGAAGAAAAAGCAAGTATAAGTTGTTTATAAATAACTTGGCGTAGTTATTCAGATTAATCTTATTGGAATGCCGATGGTTAAAAACACGAGTAGCACTGCGGCGATTGCAACCGATTATTGATTCTTACGTAAGAAGGCACTTACTCAATAATTGTTACGGTAATTCTTATTCAATATTTTATTTTATTGATTCAATAATTGCTACGTTGATATTTTATATTATTGTTGTTTCAATAATTGTCACTACACGGTATTTTTTATTATCAGATTAATCATTCATATTATTTGAATAATATTATTAGATAGCATTATTGGCAATGTCTAGAAAGTTCTGTCTAAGAAAAGGTTTGGTCACCTAATTGCGCTCCAATAAGGAGAAATCCTTATTGGAAAGTCCCCTCTTTCCTGGGAAAGGCCTGGTTGTCGTTATTGTGATTCTGTAATATTATTTGTGAATAATTAATTATTGATTTATATGATAAGGAAAATATTCATTTTATGTGGATATAGATGGAGAAAATTTTTAATGCGACAATTGTTAAAAATTGTTATTTTATCTTTTTTTGATAAAATAATTTATTTAAATATATTATTATATTATAATAATATAATAATGGTGTTATTTTTACAATGATTATGGGATATATGAATAAATGAGGAGGAAGAGTATTTTTGTTACTAAAAATATTTAAAACATGTTTTTCATGTTTGTGGACCCCATTTATTGACTGAAATTTGATTATAGCCTGTAAAATCGTCCGTATGTGGATTTCGGCCAATTTCTGCTTAAAATTTGGAAAAACTTAAACTTATAAAGTTGTAGAGAATAGAATTTCCTATGGAATTGACATAAGGTTCAAATTTTTCTGATAAAAGAGCTATTTATTATGAATTATTGAAGTTTCAAAGTTCCAGAATAATTGATTTTTGAAGTTTTAATTATTTTTTTTAAGAAAAATGTTTTTTGGTGAGTTGAGTGGGTCCCACATGTGTGGTAAATGAGCTGAATTCAAATTCAAGAGGTGGGTGTGAAAATTTTATAAATATATTAATATTTTATTAAATTTTCTACTTTGGTGTTCTAAGCATTTTCCTATAAATAGGGTGCTTAGGTTAGAATTGAAAATCACACCAGAAACTAAAGATTTCTCTCTCTATATTATCGAGCGTATTCTTGTGAGTATTTTTATACTTTGAGTGTTGTTATACGGTGCAAGTTTCTGCAGCACTATATCCAGTATTCTTGTCAGAAGTACTGTCTTTTCGAGGTAAGGGATGTTATTTTTTTTAAATGATATTATTTCTTCTAATATCATTATACCGGAATATTGGTAAGATTTTTCTTATAAAATTCTTGTCTTTTAGTGTAGGGGTTACTATTCACGTATACAACACTATTCACGTTTACGACACTATTCACGAATACGGCACTATTCACAGAAAAATTAAATTTTCGTTTTTTGTTTAAGATATCTATTATGGATACTAGCTTTGATTGTATCCATGTTTTGATCATTCTTGAATTTTACTCCACTATGGTTATTTATGAAGTATTTTTGAACTTGGACTGTTTAAAGTACGAATCCTTATTATTTGCTCTTTTGTTTCACTTTGGATTCATTTTCTTTAAAATATTTTTTATCATCCTCGGTCTAAATGATGATATTCTTGAATATCTTTGGGCCCTGTAGTGCAAAGATGGTTGATTTTCTTATGAATATCTTTGGTCCAGTAGTGCAAAGATGTACGTGTGTTGAGATGAACATGACGGTGATGAATATCTTTGGCCTGTAGTGCAAAGATGAATATTTGATTCAAGATGTATATTGATTGATGTTACAGGGATAAAATATTGATGATAAACTTTTAAATTCATAGAAGAAAGTAGATTTCATTCTCTACGTAACTCTTCTAATGAATTATTATTTCCGCTGCGAATATTGATTTAAAACTTATTGTCTATTGTATTCTATCAGATTTTTCCCTGTTGAGGACTAACGATAATTTGTTTTATGTTATCTTAGTCATAATATTCTTTACTGGGCTAGTTGAGCTCACCCTTTTCCTTTTTTATTCCATTTTTCTTCTAAGGAGGCGAGAATGTAGCGAGTACTAATCGAGGTATGGAATGAAGGTTCTAGAAAAGCGTTTTAGTAATCCTCACTATTTTGTAAAATAGTGTATCAATAATTGTAATGAGGACTTATTTGAGTGTTGATATTGTCTAGAAGATAATATTTGTTTTTAAACTCACAGTTTATGTGTTGTCGTATTTTGCACGATAATTGTATTAATAAAGTTGGAGTTGTTTCTGTACCATGTATTTGGCGACTTAGAATGGGTGTTGTATACCTATTTTGGGGGCGTCACAGTTTTGTTCAATTATTGCAACAGTAATTGTTGCATAGTATCTCACGTTATTTGATTCAATTATTGTCGATATTTTATATATTATTAAATCAATAATTGAGATAACAAAGTTATTAATATTATTATTTATAATATTAACGATGTCTAGAAGTTCTATCAAGGAGAGGTTTGGTCACCTAATTTGGCGCAATAGGGAGAAATCCTTTATTGAAATCCCCTCTTTTTTAAGGAGCGACACAATTCGATTAATAGTGTGAATTATAATAATGATGATGAAGTTTGTTTTATTATTATTATAAATATAATAAAAAGCAGAATACTTTTATAAAGTTTTTGTTTTATTTGATTATAAATAGAATATAATATATTTTATTATGCATAGTGTTTGCATAGTGCTCGCATAATGTTTGCATAGTAAAATTTTTTTATATAAAACAAAATACTTTTATAAAGTTATTTATTTTATTAGATTATAAATAGAATATATTATATTTTATTATGCATAGTGTTTACATAGTGCTGCATAGTAAAATCTTTTTATATAAAGCAGAATACTTTTATAAAGTTATTTATTTTATTAGATTTTAAATAAAATATATAAATATATATATATATATATATTATAAATAGAATATATTATATTTTATTACATAGTATCCTTTCCATTCTCCTATAAATAGGATGCTTAGTTAGAATTGAAAACACACCAGAAATTCAAAGAATTCTTCTTCTATAATCTTGAGCGTATTTCTTTAGAGTTTTAAGAAGCTTTGAGTGTAGAAAACAGTATAAGTTTTCTTCAAGAATATCCTCACCCTGCCAGTCAAAATACTCTTCTTTCTAAGGTAAGGGGTATTATTCTTTCGTATTCATGAAAAGAGTTATTTTCTTTCAATACTCGTAAGGGTTGTTATTTCATTCTTTATTATTATGTTGGAATAACCTGTCTATGCGAAGTACCGCATACATGGTGAAATTCTTCTGTTATTCCATTCTTTATTATTACATTGGAATAACACATCATGCATGTGATCTATCGCGTATGCCCGTGAATTCTATTGTTATTCCATTCTTTATTATTACATTTGGAACATCACATGCATACGGATTACGCATTGACTGGTTCCATTCTTTATTATTTTGTTGGAACATCATATGCATGCGGATTACTTATTTGACCGGTTCCATTCTTTATTATTCTGTTAGAATATCACATGCATGCGAATTACGCATGAACTGGTTCCATTCTTTGTTACTTTATTAGAATAACTTGTCTATGTGGATTACCGCATGCATGGTGAATGATCCTTTGTATTCATTCCTTATTAACTTGTGGAAATGATCTGTCTACGTGGATTACCGCATGGCGGATGAAAATCCATTTGCAGTTTCATATATTCTATTATACTCAGTTGGTTAAAGTTTTGGCTTCTATACTCCATGAAATTAGTAGAATATCCTGGATATTTGCGCTTCATCCAGTATCTTTTCATGGAAATATTCTTCTGAGCATTCTTGAATTTTTACTCCACAAAGTAGTATCATGTTGACAATTTGGACGTTATTGGTTCTTGGATAAATTAATTTATAAATCTTTAAAACTTATTCTTGAACTTGTTTTATTGAATTATTATGTCATTGTCATCATCCTCATGTTTATATTATGTTGAAAGTCATTTATGGCCTGTAGTGCATAGATGGACTTGGTATGATTATGACCAGGGATTATTCGGTATAATCATGACCGTAATGTTATAAAGGATGTGGTAAAAGTACTCATTGGCCCATAGTGCATTGATGGACAGTTGTTAGCATGATCATGACCATTGATGAAAACACGAATATCCTTGGCCCGTAGTGCATGGATAATTTGTGGTTGTGATACTAATGAATATCGTTGGCCGTAGTGTAAGGATGATGTGGATTATTTATTGAGCTGAGTCTCAGCGATAAAAGTGATGAAAAACCTTTTAAATCATAGAAGATAGTAGATTTTATTCTCTACTTGACTCTTCTAATGGATTACTTGTTCCGTCATGATTAAACTTGATGTTTGTTATATTATATCGGTTTAACAACATTGAAAACTAACGATAATTTATTCGCATTATCTTAGTCATAATATTTCTTCTTGGGCTAGTTGAGCTCACCCTTTTGCTTTCATTGTTCTCTTTAGGAAATGAGAACGTAACAGGGACTAGTCGGGGAACAGAGTGACGGTCTAGATGATATCATTAGTAGTTCTCACTATTCTATGAAATTGTGTGATAATAAATGTATTGAGGACTTATTTTGAGTTTGAATACTGTCTAGAAGACAATATTTGTATTAAAACTCACATTTCATGTCATTATATTTAAGATTGTATTTGTATTATGTACCATGTATTTAGCGACTCGGAATAGGTGATGTATACCTATTTTGGGGGCGTCACACTGGATGCTATATTTATAGCTTCTTCATCTTCAGTAGTGAACTCATCAATGTCTTTTTCAACAATATTTTCTTCTACAATTTTTGTAAGAGCTTTTACACCTCATTCTATTGAAAGCCAAACTTTGATTCCTTGTGATTTGGCATAGATTTTGAATCTGTTCTTCTTCTGCCATCAAATAGTGGAGGTCTAAACATTGAAAACCCTTCTCCGCAACTAGTAGCATTTATGTAAGCCATAGATGGATATACTCTTAGATATACATGTATTCATTCAACAAACAAGCTAAAGAGCACCGCTTTGATACCAATTGAAAATCCAATAAAAATCTAGAAGGGGAGTTCAATAGATTATTATCGTTTAAAAATTTATCATATGCCTTTTTGAATTATTAGTTAATTAATTTGCAGTGTTATAGTTAATATACAAGAAAATAAAAATTCAATCACACAATCCACAGAGATTTGTCTAGTTCACAAAATACATCTCGGGAATGTTGCTACGTCCAATCTCAATCTCCTCTCCAGGACTTGAGATCCTATTATTATCAGTAATAAATACTTCTTCAACAGACGGATAAGTCTTTACAAAGTTTTATAGACAAGCTTTCAACTATTCACAACTACCTATCTTGGACAACAAGCTCCCAGCTCACTCCTCAAGCTTAGTTATACATTTTTTGAGTTTAGTTCTATTCTATGATCTGGTCTTGAAATGACAACCTCTTTCTCACCTCACAAGTAAACTAGAGACACAACTCCTAGCTGACCTCTCTAAGAGTCTGGTCTACCGGTTTTTTATTATTTTTTTGTACTAAATTTTTTTAATATTAAAATCAACTACTTTTAATAATAATATAACTCAACTTTATTATGTTTTAGTTCATAAAAAATAATTGAAATTTTTAAAATTTTCATTAATTATTAATAATATATATTTTTATATATTTATAACGTCACTAAATTACTGCACTATTATTATTATTCATATGAATTCATATCATATATATCTTGTAGTAGACTTGACAAGTATTGCCTGTGTCCAGGTCATAAAGAAACTACAAACTGATGACGATGGTAATAAAATAGGAACATTAATATTCACAACGTTGAAATTATCAATTTTAACGTAATTAATGTAACGAAAGGTTGTATAAGTATATTTGTATTAGGATTAAAATTATAAAATAAGTAAATAGTTTGAATTCAATTTGTTCTAGATTAAAAGTTCTATTCGAGCTCGACTCAAAATATTAATAATTCAAATATGAATAAATTTTAAAATTCGATAAATTACTTAAACCTATTGATATTATAATTTTTTATTGATACTCAGATCATATTGTTCAAAAAATTTAAACTGTTCGGACTCGATTCGAAATTGTGCTTGACTCGGTAACTAAACGAGTTTCAATTAAAATTTATTTTATACTTGATAAATTTTGTGAACCAAATCTGAATATTCAATACTCAGTTCGACTTGATTCATTTACATCCTTAATTAAGATGTAAATTTTGTCATTGAAAATATCATTTTCTTAAATTAATATTGAATAAATAATATTTTCTGCACAATTTTTATTAGTTTTAATATAACTACTCATTTTATCATGTGTTGTAAAGGAAAAAACTACTCTTAAAATTGAATTGATATTTTTAATGTTAAAAATATCATTTTTCTTAAAAAAATGGAAAAGAAAAATTGGTAAATGTATGGAATTTAGCAATTAAAGAAGAACGAGTATGTTTGTATTCTTTTTCTCTAAATCTCTCTCCTCTTGTGATTCTAATAAACGTCATCAGTACTGAACGTATACATCATGTACATACTCTTATAAATTCTATTTGTGCAGGTAATAACAGCAGTATGTACGTAGTCTCTGCCTCTCTCTCTCTCACGCTGCTGATTATATTATAATAGACTATAGAGTGACAATGATGGGGCGCTGACGCTCTCTTTTGTACCACATTCCCTGGACCCCCTCTCTCAAGAAAATCTTGATCCCCTTATTACTAATATAATCATGATGTAATTAAGCATCACAATGATAGATTATTTTTTCTTCACAAAATCTACAACTTTTGTTGCATAAATATGTTTTGTACGACAATTCTTATGAGCATGAAAGATGATTGACTACTTCTACGCAGATCGAAAATTGGGACAGAAAAATTAGATATTTTAAAAAAAATTTTCTGTTTTTATATATGTATTTAAATTACATTTAAGATATAATATTTTATAAAATTTACATTAGAATAAATCTATATATATTTTTTGAGAAAGTACATGACAAAATATTAAAAAATCATGCGGAAATATCAATTTTCTAAATATATTATTTATAATTATTAAAATTATAATAAAATTGATTTATAATATTATTAAATATAGAAAGAATTCTTGGTATCAGTACAATATTAAAAAAATAATAGAAAATTGATTATTGAGTTCATTTGACGGATTCAAGAGATTTTCTTTGGCCGTATATTATTTGCACTTTCTTTCTCTTTATATAAACAGATCTCCATTAACTCCTTTCAAGAGCTTTTTTTCTTTCGATATTGTTGCTATCTTTTGTTATAAAACATCATAAAAGGAATAGGAGTGCAAATTTATAGCGTCGACCCTTTTCTCATGAGGGTTGTTTGGGTTAATTTTATAAAATTCTTAAATTAAATTGGCCTAACCTGGCCTGATCTTGGCTTAAGCCTTAAGGTTTGAGATAATTATGTTCTAATATTTATTATTTAGAGCCGAATCTATTCACACTATGTCCGCATTAAAACGAACTTAATACAATCCATAAAGATCAGATATAACTCGACACTGTATAAGTCTCAAATTAATGTACCATACTGCTAACGTCAAAATCTATTCGCTCATTAAATCATTAAACGACGAATTTATTTAATCTGCACAGTGAACAAACAATCACACCAAAAAGTTTGACGGCCAAAGTCGTCGGGGATAGCTTCGATGTGAGAATAATTACATGTCAAAAAACTGAGGTTTGTAATTGTTTTAGTGCGTAAAAGTATATAATGCGTAAGTACTTAAAATTTAGATTATGACAGTATATTTATAGCTTGATCATACCAACTCAAACCCCCAAATCCAATAGAAGTCCCACGTAAAAGGTTTCTCATAACTGTAAGTATCATAATTGAATATTATTCAACTTCCTCAAAAATATGACGAGAATTATAAGTCAACTCAGACTGTAACCCCTCTAGAACAACAAACCCTCACATTCATTGTAACATTTCCATGTGGCGTAGGTTCCCCCGAATCTCTTGGACCCATTAAACCATACTCCAACATTGCCCCTCTACTCTCTTATTTTAACTTATTATAAGAAATTTAAAATAAGAAAGTGCAAATATTGGTCAATAAATAACATACTACTGTCAAAAAAGTCAAACCATCACCCCATCCAGCCACGTGACTGTTAGGGGCCTACCACTTCCATCATTACACTTTAAATAGGTAAAAGTGTCCGTACAGTCTCTTATCCCTTAAACTTCCCCTCTAAGCATACGAACCACCACTTATCACCCACACATTCAAACTTTCCTAAGAGCTCAGACGTCCTTACACCGAACGATACTCTTCTCTGGCCATACTTCCTTCTCCAAATCATAGTATCCATCGCCCATACTCCTTTTAGCTTTCGTTAGGACTCCAAAGTTTAAAATCTTACTTTTCACTCCGCGAACATAAAATTAAGCACAATATAGTAGCACAAGTAAGGATGGATCCCATAGAGAATGATATTGTTGTGAATTTATCCTAATGTTTCTACAATAAGTAAAAGACAGGGGTTTAAATTGATTTTAATTAATTAAAGAAAATAAGATTAAATTAATAAGGATAATCAAATAAATTAAAGCTTCAATTCTGCAGTTCAGTTTCACCAATTCACAACAACAGTATGATCAAGTTAACATTATTTCTTCATTCTATGAGATTAATAACCCTAGATAACAACAATCTATGTTACCCGAAAACTCCCCTTAGATTTTAAATTGAGTGCAACAATCGCCCCACTAGACCCTAACTATCATACAACCTAGAACTATCAGTCTAGATTTAATATAATAGAAGCATTAAGGAATAAGGAATTAAATTATTCTAAGCAACAATCATACAATCGCAGATCATGTAACTTGCCTTCCGATAACCATAATAATACTCAAAAGCTTGACTACAATCATGTATTACTAACTGCTAGTTGTGATAAGATACATCATCGTTTGCTTAATACTATATCTTAATCTAGCAGATGATATTAGTTGATCAATTAAATCTGACCGAAATCAAATTAGTCAAACCAAATAACATATAAACAGTTAAAGCAGATTATCAGAATAAATTTCATATAAGAATGAATAAATAATAAAACTCAATTATACTATTAATTATGAATAAGGTACAACATTCCCTTATAACTGAACAAAGAAAACTAGCCTAGTATACTAGATAAAAGAACAATGAATAATAAAGTAAGATATGATCTAGGGATGTGTGTCAATGTGTCGATCTTATTACAAGTGAAGGTATTTATAGGTACAATTATCTGAAACCCTAGAAGAATTATAATCATATTCAACTTCTGAAGTTTAGCAGATATGACAGTTTCAGTCTCCTCATCGACTTCTACAATCTAGCTAAAATCAGCTTCTTTATTAAATTAAAATTTAGTTTCTATAGCAGAGTCTAATTCAATCTACTTTTTTCAATTCGGATTCAGCTCATACTTAGTTTCCTTAGCAATATCTATCTCGGTATTCATATCAAATTCTAATTCATAACCAGTTGTAGCTTCCTCTTTAAATTATAATTCCATCTCCAAATTATATTATGAATTATATTCGTAACCTCCTGTACCTCAGATCCGACCCACTTTAAATCCATAAGTCAACCCACAAGTCAACCCATACAATCGTAGAGTAACACCTCTCAATAGACAAACGTAGAGTGAATGATCGTAGAGTGAAACTCTTCTCTATCGTAAACCTTGTACCAGCAGATTGTAGAGTGGTTGGCCGCTGAGCTGAAAACGTAGAGTGGACTAGTTTGTCGTAGAGTGCTATGTCATTGAGTTAACAAATCATAGAGTGACCACACAACAATCGTAGAGTAACGCTAAAGCTCATACTGCCATACTACGAACATAGAGCATAACACCAAGCAATCGTAGAGTGTCAGACTGCAAAGTCCTCCCTATTTTCCTGCAACACTACGAACGTAGAATTGTTTGCACATATGCTTCACCCAAAGATCGTAGAACACTTCTGTAAAACAATTAAAAACTAGGCATTATAACTCATATATGCAAAATCATATCAAATTCTTCCTAAAATTAAGAAACACCTTAACAAGCTCATATAAACAAAAAATATGCAATAAAACTAAACATACATGAGTAAAAATTATCAAACATTTTACACCTATCACTCGACCATATCCGACAAACACACAACTAAACTAGTCTCCCCCGCTAACCAAACCCTTGATGCAACCACCTCCCCCGTTCAACCCATGGTGACGATATCGACCATGTAGACACTCAAAATTTTGCTTTCCTTGGATTAACCTTTTAGGAGGGTAAAAGTCTTATTTCACTTCGGAGACAACCCCAAGGTAGATTAAAAGCATTATTTCACCTTGACGACAACCCCAAGGAGAGATCAAGGAGCAACGATGCCCATACACGATGATAACCAAATGAGGATCGCAAAGCTGAGGATGTTATCATATGCCGGCTTAATCTCAATGTATGTAATCCACTGGCTTTGATCCCAGTTACGGCATTGGCACAACCTTGATGATGAATCAGTTGGAAACAACCCAACAAAGGTGTCGGCAGTACCCGATGACGTTCTCACAATACTTATCCTCCTTAGCAGATGGGAGTAACCCTTTTTAAATCTAAATCAAACATTTCATTGCATACTTTACACATGACATTGCATCATTAGACATACCTTGTCATGTATCTTCATGTCTAGTAATCTTTGTCGTGTTCATTCCATTGCATTGCATTAACATGACAAAGATGGGCATCTATAGACACTCAAAATTTTGCTTTCCTTGGACTAACCTTTCAGAAGGGTAAAAATGTCGTTTTACTTCAAAAACAACCCTAAGGTAGGGCAAAAGCAATATTTCACCTCAGAGACAACCCTGAGGAGAGATTAAGGTGGAATGATGCCCAGACACGATGTGAACCAAATGAGGATCGTAAAGCTGAGGATGTGACCATAAGATGTCACCATAATAACCAATAAACTACGAGCTATTAAAGACGAACAAATTGATGACCCTTGGGAACCGGAAGATACCTTTTAGCTTATTGCATCATATTCCCCGATTCTGATTCAGTCAAAGTCGACCGCATTTCGCAGCATACCGGAAAGACTTTTCGAGATTTTTGGGTACAAAGTTCAACTTCCATCAGACCAAGACCTAAGGCACGAACTTTAAGATAATGGGACCCATGGGGCCCAACCTCAGGTGTACCTGCTCCAGCCGCAGGTACACTTGTAGCTAACTCGGATCAATAAGATCAGTAGCAAGAAGCTCATTAATCAGATACGCGCAAGAAGGAAAAGGTAGAGAGAGAAGCTAGAGAGAGAGAGAGAGCTTAGGTATTACATATTTTCATCATATTTTTGTTGTCTGATCTCCTATATCATACATATTGAGTGATTAGAGTGATATAAGTTGATTCCAAGCCAAAAGAAGCTTGTTCACGCGTCCCCAAGGTGAAAAACACTAATTTTGGCCAATTTCTTTATAAATGTTGTTATAAATACTATATTTATGTAGATATAGCAATTTCTATTGGTTAAATTTGTTGTTTTACATATATATTGCATATTAGTCGATTTGTGCATATTTAGTTGTAAATCAAATTATTTGATTAGTTCTAGCTAAATCTAGCACTTTGAACGATTATGAAGCATAATGCTCTAACCTATATGCTAGATTGGTTCAGATCTAAGGTAGATCTAGATGTTTTACTACTTATGATCAGTCCCGATCACTCCGTAGAACCCTAGATCTGTATCTAGAGGTGATGGGGTTCTGATGGCTCGTAATGGAGATTTTGACAAATGAAATCATCTATTATCAAGTTTAGGATGTTGTATATACATATTTAAGCATATCAATGTGAGTCTAGAAATCATGTGGTTGAGATATACTGAATGGATCTTAACTAGATTCCCATAATGTTTTTTGGTTAAATGTAATGTTTAAAACTATAAATGCATTGTACATGTAATATTGGATCTTAAAACGAGTTCAAGGGGTTCGTCCTGAGAATTCGTATTTAAGATCCTATGATAGTGAAAATTATGTTTGTGAGTGAAATCATGTGGTTGAGATATACTAAATGGATCTTAACTAGATTCCCATAATGTACTTTTTGGTTAAATGTAATGTTTAAAACTATAAATGCATTGTACATGTAATATTGGATCTTAAAACGAGTTCAAGGGGTTCGTCCTGAGAATTCGTATTTAAGATCCTATGATAGTGAAAATTATGTTTGTGAGTGTTTGGATTCATCGAGATGGCTTTCATGCCCGATAATGATCCGACCTCTTTTTGGCGCTCCTCAACCTAGAGTTCCAGCTGAAGAAGAAGAGGCTGCGGTAGCTGCCGAATCTTTTATTTGTACATGGACAACTATGTGGACCGATGGACTTACCAGCCTTGATCGTTAAAAAGGGCGATGTTACAAAATAGAGCCAACATATATTATCACCCAAAATGATTTTCCAATAAAATCACAAAGTACTTTCATCCAGAATAAAGCGATTGGGTAGATCATCTAAGAAACATAAATATAAAAGAAAGTATCAAAGATCCTCGATTACTATTCGGGCAAAATATTTGAAAATTATGTTTTTCAAAAATATCAATCGAAATTTATATTTTATCTAAAATGAACTTTTCGCTAATTCAAATCCTTCGTACATAGGTGTAAAGAGGAAAAATACTACTTCCAAATAAGTCAAATAAAGCTTAGAACAGACTTTAAAATAAAAGTACTGAGAATAATAAAACACAAACACACACACTTTATGCATAGGAAATCAATAAGACGTGGTAACCATGTTTTCACGGAAGTCGGGGGTGCCTAACACCTCCCCCTTGTTAAGAAAGCCCCCAAATTATAAGAATCTCGATTTTAGAGCAATGTTACGGAGTCACATATTGGGCCATATTGAGAAAACTTTCAAATCCAGATGAGTTGGTACATCCATTGCAAACCATACCAACTGACGACTCTATCTCATTCGGCCCAATCAATAAAATCAAACTTTGGTAAAATAATTCGACTAAATGTCAGTCTTTTCCTAAAACCTCACCCTTTAATCAAATCAATCGACATCGCAAAATAGAAAGGGTATAAACAAATTAAAAAGAGGAAAAAAGGAAAAACAAAAAAACCATAATGTAGAATTTTTCTCGGCGTTGACAGACCACTAACACCACCCTAGAAGAACAACACGACCACCCCACTGAAAGATCTACCACTGCCAACGATAACATCATCCCTTCATGCAACAAAACCCACCACCGCCGTAACGATCAACTCCCCCCTTCAAACCACCCCCTCCCCCATAATCGAAGACACCTTGTGACGCCCCCAAAACAGGTATACATCACCCATCTTGAGTCGCCAAATACATGATACAAAATACAAATAAAAACTTAATTATACAACTATCGTGTAAAATACGACAAAACATATGCTATGAGTTTTAATACAAATATTGTCATCTAGACAATATTCACACTCAATGGAGTCCTCATTACATTTATTATCACACTATTTAACAGAATAGTGAGGACTACTAATGCTATCATCTGGACCATCACTCCGGTTCCCGACTCGTCTCATTTATATTCTCATTTCAAGAAGAAAACGGTGAAAGAAAGGGTGAGCTCAACTAGCCCAGTAAGAAATATTATGACTAAGATAATGCAGAATAAATTATCATTAGTCTTCAACAATGTTAAACTGATAAAATACAATAGACATCAAATTTAACTGCAGCGGAATAAGCAATCCATTAGAAGAGTTAAGTAGAGCATGATATCTAGCATCTTCTATGATTTAAAATATTTTCATCAATTTTTTTATTATCGTTGAGACTTAGCTTAATAAATAAACCACATCATCGAATCCACATAGACAGGTTATTCCAACAGAATAATAAAGAATGGAATAACAAAAGAATTCACCATGCATGCGATAGACCGTACAAACAAGTTATTCTCAACTGAATAATAAAGAATGGAACCAGTCATCCAGAAAGTAAGCGCATGCAGAGGATATTCCAATGTAATAATAAAAATGGAATAATAGAAGAATTTCACCATGTATGCGCGGTCTTGATAGACAAAGTTATTCCAACATAATAATAAAGAATGAAATAATAGAAGCTCTCTTCATGAATCTGAAAGAAATAATACCCCTTACCTTAGAAAGAAACTGGATACTAGAGTAGAGAGGTAGCAGACTTCTCTTCTTCTTTCTCTCTATAATTTCTCTTTATAATAATTGCTCTATAGCTTTAGTGAATTGGTAAGAAATGAAGGAAGAATGAGCTTCTATTTATAGGAAACTATAGTTTCGATAATTGCACGTTTTGGGGCTCGAAATATTACTGAGACAATACCTTCAACTTTTCTTTCATTTTAATTTAGTCCTCCGCAAGTATTATCAAACTTGCACCACCTCCCATAATAGTAAATAATGTGAATCAATCGTTCAATCATGTGAATCAATAGTTATAATCATGTAAAAATACGAATTACAGTATAGTACCTCCATATATACCTCCATTTTTAACTTAGTCATGCAAGTATTATCAATCTTGCACCAACTCCCCTAATAGTACAAGAATGTGAATTAATAGTACACACATATGAACAAATAGTTATAATCATGTGAATTAATAGTAATTAATTGCTCATTTATCCGGTTAATTACTCGACTGGTCAGTATAACTTCTAGACATCAATTAATATCGAAATAAATGTTGATTTCCACTAACACTAATAATTCCAACACAATGGAACTATCAATTTCATCTTTAATCAACACGAACTTATTCATCATTAATATTATAACTCACAATATTTAACAACTAGGTCGTTTTCAGGAAAGATAAGGATTTCTCCTTATTGGCGCGCAATTAGATGACCAAACCTCTCCTTGACAGAACTTCTAGACATAAAAAGAATATTATATAACCACTTGCTTACTTTGCAAAATTTGTAAATATTACCCACAACTATAACATTATATTATATCCACACCATAATATTCAAAAATATATTTCGAGAGAATTTAATCTTTATTTATAAAAGTTGGGGTCTTACAACCTCCCCTTCTTATGAAATTTCATCCTTGAAATTAGGGTGCGTACCTGGTATGTCGAAGAGGTGAGGATACCTTGATTTCATTTCAGATTCTAACTCCCAGGTCATTTCCTCAACATCATGGTTTCTCCACAAAACTTTGACTTGAGGTATAACTTTAGAGCGTAGAATATGATCCTTCTTATCCAATATTTGAACAGGTAACTCTTCATACGTTATATCTTCCTCTATCTCGTCTGGTTCTAATTCAATAATATGGTTCGGGTCTTTCACATATTTACGTAACATAGATATGTGGAAAACGTTATGAACATGAGACATATTTGGCGGTAAGGCGAGTCTATAGGCCACAGTTCCTACTCAATCGAGGATTTCAAATGGGCCAATTAAATCGAGGGTTGAGATAACGCCTTCTTGAACCTTCTTCTTCACATTCATCAGATTCGGGTGTGTAGATTGAGCGGCTTTAACTTTATCGATTAAAGTTGATTCTACTCGTATATTTGTTATCTTCACGTGGGTCCCTAGAGTCTTTAACTCTATCTTCATCATTTGTAAGTTATACGAAATGGGTTTTTGTGTTAACAATATCGCACTCGTAAACGCATACGATCTTCTACTCAACGCGTTAGCTACCGCGTTCGCTCTTCCATGATAATATTGAGTGGTATAGTCGTAATCTTCAACAGCTCGAGCCAACGTCTTTGGCGCATAATACGTTCGTTCTAGGTGAAGAAATATTTAAGAGTTTTAGAAATGGGTTTTGTATTGAGGTCAATACAAAATTCAATTTCACGCTCTAGGGGTAGGCTAGGAAGTTCTTCAAGAATACGTCAGGAAATTTATTAACGATAGAAAAAAAAACTCTGACTCTCATCCAAGACTTGGATAACACGTCACATTGATACCTATCAACTTGCCACCGTTATTCACGACGTTCCCTACGGATATTCTGGCTTCGGTGTAATCCAAGACTTGGAAGTTACCAGCGAAAGGCTTGGGGCTCTTTACTTATGGCTTGATATGACAATGATTGACTTTAGTGGTTTGGTTGCTTGAATTCACATAACAGGTTGGTTAGGAATATAAAAGCTAATAACCTTACGAAAAGCATGATGAGTACTTAACCAATTGATTCCTAAAATCACATCAAAGGCAAGTATTTTCAAATAGATAAGATCGACAGGTAACGTGAAAGTGTCGATTTGAATCAAATAAGATTTATAAATAGTGGAGGTAATGAAGGTTTCTCCCAACAGAGTTTCAACAGATAAATCAAAGTCTAATTTCTCCAGAGTCAAATTTAAACATTGAGCGTAAGTAGGAGAAATAAAAGAGTGGGTAGAACTAGTATCGAATAAGGTATAGACTTCGCAAGAATTTATAATTAACTAACCCGTGCTAACTTCATTTGGGTTACTCGCTTTTTAAGAAGTCACGAAAAACGCTCTTCCTGAAACCACCAACTTTGTTTTGTCCGTATCCGCCTTTGGTGCCACCGTCCCAGCTGGACTTGACTTTGGTGTACGATAAAATCGGGCTAGGTGACCTTCTTTTCCATAATTGTAACATGCTTTGGACTGCATCACGCAGTTTGGACTGATATGTCCCTCCCCTCCTCATTTGAAGCATACAATTGGTGATCGTTCTCCTTCCTTGAAAACGGGTGTTGGTGCTGCTGTCTTTCCCTCTTTGTTGAACTTTCTCTTCTTGAAATATCCACTCTTATTGTCTTGGCCATGATTACCACCAAAGTGGTTACCATTCTTGGCATGATAATTTCCTCCACGATGGTTATCATTGTTCCGATGGTCGTTGCCACCGGTATGATTATTATAGTGTTGTTGGTCGTTGCCTTTTGGTTGTGCTGACTCATTATCGCGCTCCAATAACTGAGCCCAATTCACAACATCTGAATATAAACAAAGTTTGTGAGAAATTAGGTATTGACGTATATCAGGTTTCAAACCTCTTAGAAATATTCGCGTCATTCACTCCTCATTATCGACCAAATGGGATGCAAACCGGGATAACTCTGTAAATTTAGCCTCGTATTGAGACACAGTCATATTATTTTGCTCCAACTTGATAAACTCCACCTCCTTCATATGACAAATACTTTCGGGAAAGTACTTGTCGTTGAATAGCTCTTGGAACTTCTCCCAAGACATCTTGAGTGCGTCAGGCTGGGTACATTTTCTGATTCCCACCGATGAATCCGCCTCTTCACTTGAATATAAAGGTAGCAAAGGG
Source organism: Panax quinquefolius (assembly GCA_020205615.1). Lineage (NCBI taxonomy): Eukaryota > Viridiplantae > Streptophyta > Magnoliopsida > Apiales > Araliaceae > Panax > Panax quinquefolius. Next base: position 40,716,046 of record CM035163.1, on the reverse strand, counting down.
AACCTTTTTCTCCTCGGAGCATCCCAAGACATCAAATATCTTGGTGATCTGCTTACCACGTCTCTGCCTTAAGTGGTTCTGGCTTTCCCAAAAACTCAAGTGGTCCTAGCTCCTTGAACTGCTTAGCGGTGACCAACCGTGGGTTGCCATTATTTCCACCTATATTTTGAACAAGAGTCTCTCTTATCTGATGTTGCATGAATTGCATAAAGCCTCTGAACATCCCATCTGTAGACACTTAAAATATTCTCGCACGCAACATTCTTGCGACATTGCAAGAGGCGATTCGTCTTTCGAGAGATAACCACGGAAGGCGGTGACATCCATTTCGGATACTCTCGAAAGTTCGGGTTCAACCGAAACACAAACCAAGAACATCGGCCCAACCCGAACACTGGCCCAGAATGTCATTTCCAATCTCAGAGATAACCCCAAGGTATGCAGATCAAAAGACCGGCAACAACACTGGAGAGGACAGTTCTGTCTCGGCGATAACACCGTGACATTCAGTTCCAGTCCTAGAACCAACACTGGGATTAGCGACTCCATCCTTGGTGAGAGCCCCAAGGGATGCTTTTGCAGTTCCGGTGATAACTCCGGAATTGTTTGTTTCAAACACATGCGATCAGCTTCAAGCTCATACCTCCTGCCGAGGCACTCAAACCTCAGACCCGGAGCTAACAAAGGGGCAGACAGGCACACCCACAGATGACAATGAGGCATACAAATAAGCAGTCCAATCTCAGATGTAACCCTGAGCAACGTCGCTTTCGCTTTCAAAACCAAGCGTGATAACCGGTGAGGAGTCAAAACGTCGTCTTACCGCCTCAACGTTTTCTCTCACAAGATGATATCGCAGCATACCAACAAGTAGTCCAATCTCAGATGTAACCTTGAGTAACATTTACTTTCAACTCAAACCGGCGATAACCCCGACAAAGAGTCAAACGTCATCTTGTCTCTTCAACACCTGCGCGTCGTCTCAACACTTCATACATAAATACATCCAATAATATCCCACAAGAACCGAGGAGTTACAATCCCGAGTGACTATTACGTGTGGCAGTACTTTGGATAGAATTTGAAGCTTGAAGACCATGGGCATAGACCCCTCTTCCTGACTTCATACAACCTCTAATCCATGTCATTGCGTAACTCTCGACACAAGCGGTCCGAAGAAGGTCAGATATACCTCGTTCGGATGCTCGAATTGAAGTTCTGCAAGTTCGAGCGGACATTACAGTGCATGAGTACACATACTTCGAGACGACGGAACCCGCAAGGCTCGGATGCACCACGACCTGTCACAGGTACAACTGCGGCTGTCGCATGTGTACCTGCGGCCATCCGTCTATAAATATGAGCCTTAGGGGTCAGCCATTTGAAGAAGAGGAGGAGAGGAAAAGGTGAGGAAGCCCTATCCATTTTACTCTATATACACATCTTTTGAGTGTTTCCTCATCTTTAAACAGTTGTTAGCTCACATATAGCTATCTTTTATCCAGCGGGAGCTGAGTGTTCATCCATTTAAAGTCATAGAAGTCTACATTGGCAGCCCACTGTAAGCCTTTTCACATTATATAAAGCCTTCTTCTCATATTAGCACACATTGTTATACACATCGAGAGTCGGGTTGTGTGCGTTTTCCTGCATTTTCGGTCCGTGGTTTTCATTTACATACAGTATATATATACTTATATATAATGCGTTGTCGGAATATATATCGATGAGCCTGGATTTTACATCCGGTGCATTTACTCGCTTATATATATATATATATACTTATATATATAATTGTTGTCAGACATATCTGATGAGCCTGGATTTTACATCCGGTGCATTTACTCGCTTATATATATATATACTTATATATATATATAATTGTTGTCGGATATATCCGATGAGCCTGGATTTACATCTGGTGCGTTTACTGCTTTTATATATATATATATATATATATATTTCTATCAGGCCTGGAGTTTACTTCGTGGCCTTTTACAGCTTTATTTACATTTCGTCCTGCCTGGAGTTTACTTCGTGGTAGTTGATCGCTTTTACAGCTTTATTTTCGTCCTGCCTGGAGTTTACTTCGTGGCAGTTGATCGCTTTTATAGCTTTATTTACATTTCGTCCCACCCAGAGTTTACTTCGTGGTGGTTGATAATGTCCATATATATATTTACCGTTTTTATATATTTACATTTCTGATCCCCCATGGAGTTGCTTCGTGGTGGTTGATCATGTCTGTATATATATTTACAGCTTTTATATATATAACTGCTTATTGCTTTCCATACAAATTGCAGTATCATGTGAGCCTAGGAATCATGTGATCACAGATTCAGTCTACTGAATCTAGATTCGGTTCCCATGATGGACATTTTTCATTTATAAGCGACTTGTACATTATTTCTGATTGTTCGAATTTTCTTGGATGGTTTGTCATGCCCATGAGGAGTTCTAAGATCGTCTTGTATATTATTTTCTCGAGAATGCTTCACATTTCGAAAATAAAAGCAAACAAGCTGAACATTTAATAATAAAATTGAAGTATCAAAGGCCTCAATTACTATTGAGCACAGGGTTTGAAAAACCTCTTTTACAAAACGTCATTGCTATATCTTGTTTAAAATTGATTTTTTCTATAAATTCAAACCCTATGTATATAGGTGTGAACGAGGTACAAAACTACTTCTAAATAATTGCACATTGATCCACACACACACACACACACATTCATATAACAGTTTCTTTGAATAGTGGCGGTCACCGTGGTAAAACGGATGTCGGGGGGTGCCTAACACCTTCCCTCCGCATAATCAAGCCCCCGGACCCAAAATGAATCTCGGTTTCATAGACCCGTCTAGCAGTGTCAAATCACTAGGTCAATGTGCACACCTTTTCGGTTGCATTGGTGCAACCAGTTAAATACACCAACTGGCGACTCTTAAAGTCAAATTGTCGACATTATACATGTCGGACCTTTTTCACTTGATTTTTCAAACAAATCTCACATTAACATGAGAACACCAAAGAACAAGTAACGAAAAGGGACACTCAAAAATCCGGCGTCGACGGTGGCGACTTCTCTTTGGGGACTCGAAGAAGAGGGCTTAAGCCGCTATTACAAGCTTTTCAAAATTGTTATATGCTTGTGTGTGAATGTTGCATTTACATTTTCGATGAATGTATACTGAATGCATTTTTACTGCCGCTTTTGCTAAATATCTATCTGTGATATTAGTGCTTCGTACATGTCATCATTCTGCATAAACGGTGAGACACATTGTATGTGAATGTATGTTGTGTGGTTCCTCCATTAGGAGGCTATCCTGTCGGTGTTTGATTACTAGACTTGCAGGAAGAATAATTCTAGCGAGGCTCAGGAAAGGCACCACCCAGATTTGCTCCAGTTGAAAGACCGGATTAACTTCCCGTCAAGTAAATTGCGATGATCTGGGAACCTTCATACCAAAAAGTCGCGAGAGTAACCCTAAGATCGGTCAACCTCTGATAAACCAAACGCGGAGGAAAGTCTCTTCATACTTTCCATTTTTAATTACTTGTAAATGCATTTACCTGTAATTTTATTCCATGTTCATCCATATGTAATGGAGAATATGAAGAATATCTGTGCATGCATGCATGTTATCAATTAACAACTGGTTTTGCAGGACAAAAATTCCTAAAACGGACATGTTATGATAACATTTACATTACCCTATGACTAAACTACGTAAGTCTTTTGTAGGGGAAGCAATTGGGCCTGTTACCCGCTCAAAATCCAAAATGGCCACAGGTCTACAGCCAATCATGTCTTCTTCTGACCAGTCTAATGCTATTTCCCAAGAAGAATTTGACAGATTGAGTAAACAAATTACAGACTTGGCTGTTCTACTGAAAGAATTGCTCCACTCCACTCAGGGCACGAAGATACCTACACATACATAATCCTCTACACAAGGAGGAGTTTAAGGTCTGGAAAAGACAATTCCAGAACCTCAGTTGGATACGACCAACAAAGACCCTGAAAACACCCATCTCAAAGGAGATCCAAACACCGGTGATATCAGGAAGAAGGTCCTTCAAATGGAGGAAACTATTCGTGTTCTCAAAGGGATTAGAACACATGACAGTGTTTCATATGCAAACCTTTGCATATTTCCTGGTGTTTATTATCCAGAGAAATTCAAGACCCCTGATTTTGAGAAATATGACATATTAGGGGATCCTTATACACATTTAAAGGTGTTCATTGGAGAACTCGGATCTTATGCGGAAAATGAAAAGCTCGAGAATCTTTCTTTGTTTGAAAGTCGATCGAGAAGCCCATTCATGGTATACCAAATTAGACAATTCAAAGATCCATAGCTGGGAAGAGCTGGCTCACACCTTCCTCACTCAATACAGTTTTCAATCTCAGATGGCTCCTGACCGATATCAAATCACCAAGGTCAAGAAACAGTCTAATGAGTCATTTAGAGAGTACGCTCAAAGGTGGAGGCGCCTAGCTGCTCAAGTTATTCCTTCCATGACAGAATCAAAAATGGTCATGACTTTCATAGATGTACAGAAAGCTCCTTTCTTTGAAAGAGTTCTAGCTGGTATTGGCAAACCATTCTACGAAATGATCGAAACACGAGAGATGGTGAGAGGGATTGAAGTCCGATAAAATTCAAGACCTAGCCGCTCTTAAAGTCATTCTTTGAAGCACATCGATCCGGATCTTATAGAAACAACCCCCGGAGGGTCCATAAAAAGAAAGAGGAGGATGTTTCCTTGATACTACAAGGACAAAAAGGCAATCAAAGCATGCCTATACAGAGTAGAAACTACACCCCTTTTCCAGTACAATCTTCAAACCCTCCATTGCCTAAAAGTGGAGAAGTAAAGCGACCTCGAACATTCACACCCTTAGGGGACTCGCTCGAGAATATTCTTGCTCTTCTGACCGCTCAGAAGAAAATCACACATCTTCTTCCACCAGCCAACCCTAATGGGAGGGGTTTTAATGCTACTTGGAAGTGTGCTTATCATGCTGGAGCACCTGGACATGATACTCAAGATTGTTGGGCCTTGAAACATAAGATTCAAGATCTAATAGACAACGGTGAGATCGTGGTCACCAAACCAGATCAACCTCATGTGCAAGACAACCCTCTTCCTCAACACAAAGAAGAAGAGGTCAACATGATCAGTTGGAGCACTGGAAAAGGTTCCAATTCTAATGGCGAATCATCCCAACCCATCAAAGACGGTGTTGATAGATGGGATTATGAAAAGTTCTAGTTAACCATGGAACGAAAGATGAAAGCTCTTTGCAAACAAATTGAGCAATTGGCAGAACTGGTGACCCACCAGCATCAAGTCACACGCCAATTAATCAGGCAGGAGCATGCCTATCTCCTTCCTTTTATTATGAATGCTTCCTCTCCACCTTCATAAAATGAAGCTATGGAGGATAAGGTTGGAAAGAGAGCAAATGCTAAAGCCCGTCGGGATTTTGCCAATCAGAGGGAATTTACCTATCTTGGCCAATCTATGGAGGAGATACTGTAGATGTTGATCAACGAAGAAAGAATTACCTTCCTTCTCCCTCCAATCAATCCCCGTTCAGGACAGTTTAATTCTGATGAAGTGTGTCAATATCATTCACATTCTCATGGTCACAAAGATGGAAGAATCTTTGAGCACTCCGCCATCTCATTCAGAATCTTATTGATAGCGGTGTCCTGCAAATAGCAGATGATTACACTATGCAACTCAAGGGTGGGAATGCATGTCCTACCAAATGGAAGGGATCAGTAGCAGTTATATGCGATATGGATGATGAGACTGTCAAAGTATTTCCCATACAACCAATTCAACTCAAAGGAGCTGACAATCCTTTGAAAGTGGCGCATTCAGAGCCAATTTCTTTATCTTTCGAGACCACAATATCACGTTGTCGACTTTACACACAAAGTTCCATGGAATTATGGAGAAAATTTGAAGGATCCATGTCTCATACTATCGCTACTGTGTTGAAGGAAAATCCACTATATCTTCCTCGGCGGGTTATTAAACCTACTTGCGAAGCAAAGGGAAGATTGCCATGGAGAAGATTAAAAATTCCTCCGCACTATGGGCCACAATGAAGCCAAAGTGGTTTTAAGTCATGAAAAGCTCCACACCAGATTTCAATACTGGACTTGGTTTTCTCTTCTGAGGATCATCGGAAGATCTTATTGAAAGTTTTGGAAGAAGCATACTTGCCAAAATCAGTAGATGTGGAAAAATTTCAACATTTGGTTGATCACATTTTCAACAACAATGTGATATCCTTCACTGATGACGACATACCTCCCAGAAAGGACCCGGTCATTCGTAAGCCTCTTGCATATTGTAGTTTTGTCTTCCGGGTACATGCTAGCTGGAGTTTTGATAGATGGAGGCTCATCTCTAAATATCTGTCCTTATGCCACCTTGGTGAAGATGAATATCAACCTTAAGCGGATCCAAAGCAGCCATACGGTCATCAGAGCTTTTGATGGATCCCGATGAAATTCTGTTGGAAAGATTGAATTGCCAATTGAGATTGGTCCAAATACATTCAATGTATCTTTCCACATCCTCAAGATAGACTCAGGATACAACCTGTTATTGGGGAGACCATGGATACACATGGATGGAGTTGTTCCCTCCACCTTACATCAAAAACTTAAATACATTATCAACAATAGTCTAGTCACTGTCAATGTTGAGCCGGAATGTCCTGAACAAGGAACTCTACCAATTATCGACTTCAATTGAAGTTGAGTAGGCGATTTTTATACTCACGAAAGTGAGTAATACGCAATACCATTCTATTGGAGCGCCACTTCCCATACCCAAGATTTCTGCCGAGGTTATGTCGGCCACTCAAGAAATGATGTTATTGGGTTATCAACCCGGACAAGGGCTTGGTAAAGATAAGCAGGGTATTAAGCACCCTATCCAAATGTCCAGTCAAATTGGAATAGCCGGGCTAGGATATTCTGCCAGTTCTAAACACAGGAATCCTCATAAGCACAAGTAGGTTCCTCAAGCTTCCGTCGCACGGCGATTTTCTATACCTTTACCTCATGAGTTGATGCAATCTCCAATAAAGGTTCCAGCCCATGTTGTAGTTATGCTGTTTCCAAAACCAGTGTCAATCAAAGCAAAAGATGTGCTGATTCCTGATCCCAAGGTGGAAGAAAAGGAACGGAAATGTAAACATGATACTGCCTTGATTATGGCAGGCATACGCGTCATTGTTCATGATGAACATACAAACAGATACACCCCAGACGATGATTACCCAGATGTCATGGTTATCATTTGGGAAAAGGAGGACAATGCCGATCTTTCCATCACTGCAGTCCTTCAGGACTTTGCGCTCGACAATTGGAGCAGCACTCTATGCATTGGTCGACGAGGGTAAAATGGGCAGAAAATCCCTCTGCCCTGCAGATAACTTTAATTGCTTGCTTTCCTTTACAGTACTAGCAGTTATTTTATCAAGTACATGCTAACACTTTTTTATGATCGAACAGTTGCATATATTAAGTGAAAGCATCTTTTATTTCAGGACTCTGAATTCAGATGTGCTTGTACTTGCTGATGAGGTGCCTTCTCTCTACAAGGGCTGTAACTTTGATACAAAGTTGGACTCAGACTTGATGGACATATAAGATGACATTGAGACACCTCAAGAGATTATGGAATAGGTCACAGACAAACCCAAAACCAATCATGATCAAACCACTTCTTTCAATATTGGAACCTTAGACAACCCTAAGCTAATCCAAACTGGTTCAGACCTTACCACAAATCAGCGGAATGACATGGTTGCACTATTAACCCAATTCCAGGATGTGTTTGCATGGTCTCATGAAGACATGGTGGGTTTGTCCACTGACATTGTTCTTCATCGCCTTCCCATTAAAGAAGGATTTAAGCTAGTTAGGCAAAAACTCAGGCGATTGAAACTTGAGTGGAGTTTAAAGGTTAAAGAAGAAATTGTGAAATAATTTCAAGCTGGCATTATCATGGTGTCTACATATCCAGAGTGGATATCCAACATTTTTCCCGTGCCTAAACCAGGGGGAAAGGTGCGAGTCTGCGTGGATTATCGGGATTTGAACAAAGCTTGCCTTAAAGATAGCTTTCTCGTGCCCTTTATCCACATTCTTATTGATAATCTTTGCTCAATCTGGCATGTACTCCTTTCTTTGATTGCTTTGCGGGGTACCATCAAATTATGGTTATTTGAGGAAGATCGTGAGAAAACTACTTTCATCACGCCTTGGGGAACCTTTTGCTACAGACGGTTGTCATTCGGCCTCATCAATGCTGGGGCAACCTATCAGCGAGCTATGATGGCTCTTTTCCACGATTTAATGGATAAAGAGATAGAGATCTACGTGGATGACATCATTGTCAAATCCCGAAAGGAGGAGGACCACTTAGACCATCTCAGAAAACTTTTCAATAGGTTGCGTAAGTACAACTTGAAGTTGAATCCCGCCAAGTGCGCCTTTGGTGTTAAGTCAGGCAAATTGCTAGGTTTCCTAGTCAACCACAAAGGGATTGAACTAGATCCTACCAAAATCTAGGCCATTAAGGAAATGCCCATTCCTTAGACAGAGAAGGAAATACAGGGATTTTTGGAAAGAATCAACTTCATTAGCAGATTCATTTCTCAACTCACAACAACCTGTAAGCCGATCTTCAAGCTATTAAGGAAGAACTCCTCCATGAAATGGAACGATGAGTGTCAGCCTTACTTACCATTAAAGAGCAACTGATTAACGCTCCTATTTTGGTACCTCCCAGGGATGATGTTCCCCTGTTCATGTACCTATCCATAAATGACAATGCCATGGGCTGTATGCTGGGGAAAAAAAATAATAGAGGCCAAGAATGAGCTATCTATTACCTCAGCAAAAGATTCAACATCATTGAGCACAAGTACACTCTGATTGAGAAGACTTGTTGTGCTTTAACATGGGCTTCCATGAGGTTACATCATTACCTCCATGGTCACACAACCCATCTCATATCCCGAATGGATCTTCTCAAGTATGTGTTCAGTAAGCCAATACTGAGTTGTCGACTGTCCAGATGGTAGTTGATCCTACAGCAATTTGACATCGTCTATGTGATGCAAAAGTCTGTCAAAGGTCAAGGAATTGTGGATCAACTGGCCGCCGCACCTGCAGGGGACTACAAACCCTTGGAAATATACTTTCCCGATGAAGGGATAATGACCGTTCAACTACAACATCTGTACGATACATGCCGTACGTGGAGAATGTATTTTGATGGAGCTGTTAACACAGAAAGCTCTGGAGCTGGAGCAGTTCTAATATCCGGTATGGCTCCCATCGCCGTTAAATTGCAGTTTGTCAGCACCAAAAACACAGCTGAGTATGAAGGCTGTATCATGGGGTAAAACTTGCCCGTTCAATGGGCATCAGGCGGTTAACTGTCTTTGGGGATTCTGAATTGGTAATCAGACAATCCAAAGGAATATATCAAACCAAAGAATTACATTTGTTGCCTTACCATCGACAAGTTTTACAGATGGCTTTGGAGTTCGAAGAAATCTCCTTTCTGCACATTCCTCGTAATAGGAATGATTTTGTAGATGCATTAGCAACGTTGGCCTCCTTGGTTTCATACACGACAAGGAAAACATGCCAAGCATCGCATTTACTCGCAAAAAAGCCCGATCTATGGAAATTACGTTGGAGAAGTATCGGATGAGCTACCTCCCATCCACAACCCTTGGTATCAAAGACATCAAGGAGTATCTACGAGATGGATCTACACCACCGAGGCGAGCCTAAGCGAGAAGAGGCGGATTCATTGACTTGCTATAGAATTCTCTACGGCGGAGATGCACTCTACAAAAGAGATCTTTGGATTAGGTCTCCTCGGATGTCACAGATAAAGACGAAGCTCAAAGACTCATGGATGAGATCCATGGTGGAGTATGTGGCCCTCACATGAACGGACCCCTACTTGTCAAGAAGATCCTCAGAACGGGGCATTATTGGCTTACACTCAAGGCTGACTGTGATGATCACGTCAAGAGGTCCTATCAATGCCAGATTCGTGGGAATGCTATCCACGCCTATAAGACCCCAACTTTTATAAATAAAGAGGATTTTTCTATAATTATTATTTTTGAATGAATCTGTTATAATGTTATAGTTGTGGGTAGTATTTATAAATTCTACAAAGTATGCAAGTTGTTATATTATATTCGATTGGTCGGGGAATATTCATTTTAGCAGGAAATATTCGTACAATGACGTAATCATTGGTGGACCCTAGCGGAATTATTTATCGGATTGAAAGCGACAAAAATATTTTTATGAAAATAACGGCGGAAGTTTAACAGATTAATCTTTGTTAAACTACTCGGTAGTAAAAGAAATCTGATGAATACGCGTGGTTGCATAGTAGCTACCGGTATTGATTATTGATGCTTACGTGAGAAGTCACCAGTTTTGTTCAATTATTCTTTCGCACTAATTGTTGCATAGTATCTCACATTATTTGATTTAATTATTGTCGATATTTTATATATTATTAAATCAATAATTGAAATAATGAGTTATTAATATTATAATTTGCAATATTAACGATGTTTAGAAGTTACGCGAGAGAGGTTTGGTCACCTACAATTGCTACTGATAGGAGAAATCCTTATTGGAAAGCCCCTCTTTCTTGGGAATGACTTTGGTCGATTAATATTGTGAATTATAATAATGATGATAAATGTTGTTAAAAATATTGAGGGATTTTTATGAAGTATTTATTTAGACCCCATTTACCCATTTTTCAAAATAATCGGTAGAAGATTATTCAAGATATATATTATATGGATCCTTTTTGTGATGGTGATATGTTGGTGGAGGAAACATGCGGGGCCATGTTGGAAGAAAAGAAAAATATGTGGGGATGGGGAAAAAATGAGATGGGGGGAGAAAGAAAGAAATGGACGGGAGGGTGTATTAATATTATATATATATATATATAAACATGTGGGTATATATATATATATATATTATATTTTTAAAAAAAAGTTTTGTTTTATTAGAATATTTTATGGTCCGTCCGATTAAAAGTTAATCAATCTGGACCGTTCATGAATTAGTTACTATTCAGTCCATTCTCCTATAAATAGAAGCTCATTCCTTCATTATTTCTTCTTTAATTCACTTTGAAACTCTCTGAGAGAGAGAAACTATAGAGAGAAAGAAGAAAAGTTTTCTGCTACTTTACTACTTCTATATCCAGTTCTTTAACGGTAAGGGGTATTATTTCTTTTGTATTTATGTAGAGAACTTCTGTTATTCCATTCTTTATTATTCTGTTGGAATAACCTATATCATGTGCTACCATATACTTGGTGAAATTCTTACATTATTCCATTCTTTATTATTACATTTGGAATATCCCGTTTATGCGTTTTTTTAGGGACCGTCTTCTTTATTATTACATTTGAATATCACATGCATGCGTTTTACGCCGAGACATTCTATTCCGTCTTTATTATTTTATTGGAACATCTTGTCGGTGTAAATTTACTTTGAATCTGGTTCCGTTATTTATTATTCTATTGGAATAACACATACATCAAGTACCGCATGCATGGTGATTTCTTTTGTTATTCCATTCTTTATTATACTCAGTTGGTTAAAGTTTTGAGTTCTATACTCCATGAAATTAGTGGAATATCCTTGATATTTACGCTTCATCCAGTATCTTTTCATGAAAATATTCTTCTGAGCATTCTTGAATTTTTCTCTACAAAGAAGAATCATGTTGACAATTTGGACGTTATTAGTTCCTGAATAAATTAATTCTTGAATTTGTTTTATTGAATTCTTATATCATTGTCATCATCCTCATGTTTATATTTTTTTTGAAAGTCATCTGTGGCCTGTAGTGCATAGATGGACTTGGTATGATTATGACCGAGAGATTATTGATTGTAATCATGGTAGTAATGTTATAAATGATGTGGTAAAAGTCCTCATTGGCCCATAGTGCATTGATGGACAGGTGTTGGCATGATCATGACCATTGATGAATACATGAATATCCTTGGCCCGTAGTGCATGGATAATTTTGGGTGTGATACTAATGAATATCCTTGGTAGTAGTAGTCGGGGATGATGTAGATTATTTATTAAAATTCGAGTCCCAATGATAAAAGTGATGAAAACCTTTTAAATCATAAAAGATAGTAGATTTATTCTCTACTTGACTCTTTTAATGGATTGCTTGTTCATTGCAGATTAAACTTGATGTCTATTGTATTTTATCGGTTTTAATCTTTGTTGAAGACTAATGATAATTTATTACGCATTATCTTAGTCATAATATTTCTTCTTTGGGCTAGTTGAGCTCACCCTTTCTTTCACTTTATTCTCTTGAAATGAGAACATAAGCGGGACTAGTCGGGGAACCGAGTGGCCGGTCGGATGATAGTATTAGTAGTCCTCACTATTTACATTAAATAGCGTGACAATAAATGTAATGGGGACTTATTCTGAGAGTGGATATTGTCTAGAAGATAATAATTGTATTAAAACTCACAGCTCTTGTTGTATATTAAAGATTGTATTCATATTCTGTACCATGTATTTGGTGACTTAGAATAGGTGATGTATACCTATTTTGGGGGCGTCACAACGCCCCTCCAAGGGAACTCCACAATATGAGTTCGCCATGGCCCTTCTCAATGCGGGGAATGGACGTGATCGGGCCCATCGAGCCCAAAGCCAATAATGGACATCGATTTGTATTCACCATGATCGACTACTTCACCAAATGGGTAGAAGCAGCCTCCTTCCCCAGGGTTACTAAAGAAGTCATCATTGCTTTCATAAGAAACAATGTTGTTTGTCGATATGGACAACCAGAGGTCATTGTATCAGACAATGCTAAGAACCTCAACAAAAAAATGATGGAGGATTTATGCAGAAAATTCCACATCAAACACCTCAACTCAAATCATCTCTCGGGTCCAAAGATGAATGGTCTTTGTTGAAGTGGCTAATAAAAACATCAAAAAGATCATGCAGAAAATGTTCGCCAATCACAAAGAATGGCCTGACCTCTTGCCTCTGACTTTATTATCCTACAGAACTTCCATGCGTGCTTCCACTGGGGCAGCCCCCTACTCATTAGTTTATGGGATGGAAGAAGTGCTCCCCATAGTGGTGGAAGTGGAATCCCTCAGAGTACCGATGGATGCTCAGTTGGGTGAAGACCAATGGGTACAAGACAAGTATCACCAATTATCTCTAATAGACGAAAGGCGATCCGCAGCTATCTTCCATGGTTAGTTATATCAGCAAAGGATCGCACGATCCTAAAACTGAAAAGTCCGACTACGGCAGTTCAAACAACATGACTTGGTTTTAAAGAAGATCATTGACAATCAAGATCAATCTAAGGGAAAATTCGCTCCTAATTGGGAAGGCCCATTTGTTGTCAAGGAGGTATTGACAGGAGGCGCTCTCAGATTACAGGAAATGGATGGCGATGAATTTCCACAGCTTATCAACTCGGACACCGTGAAACGGTACTATGTCTGAAGTTATCATCAAACAAACATCCTGGTTTTGATCATCAAATCACCAGTCATTCCGGTTTCGAACCCTCTCTTTTTGCATACTCTTCTGCCCCTCAGGGAAACATACACTTCAAACCAGCAGCCTAGTATCACTTCATTTCAAACCTTCCATACAATTTCAGTTATCCTGAAGACAGGATTTAACCTTTCATAATTTTGGTTATCCTGAAGACGGGATTTAACCTTTCACACTTGCAGTTTATCCTGAAGACGGGATTAAAATTTTCTACGCCTACAGTTTATTCTGAAGACGGGATTAAATTTTTCTACGCTTACAGTTTGTCCCGAGGACGGGATCAAACTTTTTCCACACTTGCAGTTTATCCCCATTATGGGATCAAACTTTCTTCTCCCCGCAGTATAGCCTGCACATGGGATTCACGCTTTTTCTTCAGCTGCGATTTGTCCTGAGGGGCGAACTACGTCGACCTGATCTCCTTGATACCCGGGGGTACGTAGGCAACCATATTCTATATGGCCCGGTCGCAATAAAGAAAAACAACAAAAACATTTCTGCCCTTTCTATACAAAAACAACAAAAACATTTCTACACCAATCTGCCTTTCATATTCAGCGTTGAACCTCTTACACCATGTTCGAACTACGCAGACTTGATCTCCTCTTCGATAGGAGTACGTAGGTAGCCATTCATGGTTCAGTCTAACCCCTACCAGAACAAAATTACTTGTCACACGGTATTGGGATCAGCCTTCAATTCGCCACATTTCATCAGTTTCAGATCAAAGGGATGTAATTACCCAACCTCTTCTCACAAATAGAAGATTCGGTGACCATCTAAGCTACGATCATGCCTCAAAGAGCAATACCAACCCATAAGAGATGGAATTAACTAGGCTTCTCACAAATAGAAGTACTGGCGACCATCTGTGGTGCGGTCAATCTCAGAGAGGAAGAAACTACCCTCCTCTTCACTTTTCCATATAGATACTAGTCCCAAGACACCAAAGATGGTAGGGATTTACAGAAATCAATGATCCGTTCTGAGAGATCTTGCGACGTCTTAATGTCCATCTATCAAGGATAAGTTCAGAATGCATCAAGATCGCAAGGCCCTGAAGAAACATGCAAATATCAAGCAAGTATCAAGGCATAACTATAAGGGAAGTGAATAAAAATATATTGCCCTGCCATACATAATACTGTTTGATATATATATATATATATATATATGTGTGTTGTACATGACAAAATGGCTAAGCTAGTATGTGCAGGAAAATACAAAGCTATCTATAGATCTGTATGTATGCGGACTATCAGATCTAACATAGCAACCCTCTCTGAAGACGGAGGTAGCGCTGTAAGCTCCTGCCCAATGGTATCTACACGAGCTAGCAGATCAGAGGCTAACTGTATGGTGGCATAATGCTCATCAATGTAAGCGCTCATATCAGCAAGACTGACAGTCATCTGGGATCTAACGGAAGTACTATCTGCAATGGCCACATCCCTAGCAGATAAGGCGACATCCCGCTCCCCAATCAATGCATCCCTGGCTGATATAGCCTCATCCCTCTCTAATAGAGCGGCGTCTCTCTCATCAAGAGCTATCAACATCGCGGCCCTAGCCTGATCTCAATCATAGGTCATCAGATGTAAGCTCTGCTCCAAATGTTGTGCCGAATACTGAGTAACAGTGGCACTCAAGGTGGGAGAATCCATCACAAATGCTAGCAGCCCAGTAGTCAAATCATCGATGGGAATAATAACCTCTTTTATAGGCTCCTCATCGTCAGAATCAATCCCCTGCATTGTGGATCTCGCCACCGCCGATCACGATCTCTGTCTCCATCCATGCGGAATACTGCGCAAAAAAAAAACACGGATGGTCGATGAAAACTTCAATGACCCTCACGATCCGGTGAGAGCATACAACTGGATCATCCTCTGCGATAAGCGGTGTGAAGTGAAAGCGACCGACTCACTACCCCCTCATACGGATGAAAATCCTGAAACTGGTCAAATTGACACATAACGGCCAATGGGTGATAAGGGATCATGCACCTCAAACCAGCTAGAGGGAGATAATCCATGCCCGGAGCATGAGTAATGAAGCTGTAGGGTGAGCTAAGCCTTGAACACGACAATATAACAAATGGATCTCTAATCCCTGCCAAAAAATCTGACCACGATGCAGCATCTGTACACTCCGTAGGCTGAAAGGAGTACGACATGGCTATATCATGGGTGAAACAAAACCCTTGCCGTCTAAGTGTGCCAATCGGTCTCAAGTGTGACATAAACCACACATACAGCATGACCGAGCTACTTGTAAACACTCCTGCAGGATAAGTGTAGCAGTATGTAGCTGTCCTCAGAGTCTCTATAATGATCATCGGTATAATGGTATGACCCTCCCTGAGAGCTCTAACTGCCATAATGACGCCGATATCCAGCTCATCCATGTACCGCGACATGAAGATGTATGATAATATGCATAGAAACAGTACATCTACTCTGGCTGAACGCCAATGGTCCTCCGGTGTGGTGAAATCCCCGAAATGCCGTGCATAGCTATCCTCAGAACCAAACCTGTCAAACAAGAAACGCTGGGATATCATGTGGCCGGATGTAATCTCATCCTGGACCACTCTACATCTCAATCTGGTGAGGGTCATGAATGTACCGCTTCATGTCTCCGATAGCCGTATATGCCTTGAAGGTACGTCCGGTGGCGGCATCGTCAACCATGCATACTTCTCCAAAGTAGGAGTCAACTCCTGGGTCCCAAATCGGAAAACCTGCCTCTCCGATACCCAATGCTCTCGCATACCCTCTACAAATACTGTGGGAACCTAAAATATCAATAGGGTCATAGTATCTTTGAAAGAATCATCTACGATCACCATATCGATGGTGATTTACTATCATACCATGAAATAAGATACGGATACCACCAAAAATGGTGGGGTATGATCAATACTGACTAAGCGTCGAAGAAGACATATATGACGGTAGTGTCATAAGACCATCCAGGGTCAATCTTTGAATATCTCTGGACATACATACATATGTATAACATAATAACATGCATGATACAATAGATGGCAATATGATATAGGGAATGGAAAACTGTACATACATTCCTAAGTATATCATCATCTAATACATCTTTGTACAACTAAAATACAGGGAAATGGGGCGAAGCTACCCAACATCTAACAGAGGCCAATCAAAAGATATAGCGAGAATGGGGCGAAGCTACCCAGCTGCTGACAGAGGATTATCAAAAGAGATAACGAGAAATTCATCAGAAAAAGTCAATGGTGTCGATGTCTACATTATCGATACTGTCCACCTGATGTAACTCCTCCTGAGTCACTAGATCTCTATTTACAGGGATGTCAGGCTGATACAAGAGAGGATCTACACCGGTAGAGCCATATGGGTCACCTGAGGGGCCAGCGCCAGAGCTGGAAGGATCAAAAGTATCTACCTCTGAAGGATCTCTGCCCAAATGCCGAATGAAAAGATGTGACCGGTCCAGCTGTTGAGTCAATCTGTCAATCTGTTTCACATGAGTCAGATCTCTGACATAGGCTAGCCAATCCGTCATCATCACGGATCCTGGAACCATATCCCCCATAAATTGTGTGGCGCGGGTCTGAGCTCCAATAGTACGAGGGATCCATCAATGCTGGAACATCTCCTGAGACCAAGGGCCCTCTGACAATGTAAAACCGTCAATCCCATCAATGGGATGTTAATGACGGGTGACTGCGATACAGGCCAATAACGCCTGGCAGGAGACAAGATCGATATACAGATCTCTCCTGTAGTGCTCCTGATAGCACGCTCTCCTAAATAGAGCTCCCATCCTCTACTTGTAAAAAGAGGAATCCTGCGGGTGGAAATAACGTACTCTACTCTAGTCGGGTACCCATCCTCAAAACCAACTCCCAAATGCTCTCCAGAGTAGGGAACCCGTGTGATGACATCGGCTGTCAACAACTCCAACCGTAGGCGACAATGAGTGAAACCCTCAGCAACAGGGACCTCCGCCAGTATGGAATGATGCCATCTCCATCCTCGTGGATAGGTATCTAAACCTAACACGCCCACAAAATGCAAATAGGGAAGCCTCTCATAGGCCCAAAACTGCCAACACAAAGGCAAACATCTGTTTTCAGTCAACACTCTTAACCTATACATATAAAAAGATAAGAAAAACACTCACCAGCAGAAATGGGTAGAATCCTAACCACGCCTCGGTTAAGCCCTGCGATCGCATGTGCATTCCCCTGAGGAAGTAGGCAAAGGTGTAGGAACCCCAATCATATTCTCCTATACGGTCCACGTGTCGAGTGGCGCTGATCAAAGCGAAGGACACCGTAGAGGAATTATCTGCTATGAAGCAGCCCCTAATGATCGTCAGGAACAATCGCCGAAGAATGTATTCCCTGACTCTCACATCATCGGGTATGGGCTCACTCAACAGCCCGCTCATAGCATCTATGCTCAAAGGACCCGTCTGACGATCATGCCCTTGAGCTCCTCACGGAACTCCCAACAAGGATCTCGGCGGTAGTAGGGGTGATATCCGTTTGTCGCAAGGCAATGGATCCCCTCAAATGCATACACGTGATAAACCGCCAATCCATCGGTGTCATCATCACCTCACGATCCAAAGAATAGAGTGATCGAGTCGGTGAAATCACCGCTTCAGACAATATACGAGGTAACCCGAGGGGACAATGACGGGGTAGAATGGAGAAGAACATCCCAAATCCCGACCATGGATGATCGCTCTTTAGTCATCATGCAAAGCTTCGATACATAGAGTGGATGCTAAACCAGTTCCCTCGAGGCTGTGTGAAGCCGGGAACCTACATCAAATGCAGATCAACATCAGAATCCTTGACTCCTCATCAATAGGAAATAAGGAAGATTAAAGATCAAACTTTATACCTCGTTTGCGTGCAGGTATACTGAAGGATGCCTACTGAAGTCACCCAGAAGATCTGGGTTCGCCACTTGAATACCTGGCAATTACCTACAGGGAACACGTACAGCAGGAGCAGGAACCTCGAACGGTACATCCTCCTCTTCGTCCTCTACATTCGACACTTCAACCCGAATAGGACGTATTACCACCTCCACTAAACGACGAGGCTGTCTAACAGAACGGCGTTGAGGCTCTTCAGAAACTCTCCTCCGTACACCAGAAGTGGTCCTGCGGGAACTACTCGGCTGATCCGGATCTATAATATATGGACAACAAGTCTCCAAATCACCTCAGAAAGGGTGTGGTAATTTCTTAGCTGGAGCTTTTTAAAATGTATTATTTTAACATACATCTACAGTAGAGTTAAAAATGCATGACTACCCAATACCTACATTTTTGGAAAATTTTGCCATTGCCCCCTATGTAAATGGGACTATCCACATGCACATAGGCATGACTAGGTGGCCATTCAGTAGCACACCTGTACACAATCATATACATCTTACATGCATTATCACATCACATTAAAAAAATCTATAAGTGTAGTCTAATTACCAGGATTATTTTGCTTTTCTACCTTTACTCATTTGTCCTCAGATAGGATAAGAAATGACAATAAAAGGTGCCAATTTGACTATTTCAAAAGTTAAATTTTTTCACATCATTATGTTCCGCATGGTTTAATACTAACATTTGCTATATTGAATATTTTTATCAAGTCATATCAGCATGCATATTCACTACTATGTGTCTAAACGTATTTCATGTGATAAGTCATTTTCCAACGGATAGAAACTAGAAAAAAATACATGCATACGTTACCAGGACAGTGAAGAACGCTTGTATGGTGGCAGAATATGCAGAAAGTTGCGAACTCAGCAGATCCGAAGAAGAGCTCTCAGATTTCCTTCATTTGTGCAACTTAAAATGACTTATGAAAGCAACCATTGGCTTTATACATAAGACGCGGTTGGTCGCATGAGCTCACTGCGGCTCCTGCAGGTGTACCTGCGGCACTTCTACATGGGTCCCACACCTCTGGCTCACTCCAGTTAGAGCTGTAAAGGAGGTCTCACAAGCTGAACAGGCCAAATCAGGAATAAAAGTGCCACGCGATTGAGCGGAATAGCCTGAAATCCTGTTTTCTTGTTGGTCAGAGTTAAACTCCCGTCGTCTCAATGGTATTCGCTTTGAATGCGTGGGTATCTTATACCAATGAGCTCAGCTTTCACAGATCATGCTCGGCAATACCCCACAAAGGTCTGATGCCGTCATTTGCAGGGTCACAACCTTAAACTTCCCAGGCAGGGGTTACAACGCAAAACCACGAAATATCAAACCTCTCCGGCGGGGGTTACAACGCCGAAGTTATCAACTGATGAAGTATCCCCAGCGGGGGTCACAACGCACATCTTTCAAGCATCTAAGTATCCCCGGCGGGGGTCACAACGTACATCCACGTATCCCCGGTGGGGGTTACAACGCAATGCAACCATTAATACACACATCAATGAAGGTCAAACAACCTTGACGTCATGTCAGCCGATGGAAAGTAAACCCATCGAAGCAACTCATCCACGTATCCCCGGCGGGGGTTACAATGCAATGTGACCATTGACACATACATCAATGAAGGTCAAGCAACCTTGACAATGCACCTAGCAGGGATCTATCCAGTGATACACACATCAACGAAGGTCGGGCAACCCTGACATCAACAAAACTTTTGGCAGTAACTCCGACAGAGTGAGAGAATATGTTGTACACAACCTCAAACAAACAAAGCTTTATCCCCACAGATCTCTTACACACAAGAGGTACCTCTATGGAATATAAACTAGTGTCTAGGATTCAAGACTTTGGTGATAGCCCCAACGTCAACATCCTTGGAGACATGGATCGCATGTCCAAGCCATCACTGATTGTCATCCCAACAGGATTACCCGACAATCATACATCATACATTTGCATCATGTTGCTGCATATAGCATCATGTTTATCTTGCTTACATTTCAAGTGTCTAGGATTCTTTATCCTATTCATGCCTTGCATTGCATTAATATGATAAAGAGGGGAATCTGTAGACACTCAAAATTTTCTGTACGCCTGTTACTGACATTGTAGGAGGGTAGATTCGTCTTTTAGAGATAACCCTGGAAGACAGCTGACATCCATTCTGGATACTACCGGAAGTTCAGTTCCAACCCGGAACACAAACCAGGAACATCAGTTCCAACCCGGAACACAAACCAGGGATATCATTTCCAATCTCGGAGATAACCCCGAGGTATGCAGATCAAAAGACCGGCAACAACACCGGAGAGAACATTTCTGTCTCGGCGATAACACCGTGACATTCAGTTCCAGTCCCAGAACCAACACTGGGAGTAGCGACTCCATCCTTGGTGAGAGCCCCAAGGGATGCTTTTGTAGTTCCGGCGATAACTCCGGAATTGTTTGTTTCAAACACATGCGATCAGCTTCAAGCTCATACCTCCTGCCGAGGCACTCATACCTCAGACCCAGAGTTAACAACGGGAAGACAGGCACACCCACAGATAACAGTGAGGCATACAAACAAGCAGTCCAATCTCAGATGTAACCCTGAGCAACGTCTGCTTTCCGCTCGAACTGGCGATAACCTTGGTGAGGAGTCAAAACGTCGTCTTACCGCCTCAACATTTTCTCTCACAAGATGATATCGCAGTATACCAATAAGTAGTCCAATCTCAGATGTAACCATGAGCAACGTCTACTTTCAACTCAAACCGGCGATAACCCCGGCGAAGAGTCAAACGTCATCTTGTCTCTTCAACACCTGCGCGTCGTCTCAACACTTCATACATACATACATCCAACAATGTCCCATAAGAACTGAGGAGTTACAATCCTGAGTGACTATTACGCGTGGCAGTACTTTGGATAAAATTTGAAGCTTGAAGACCATGGGCATAGACCCCTCTTCCTGACTTCGTACAACCTCTAATCCATGTCATTGCGTAACTCTCGACACAAGCGGTCCGAAGAAGGTTAGATATACCTCGTTCGAATTCTCGAATTGAAGTTCTACAAGTTCGAGCGGATATTATAGTGCATGAGTGCACACGTACTTCAAGATGACGGGACCTGCAAGGCTTAGATGTACCATGACCATCCGCAGGTACAACTGCGGCTACCGCAAGTATACCTGCAGCCATCCGTTTATAAATATGAGCCTTGAGGTCAACCATTTGAAGAAGAGGAGGAGAGGAAAAGGCGAGGAAGCCCTGTCCATTTTACTCTGTATACACATCTTTTGAGTGTTTCCTCATCTTTAAACACTTGTTAGCTCACATATAGCTATCTTTTATCCGGCAGGAGCTGAGTGTTTATCCATTTAAAGTCATAAAAGTCTACATTGGCAGCCCACTGTAAGCCTTCTCACATTATATAAAGCCTTCTACTCATGTTAGCACACACTGTTGTACACATTGAGAGTCGTGTTGTGTGTGTTTGCTCGGACTTCGGTTCGTGGTTTTCATTTCTGTCTGTATATATATACTTATATATGTATATATTTTATATATGGACTAACATTATCGAGTTATGCCTCGATTAAGCCTAGACTTCGGTCTGGACCGTTTATTTGCTTTTGTATATATATATATATATATATATATATATACTTATATATATATATAATTGTTGTCAAACATATCTGATGAGCCTGGATTTTATATCCGGTGCATTTACTTGCTTTTATATATATATACTTATATATATAATTGTTGTCAGACATATCTGATGAGCCTGAATTTTACATTCGGTGTATTTACTCGCTTATATATATAATTGTTGTCGGACATATCCGATGAGCCTAGATTTACATCCGGTGTGTTTACTGCTTATATATATATATATTTGTACATATATATACATCTTTACATTTCTGTCAGGCCTGGAGTTTACTTCGTGGCCTTTTACAGCTTTATTTACATTTCGTCCTGCCTGGAGTTTACTTCGTGGCAGTTAATCGCTTTTACAACTTTATTTACATTTCGTCCTGCCTGGAGTTTACTTCGTAGTAGTTGATCGCTTTTACAACTTTATTTACATTTCGTCCCACCTGGAGTTTACTTTGTGGTGGTTGATCATGTCCATATATATTTATTTACCGCTTTTATATATTTACATTTCCGATCCCCCATGGAGTTGCTTCGTGGTGGTTGATCATGTCTGTATATATATATTTATAGCTTATATATATATATATAACTGCTTATTGCTTTCCATACAAATTGCAGTATAATGTGAGCCTAGGAATCATGTGATCACAGATTTAGTTTACTGAATCTAGATTCGGTTCCCATGATGGACATTTTTCAGCTGTAAGCAGCTTGTACATTATTTTACAGTGTCTGAATTTCCTTGGATGGTCACATGTACCCATGAGGAGTTCGGAAGATCTTGTATATTATTTTCTCGAGAATGCTTCGCATCTCGAAAATAAAAGTAAACAAGCCGAACATTTAATAATAAAATGGAAGTATCAAAGGCCTCAATTACTATTGAGCACAGAGTTTGAAAAACCTCTTTTACAAAACGTCATTGCTATATCTTGTTTAAAACTGAATTTTTCTATAAATTCAAACCCTATGTATAATATAGGTGTGAACGAGGTACATCACTACTTCCAAATAATTGCACATTGATCCATACACACACACACACACATATTCATATAACAGTTTCTTTGAAAAGTGACGGTCACCGTGGTAACACGGATGTCGGGGGGTGCCTAACACCTTCCCTCCGCATAATCAAGCCCCCGGACCCAAAATGAATCTCGGTTTTATAGACCCGTCTAGCAGTGTCAAATCACTGGGTCAATGTGCAAACCTTTGGTGCAACCAGTTAAATACACCAACTGGAGACTCTTAAAGTCAAATCGTCGACATTATACATGTCGGACCTTTTTCACTTGTTTTTTCAAACAAATCTCACATTAACATGAGAACACCAAACAACAAGTAATGAAAAGGGACACTCAAAAATCCCGACGTCGACACCATCGTTCATCATTTGATCGATGTTGTTATTTACCTGAGGATTATTGTCTTCCTGTTGCACATTATCCTGGGTATTGATCATTGGTGACTCAGCGGTCTCATGTGCTTCATTGCTGATCTCAATTTTTTCTAATGCCATTTTCAAACACTGTCACAAAACAAGGGTTAATTAACATATCACATATTATCCCTATACTCTGACCAACCAATTAAATACCAAATAAACTTAGGTAGGTCATACTATTGAAGGAATTCTCCGTCTCTCCCCTCCTAGTTCTTGTCTCACATCTCAGACAGGGATCATATCCCTAACATTTGATACCAACTGTGACGCCCCCAAAACTGGTATACATCACCCATCTTGAGTCACCAAATACATGGTACAAAATACAAATAAAAACTTAATTATACAAATATCGTGTAAAATATGACAAAACATATGCTATGAGTTTTAATACAAATATTGTCATTTAGACAATATCCACACTCAATGGAGTCCTCATTACATTTAATATCACACTATTTAACAGAATAGTGAGGACTACTAATACTATCTTCTGGACCGTCACTCTATTCCCCGACTCGTCCCAGCTATATTCTCATTTCCTAAAGAGAACAGTGAAAGAAAGGGTGAGCTCAACTAGCCCAGTAAGAAATATTATGACTAAGATAATACAGAATAAATTATCATTAGTCTTCAACAATGTTAAACTGATAAAATACAATAGACATCAAGTTTAACTGCAGCGAAATAAGCAATCCATTAGAAGAGTTAAGTAGAGCATGATATCTAGTATCTTCTATGATTTAAAATGTTTTCATCAATTTTTTTATTATTGCTAAGACTTAGCTTAATAAATAAACCACATCATCGAATCATCCCTGCACTACGGGCCAAGGATATTCATTAAATCATCAATGGTCATGACTATACAGAATAATCCCTGGTCATAATCATACCAAAAACTGTCCATCAATGCACTACCGGCCAATGAGGACTTTTACCACATCATTCGTTACATTACGGTTATGATTATACCGAATAATCCCTGGTCATAATCATACCAAGTCCATTTATGCACGTAAGACAAAGATGACTTTCATCACAATATAAGCATGAGGATGATGACAATGATATAAGCAATAATCAAACGAAATCAAATCAAACGAAATCAAGGATAAATATTAAAGACTTTAAATTTATCCAAATATTATCAATCACTTAATAAACTCATAATCTAATATTATTAATATTATAATAATATTTTAATCACTTCTAAAACTTATAAAAAATTTATTTCAATTGTTTTACACTTTACCAAATAATGCATTTTAATCATTCAAAATGCTATACTCATAAGATTTCATCACCAATGATCAAATCCTCATCAAAATCTGCATATACCCTATATAGGATTCCCAAGCCATAAAATCCTATTTTCCAATTTTGTTACTTCACATAACATATTTAATTCATTTACTCAAAACTAGTTCATTTTCATTAAAAATACCAAATCAAATCCCAAAAATATTTCTTTTTAAGGGATTTAGCGAGAATATAGTCCCATATTGACCATATATTTTTCTCGAATTTCTAAAATTCATTTACTATTTTTCATATGGCCAAAAGCTCGTAGAATATTTAGACACTTATCATAAATTATACGTTTGTCCAAAATTTCGACATTTCTGAGGGTATACTCTGTTATATACATGTACTCCCAATAAAAATTTTACCAATTTTGGAGTTAACCACAAAGAGTTATAAGGGTTTACTTTTAAAATAGTCTTTTCCCATAAAATCCATAACTCTTAATCTATACATCCAAAAATCGCCATTTTTGGACACAATCTAGAAAACTCATCAAATTATCGTTTCAAATTTTTCGAGAATTTTTGAGGGTTAGAAAAATTATGAAACTGCCCCTGGCAGAAACCCCTTTTGAATGAAAATACTATTCATATGAATACAAAGGATCATTCCCCATGCATGCGGTAATCCACATAGACAGGTTATTCCAACAGAATAATAAAGAATTGAATAATAGAAGAATTCACCATGCATGCGATAGACCGCACAGACAGGTTATTCTCAATAGAATAATAAAGAATGGAACCAGGTCATGCGTAAACCACACAGACAGGATATTCCAACAGAATAATAAAGAATGAAACCAGGTCATACATAAACCACACAAAGAGGATATTCCAACAGAATAATAAAGAATGGAATAACAACAGAATTCACCATGCATGCGATAGACCGCACAGACAGGTTATTCCAACAGAATAATAAAGAATGGAACCAGGTCTAGCGTAATCCATGCGCATGGATATTCCAACAGAATAATAAAGAATGGAATAATAGAAGAATTTCACCATGTATGCGGTACTTCGCATAGATAGGTTATTCCAACATAATAATAAAGAATGGAATAACAGAATCTCTCTTCATGAATACGAAAGAAATAATACCCCTAACCTTATAAAGAAACTGGATACTGGAGTAGAGAGGTAGCAGGATTTTCTTCTTCTTTCCCTCTATAATTTCTCTCTATAATAATTGCTCTATAGCTTTTAGTGAATTGGTGAGAAATAAAGGAAGAATGAACTTCTATTTATAAGAAAATATAGTTTCGATAATTGCACGTTTTGGGGCTTAAAATATTACAGTACAATACCTTCAACTTTTTTTCATTTTTAATTTAGTCCTGCAAGTATTATCAAACTTGCACCACCTCCCCTAATAGTAAATAATGGGAATAAATAGTTCAATCATGTAAATCAATAGTTATAATCATGTGAAAATACGAATTACAGTATAGTACCTCCATCTATACCTCCATTTTTAACTTAGTCATGCAAGTATTATCAATCTTGCACCAACTCCCCTAATAGTACAAGAATGTGAATCAATAGTACACACATATGAATAAATAGTTATAATCATGTGAATTAATAGCAATTAATTGCTCATTTATCCAGTTAATTACTCGACTAGTCAGTATAACTTCTAGACATCAATTAATATCGAAATAAATATCGATTTCCACTAACACTAATAATTCCAACACAATGGAACTATCAATTTCATCTTTAATCAACACGAACTTATTCATCATTAATATTATAACTTACAATATTTAACAACCAGGTCGTTCCCAAGAAAGAGGGGGCTTTCCAATAAGGATTTCTCCCTATTGGCGCGCAATTAGATTATCTAACCTCTCCTTGACAGAACTTCTAGACATTGTCAATATTGCAAATAATAATATGAATAATTTTATCGTCTCAATTATTGATTTAATAATATATAAAATATTATGCAGATGATACTGTGACAATAATCGAATCAATAATATGAGAGATATGATGCAGCAATTACTGTAGCAATAATTGAGTATAACTGAGTGACTTCTTACGTAAGCATCAATAATCAATACTGTGTGCTACTATGCAACCACGCGTATTACTGTACTTTTACTACCGGGTAGTTTAGCAGTTTTAACAGTAAAACTTTTGTCGTTATTTTTATAAAATGATAATTCTGTTGTTTTCTAACTACGACAATACTTATGTTATGGGGTCCACCAATGATTGTGTTGTCGTACGGATATTCCCCGACAAAAAGAATATTATATAACCACTTGCTTACTTTGCAAAATTTGTAAATATTACCCACAACTATAACATTATATTATATCCACACCATAATATTCAAAAATATATTTCGAGAGAAATTAATCTTTATTTATAAAAGTTGGGGTCTTACACGCCACATCTCTTAATATTACCGAAGTCAAAATCAAAGAGATGAGGATTAAGGAACAATACTAGTTGAAAAAAGCCTATTTCCATATCATCATCATAACTTCCGTATTGGAATATTTTCTTCCCCCATCTTCGATCTCAATACCAGATACCCAATCAATACGAACTCAGAGCGCTTAACCTATCGGAGAGAATGTACTAGCGTACGAGGGGTGAATGGGTCATTGTCCCCTTAAATGCGTTAAAGTACGGGGTATGATTCCCTCTCTATGATTTTATTTCATCATTTTTATACTTTGTTGGAATCGGGTTTGCATAACTGGTGTCAAACTCCTACATCCATCCCATCTGTTTTATCGCATTTTACTAAGAGTGTGGGGTCTAACCCTCCTTGGGTTTCTTCTTTGCCATGTTTATCCTAGGTCGGTCAAAGGAACTATAGTACTACCAACTGAATAAATAACTAAGCCATCGCATATGGATGAAAATCCCTTCTATTAACAAGCGTCTCATTCATATTAGTTCTTTATCAAGGGCCACGATGCCCACCTACTCCTGAATTGGGGCAAACCCTCAATGACAACCTTCGGGTTCAATTCCAACCCACAAGACTGGGAACAAGAATTCAGAGCTTTTTATGCCAAGATGCCGAAGATGGGCTGGTCCATAGACCTGCTATCTGATCAATCTTGGCTTTGGCAACCACAAATGTAAGTTCTTAATTAAGCACAATATAGTAAATGTAGAAAATACTAAATCATAATCTCACTAATCTTTACTTTTTTGTAGTAACGATCTTCAAACCTACACCGAACGTTCAAATTGGAAAAAAAATCTTCCCCCGATGGCCGCCATAACTGAAGACATCTCTAAAAAGACACCTGAAACCTTCACATATATCCCATAAAAAAGGTTGATTATGGTGAAACCACTTTTTGTTGTCCCTATGCCCGACCTAGCACCTGCTCAAAAAAAGCCTTTGAACTCAACCCAAAGAGAAAAGGGCACTGCCAAAAAAAATGAAGCAAAAACTAGTAAAGGCCACAACAAAAATCCCCTCTGCACCTTCGGCTCCTTCCATCGAAGCCGCACAAGATAAAATCCAGGCCCCTTCCTCCCAAAACTAAACACAAAAAGAACCCACACCCGATAAAGGAAAGAGACTTGAAGTGACAATCGTCGAACCATCTGCCAAGAAAATATGTATAGAAACAAGCCCAACACCAACTAAACCTTCCCAAAAAATAACTCCAACCCAAAAGACACTAACCCCACATCTGCCTCCGTACCAAGACAAGGAACCCCACCTCTAATCACCTTATAGTCCGAAGACATTTTGAACGACTACCCCATAGAAATCTTCGATACCTTCGTCCTCCCATGGGATGACGAGAGGTTTGAAGGATTTAACGCCCAACAACTCATCGTTACCAGCGTAATTCACCAGGGTCAAGTAAGTATAACACACATAACTCTCATTCCACATATTTATCACTACAATAATCAAAGTATAATGTTTTATCTTCAAGGCTTTGTGTAAGACCCTGACTTTTATGAATAAAGATTAATTTTCTCTAAATATCATTTTGAGTAATAAGGCGTAGATTTGATGTAATGTTATAGTTGTGGGTAATATTTATAAATTTTTCAAAGTAAGCAAGTTGTCATAAAATATTCGTTTGGTCAGAAAATATTCATTTTATCAGGGAATATTTGTACGACGACATAATCATTGGTGGACCCCACAACTGAATTACTGTCAGAGTTAGAAAACGACAGAAATAACCTTTTATAAAAATAACGGAAAAAGTTTTACCGTTAACTGTTGAAATACCCAGTGATAAAAGTAAAGTAATACGCGTGGTTGCATAGTAGCACACGGTATTGCACAATATCTTTAATTATTGATGCTTACGTGAGAAGTCACTCAGTTTTATTCAATTATTGCCATAGTAATTGATGCATAGTATCTCACATTATTGATTCAATTATTATCACAATATTTTATATTATTAAATCAATAATTGAGACGACAAAGTTATTCATATTATTATTTGTATTATTGACGATGTCTAGAAAGTTCTGTCAAGGAAAGTGGTTTGGTCACCTTATTTCGCGCCAATAAGATGAAGTCCTTATCAAAAAGCCCTCTCTTTCCTGGGAATGATCTGGTTATTAATATTACAAGTTATGATATTAATGATGAATAAATATTGTTAAAAATGTGTTTAGTAAAACCAAGTAAATTGAGATAAATAGAGGGGTTTTTTATGAAGTATTTGTTATAAATTTGGCTTATTATATAGACCCCCACTTACTCATTTTTCAAAATCGTCGATAGAAAGTTATCTTAGTTTTTCTTATTACTTATATATATATATATATGCCGTCTTTGGGGAGGAAAGGGAGTATATATATATATATATATATATATATATATATATATATATATATTATGAAAAATATAATATATTATATTTTATTATGCATAGTACTATATAGTGTGTGTATAGTTCTGCATAGTTCATCATAGTAAAAATCAAAAAATTTCAAAAAGTTTTTTAGGTTCTTGTTTAGTGAATAAGATATCTTTGTGCAAATCAGTGAAATTTTTTTTCTTGTGCATTCAAATAGTATCCTGTCATTCTCCTATAAATAGGATGCTTAATTTAGAATTAAAAATGACACAAGAATCAGAGAATTCTTCTTCTATAATATTGAGCATATTTCTTTTGAGTTTAAGGAAGCTTTGAGCATAGAAAACAGTATAAGTTTTCTTCAAGAATATCCTCGCTATACCAGTCAGAAGTACTCTCTTTTTAAGGTAAGGGGTATTATTTATTTCATATTCGCTTACGATATTATTTTTTGTATTCGTAAGGAATTTTATTTTCGTTCAATATTCGTAAGGAATATTATTTTTGTTCAATATTCGTAAGTCGTTCAATATTCGTAAGGAATATTATTATCGTTCAATAGTCGTAAGGGATATTATTTTGTTAAGTATTCCTAAGAAATAATATTTTCTTTCATACTCTATAGTATGTAAGTAATATTATTTCATTTCGTATTCTTAATTCTACACTCATTTTGATAAGTATTGCTTCTATACTCCTTGAAATTAGTAGAATATCCTTGAAATTTGCGCTTCATCTAGTATCGTTTGACAAGGAAATTTTTCTAAACATTCATTACAAGGAAACAAGTCATTGGCGACGGCCGTATCCCCGTCGAGAATGACATCATTATCGACGACATAACTATCGCCAATGAGTCCCGTCGAGAATGATCTTTCCCAGGCCTAAATTTGGAGGGATTTTTTTCGCGGGGGAGGGAAAGTCATAGGCGTTGGCTTAAAAAGCTATAAGCGACGGCAATACCATCGTAAGTGAGTCAATATCGACGGTATCACTATCGACGGTCTTGCCATCGAGAATGAGTCTTTTTTTAAAGCCCTAAGCTCGACGAGAACAACTACTTTTCTTTCTCTCTTCCACTGCTACCTGATATTTGATTTTCCCTCAATCCCTATTTAGCCCATACCTCCCAGACGCCATTAATTATCGAAATAAGCTTCAAGGTCAGTTCCCCCTCCTTCCATATCGTCGGCGACCCTCCCCCTCTTGCCATACCTCCGGTGACCCCTGTTCAGCCTATATCTCCTTCCTTCTTCTTCTTTACTCGTTGTTTCGCACAACTTTCAATATGTATGATTCTATTTTTTCTATTATATGTTCTGAGCCAAGTACTTGAATTCGCACAACTGCTTTGCTTTGCTTTGCAAGAGTGTAACAATTACTTTCTCATTGCTGCTTTAATTTGTTGCTTGTATTTGTTGTAAGGCTAAGTAATTTACCATTTTTGTTTGGTTATTTTTAATTTTTATGCCAATGTATGAAATTAGGCTTTTTCATTTTGAATTCAAAATATGGTTTGTTTATTGGGTTATTGAAGAGATGCAGTTTGGGGCATTGTTTTCACTATTTTTTTTCATTTTTTTAATCTAACTATTTGTTTATTTTGAACACATTTTCTATTTTTGCGTGTATTCTTGTGTTTGAGGTAATAATTGGGTATTGCTCAATTTGGTGAATATATTGTTTATAATCTAATTTGGGAGTCTAAGAAAGTGATATTCTTTTTATTTTTTTGATTTCTTCTTTATCCTTGGAGAACTCTGTCTTTGGCAATGACAATTTAATTATGGCGTGAGTTTTGTGGTAATGGTAATAATTTTTAAGATATCAAATAATAGCTTTGTGAAAAGAAAAGAAAGGTAATCAATGAAAAAGAGAAAAACTCAGTGAGAGAGATTTGCTTGGTTGACATCGAAGGAGAAAAGAAGAGGGAGTGATGAAAAGGAGAACGCTATGAACGCACTTAAATATGAAATGATCCCCCTTTTATGAGATGGAAAAAGTAAGATAAACTGAATGATATTATTTTGTATCCTCATAAAGAGGTTAAGTTTGCAATTATGAAGCGAAGTCAATTTAAGTGGACTATTCAGTTTTCTCTTTAGGTGAAATATATTTATCTATATTTGGCATCATTAAAAGTTGTACATTTTCAATCTAGAATTTTCTTTATAGGTTTCTAATTTAGGGTTTATATTCAAGTTGAAGTTGATTTGCATAATCTCTAGTTGGACTTGGATTCCAAAATGAAGTGGTGCTTACTTTAGACCAATATACAATTGAGAAAACAAGACTTCTAGCAAAAAGAATGTGCATCCAGAATCTAGCAATGCATCGACATTATATTTCTTATAATCAGAATAGTAAAATTTCAATTCAACACGTAAGGCATCTTGTGTTGCATGAACTTGTTCAGTCTAATAAATATTACCATAACCTTTAAAGTATATTTGTTCAAATCTTACGACATTATCAGTCTCAAGTACTTAAGCTTTGATCGATTTCATTATGTACTATTAGTGGATTCATCTTCTTATACAGAAGAGAATTCTTCATCAGTAGTCTCATTACTTGATTAATCATTTTGGATTTTACCTAACAATTTATCCTGGTTAGGATCCTCAAATTGTATAGGATCTTCTAATTCTTAATTTATTTATTTTTTTCCTATGCGAGGGTGGGTCAAGAAATTTATTTATTATACTTTCATATGTGCATATTTTCATATAGTTTAGGAATCTTAGAAACCCGTTTGAGATTCACTTTGTATGAGTGAATCTCAAATAGTCCCCGTTTTGGGACTTTTCTTGTATGTTTCGATCTCATTTAGGTCGGTGTTAACGACTTGAGCACGTCTTTATATTTTTTTGCATTTTCGGTCAGTATATATCTCTTGATGTTCTTCGGGTGCATATTTAGGCTACGACTTGGCAGTTTATTTCATGTTGTTGGCATCAGGTGGGGCGACGCATTCGGGAATGGGATAGAAGCCCGGCCCGTTAGGGAGGATATGAAGTTAGGAAACTTATATGCTTGCATATACATAAACTTGGAGACTTGATTGTGTTTGTCTAACTGTCCAGATATATAGCAGCCTGTTGTCCAAAATTTCTGTTGATCGAAGTTGGATGGAACGTAAGGTAGCCACTGATAAGAGTGGGCTTCGCTCTGAGTACCGTAATGGGGTTGAACAGTTTATCAATTTTGCGTTTGAGCATGTCAGTGGCGATGAGATCAGATGTCCTTGTAAGAGGCGTGTGAATGAAGTGTGGAAGGAAATGAGTGATGTCATGTGCGACTTATTTGCGTATGGGTTCAAGCAGGGTTATACGACATGGATCTATCATGGGGAAACTTGGTTGGATGGATATGAATCAGAACCAGAATCCAGAGGTGATGAAACCTTTGATTGTACTAACATGATAGTTGAAGCTGCTGGTTCAAACTTCCAGTGGAATATAGATAGAGGTAACGGTAACACTAAGCAAGAGCCTAATGACGGGGCTAAGGATTTTTATGGGTTATTACAGGAATCAGTGACGCCATTGTATGACGGGCACGAAAAGCACACCATCTTATCTTCAGTGACTAAGTTTTTACACTTCAAGAATGGGCATGACTGTAGCGAGAGAGGTTTTAATGAACTGCTAAACATTGTGAAGGAGTGCTTACCTGCAGGCAATAAGTTACCGGAGTCGTACTATGATGTGAAGAAAATGGTCAAAAGGCTCAATCTAGGGTATGAGAAGATTGATGCTTGTGAGAATGACTGTATGTTGTATTACAATGATGTGAATAATGATAAGAGGTCATGTGATATTTGCGGTACAAGTAGATACTGTGAACAACGCAAGAAAAAGTGAAAAGACGTGCCGAGAAAGATCTTACATTACTTTCCCATTGCGCCGAGGCTTCAGCGGTTGTTCATGTCAATACATACCACCGAGGATATGAGGTGGCACCCTACACGTGATATAGTCAAAGGTCAACTGACGCACCCAGCAGATGGGCTTGAGTGGAAATTTTTTGATAACAAGCACCCCTCGTTTGCTGAAGAGGTTCGCAATATTAGGCTTGGACTTGCTACTGATGGGTTTAATTTGTTTAACGGGCCTTACACAAAGCCCTACTCAACCTGGTCGGTGATTATTGTTGTGTATAACCTCCCGCCTTCGATGTGCATGAAAGATCCCTACATGTTCATGCCTTTACTGATTCCGGGTGATAAGAGTTCGAGTAAAGACATCAATGTATACCTCAGGCCATTAGTTGATGAGTTGAATATGTTGTGGGAAAAAGGGGTTCAAGCTTATGATGTATCTCTTAAGCATAACTTTGACATGAGGGAAACTTTACTGTGGACAATAAATGACTTCCCAGCGTTAGGAATGATCAGTGGATGGTCGACTCACGGGGGCTTGTTATGTCGCGTGTGCATGGGGTCAGTTAAAGCTATGTTGCTCAAATATGGGGGAAAATGAGTTTCTTTGCAACATCTAGAAAGTTTTTGCCAATTGAACATCGTTATCGACGGATGAGTAGACAATTCAATCAAAAAACAGAGAAACATCAAGTACTTGGCTGTCTTTCTAGGTCAGCAGTGTTGAGTTGGATTAGTCATTTGAAGTTTCCACCTCCAGGGAAGAATCACAGATTAGAGCGAACTTATGGTTATGGCAAGGTTCACAACTAGACACACAGATCCATGTTCTTTGACCTGCCTTATTGGGATACACTCTGCATCCGTCATTGTTTAGATCCGATGCATACTGAGAAGAACGTATTTTATAACATTTTTTATACAGTCCTAGATGCCAGTGGTAGAATAAAGGACAACAACAAGTCGAGGCTTGATTTGGTAGAAATGAACATTAGGGAAGATCTGTGGCTGTATCAGGAGGGTAGTAAGACGGTAACACCTAAAGCTGAATATACTTTGACCAAGGAACAATTGATATTAATATATAATTGGATCAATGGACTGAAGCTCCCAGATGGATATTCTTTGAATATAGCAAGGTATTGTAAACTCAAAGAGCTGAAGTTTTGGGGTCTCAAAAGTCATGATTGTCACGTATTCATGCAGAAGTTGATCTCTGTGGTATTTATCGACTTGTAACTGAAACGTGTGGATGAAGCACTGACAAAGCTTTCTAATTTCTTCAGAGATCTATGCTTGACGGAGCTCCATCTCAAAGATATAGATAAAATGGAGATGCAGATAGTGGAAATAATGTGCAAGTTAGAAATGATCTTCCCTCCATCGTTTTTTGATTCAATGGAGCATTTGCTTATTCACTTGCCATACGAAGCTAAGTTTGGCGATCTCGTGCAATATAGATGGATGTATCCATTCGAGAGGTAATGACATTAATGTTTTTAATACGATAAAATGTTCATTCTTATTTGCTAATGTATATATCACATAGGTATATGCAACGTCTAAAGCAAAAGGTGAAGAATAGAG
Organism: Panax quinquefolius; assembly: GCA_020205615.1. Classification (NCBI taxonomy): domain Eukaryota; kingdom Viridiplantae; phylum Streptophyta; class Magnoliopsida; order Apiales; family Araliaceae; genus Panax; species Panax quinquefolius. The sequence continues at coordinate 40,680,720 of CM035163.1, read as the reverse complement.
CCCGTGTAGAGGGGTCAATTACTGAAAGTTATGTTATAGAGGAACTTGTTAATTTTTGCTCGTTGTACTTTAAGCCGAATGTTCAAACGAAGCACAATCACTTACGTCGGAATGAGGTTGTTGCACACGAGGAAAATAAAGAATTAACGGCCTTTAGTCATCCTGTACGCCCATTCGGTGGTAAAAAAAGGCGATTCTTGACCGATAGTGAGTTTGCAGCTGCCACATTTTATTCACTTGTCAACATGAAATAGCGCCATACATTAAGTAAATAGTCATAACTATATATGTCTGGTGTAACTGTGTCAAGTTCCTTTACAAACACATTAAATATAAAACTGTGTTGCAGTTAATATGATGTTGAAGTACATGAAGGAAATCCGAGTATATCCGACGAGGATTTGCAAATTTTAAGAAATGGACACTTTGTGCAATGGTTTAAAGATCATGTAAATGTAACCTTTACAAGTTCAATGAATCTACCATCATAGATTTATTCTTATAGCATAATTAACTTTAGAATATGTTGTGTTAATGTACATTAGGTCCTCATAGATGGGTTAGCTGACAATCAGCTAAAGCTTATAATTGACGGCCCTGAAAGATCTGTAGATACTTATATATACTACATTGTCAACAGTTACAGATTTAAGTGTTGCGATATTAGGGAAGTCGCTTCTACTGATTCTAGTGTTGTGGTGAAAGGTAGCTGCTATGATAACATTTTGGATGACTGGTATGGACGATTGCTATATGTTGTCGTTCTCAAATATTGGGGTCATAAAGAATTAGTTTGCTTCAATTGTCATTGGTTTGATGTTGAGAATGGAGTTAAAGTAGATAAAAAATCAGGACGGATGACTGTTAATGTTAAGTCAAAACTAAGACTGATGACTGGTATAGACGAGTCTTTTATTTTAGCAAGTTAAGCAACATAGGTGTACTATGCGCAGAGTGTTAAGACTCCTACAAGCCCATGGCATGCTGTTATAACCACCAAAGCCCGTGGTTTTCAAGGCACAGCTCTTCGTCCATACGATGAACCTTTACAAGTTGAGTCTGCTAGTGTCACACCTGCTGATGTGACAATTATTAGTGAATCTAGTGAAGAAGAGGATGATGTTGTCGCTGTCGAAAGTTAAGACGATGTTGTTGAGGAGGCAGATATAATTGAAGAAATCATTGAGGATTACGAAGATGGTGATGACAACGATAGTGAAGATCTACTGCTCGAAGATGACGATTCTGATATTGATGGCTTTGATGATATAAATGATTAGGAGTATGTACTCTCTATGTCCTTTTAGTTGTATTCAAATGTAATAGTTGTCTCCTTTTAGTTATATCTGCATATGGTATCCTTTTAGTTGTATGTGCATGACGATTCTGATATTTATGTTGTATCCTTTTAGTTGTATCCGCATGTTATCCTCTTGATGATGATTTGATAGTATATATACAGATATGATGCGTACACCATATGGCGATCGTGGTGGGCGTGCTGGTAGTTCAGGTCATGGGAGCCGTTGAGGTAGTGCTGGTGATGATCAGGTCGGATCATCAGGTATAATTACATGTTTTGTTGTTATACATATTATTGTTTTTAATTTTATATAATATTGACATTATATTCATTTATATAAATATTGTTGTATTTTACTACATAGGTGATCGACGTAGGCCTCCGAAGGGACTAACTCGTGGATTGCTAGGGAATCCCCTCCAGGCGTCGTTTATATGCCGTGTTGGGACTACTAGGTAATTTCATATTTAACATTATGTTTGTATTAATTATTTAGTTCTTATATATTCTTTGTAATTTGCAAATTTAATAATTTCAATTTTATTATCCTTGACGCGACACCAAGGAACATGTTGCTTGGGATCGTCCGCAACCGATTCTCCAACCCGTGGATGAGGTGGACGGATGTGGATGACTGCACACGTGGGCTGATTATTGATGAGTTTAGGGTAAGAATTCATTCATTCATATGTTAGTTTTAACTTGTGCTTTTGAATATTTATTTACTGCTTTGCTTTATGTTGTCTACTAAGTAACTGCTGATATTCATATGTTGTACTGCAGAGATATTATCGCTTCAAGGACGGGCAAGAAGCCCACAACAACACTGTTCTTGGGAAGTATCTCGAGATGAATTGGCACAAGTGGGTCTACGACTGGAAGAAGAAGGCGCAGACCAAGATGGCTGATGGACAGACACTTAGAGATGTCCGGCCAGATTTCATTGTTGTTACGGTGTGGGAGCAGATGTGCCTTATTTGAGAGGGCGAGGCGTTCCAGAAGATGTTGGCACAACGTATAGTTGCCTGACAGCAGAGTCGTCTCCCACACTGCATTGGGAGTCAGTCGTACGACTTCTATAGGGAGAGACTCGAGGTGAGTCTAAAGCATCGACCTTTCCGCCTCGAGTTTTGGTGGCACGTGCACCAGAAGAAAGGTGATGGTGGTTATATCTCACCTAAGGCAAAACACATTGCAGTAAATACTGTAATTCTTTTATTTAATATGTATTTGATGACTTTGAAATTCTTTTATATTTTTTTGTGTAATACTTTCTTTTCACCTATTTCTGTGTTTTTTAGACACTGTTCGAGGACCTTTTTGTGGTCCAGAGCAGCCAGAGAGGTGACACTCCAGTGGCTGATTCTACGCGTGAGGATGAGGAGATGGGGGACAGGCTACAAGCTACAGGGGGCCGAAGAAGGGTAGAGTTGTGGGCATTCCCCGTGTCCCAGCCTACACTATAGCCCCTGTTGCGAGATCTCGATGTCGCCCACCCATCGGAGGTAGTGGTGTGAGTGGATCAGGCGCCAACCCTTCATTATCTGACGACTTCTTTAGGCGGATCATAGAAGGGTGCATGACGAGCAGTGTCGTGTAGTCAGGCGAACCATCACGCGAGCGAATCTACCAGCTTGCTCAGGAGGTTGTCCACAGCTCCATAGATCCTACAGCTGCCGCTGACGACCTCATAGGTGTAGTCCGGGAGGAGGCCATCCATGTATGTGCAGTTATCTTGGTCAACATCTTTCCTCCACATATTCGACAGGTAAAACTTATGATTGATGTATTTCCTTATTTGTAATTATATTGTTTATATAAACTGTCAAATAAATAGTTAACACGCAAACACTGAAAATAGCACCGCATAGGCAATAGACATGCGTTACAACTGACGGGACTCAATTCTGATATACGGAGCCCGAGTTCGAGTCCCGTTCGCCTAACTTACGAAAACTTAGAAAAATAGTTGAAAAAGAGGCCAAAACCCACCTCGGTGGTCCAAATGACACGTAAACACAGACAATAGCATCGCATAGGCAATAGACATGCATTACAACTGACGGGACTCGATTCCGATATACGGAGCCCGAGTTTGAGTCCCGTCCACCTAACTTACGAAAATATAGAAAAATAGTCAAAAAAGAGGCCAAAACCCGCCTAGGTCGTCTAAACGACATGCAAACAAACACAATAGCACCGCATAGGCAATAGACATGTGTTACAACTGACGGGACTCGATTCCGATATATGGAACCCGAGTTCAAGTCCCGTTCGCCTAACTTATGAAAACTTAGAAAAATAGTCGAAAAAGAGGCCAAAACCCACCTCGATCGTCCAAACGACACACAAACACAGAAAATAGCACCGCATAGGCAATAGACACACGTTACAACTGACAGGACTCGATTTCGATATACGAAGCCTGAGTTCGAGTCCTATCCGCCTAACTTACGAAAACATAGAAAAATTATCGAAAAAGAGGCCAAAACCCACCTCGGTCATCCAAACGAAACGCAAATATAAACAATAGAACCGCATAGGAAATAGACACACGTTTAACTGACGGGACTCGATTCTGATATACGGAGCTCGAGTTCGAGTCCCGTCTGCCTAACTTACGAAAACATAGAAAAATAGTCGAACAAAGGCCAAAATCCGCCTCAGTCGTCCAAATGATACGTAAACATAGACAATAGCACCGCATAGGTAATAGACACGTGTTATAACTAACGGGACTCGATTCCGATATACGGAGCCCGAGTTCGAGTCCTGTTCGCCTAACTTACGAAAACTTAGAAAAATAGTCGTAAAGAGGCCAAAACCCGTCTCGATCGTCCAAATAACACGCAAACATAGACAATAGCACCGCATAGGAAATAAACACATGTTACAACTAACAGGATTCGATTTTGATATACGAAGCCCGAGTTCGAGTCCCATCCACCTAACTTATAAAAACTTAGAAAAATAATCAAAAAAGAGGCCAAAACCCGCCTCGATCGTCGAAACGACATGCAAACACAGACAATAGAACCGCATAGGCAATAAACATGCTTTAAAACTGACGGGACTCGATTCCTATATACGAAGCCCGAGTTCGAGTCCTATCTGCCTAACTTACGAAAACTTAGAAAAATAGTCAAAAAAGAGGACAAAACCCGCCTTGGTCATCCAAACGACACACAAACACAGACAATAGCACCGTATAGGCAATAGACACGCGTTAAAACTAACGGGACTCGATTCCAATATACGGAGCCCGAGTTCGAGTCCCGTCCACCTAACTTACGAAAACATAGAAAAATAGTAAAAAAATAGGTCAAAACCCGCCTCGATCGTCCAAACGACACGCAAACACAGACAAAAGAAACGCATAGGCAATAGACACACATTATAACTAACGGGACTCAATTCCGATATACGGAGTCCGAGTTCGAGTCCCGTCCACCTAACTTATGAAAACATAGAAAAATAGTCGAAAAAGAGGCCAAAACCCGTCTCGGTCATCCAAATGACACGTAAACAAAGACAATAGCGCCACATAGGCAATAGACACGTGTTACAATTGACGTGACTTGATTCCAACATACGGAGCCCGAATTCGAGTCCCGTCTACCTAACTTTAAGAACACAAACTAAAATAATGTAAATATATTTTTATTTTGACTTTGTTATTAATATTTTAATTTAGTAGGGTCTTGTTAACGAGACTCGTGGAGCTGGAGGCGGACGTGGGAAACCTTGGTGACCGCCGTCGGTGATGATGAGCAACCTCCTCGATCTGAGGTGATGACCGCCGAGTCGATGACGTTGAGACAGGCGATGGGTTGTAGTTAGTTTATGTTATATTCTAAGTTATATGTATGTATTTGTACAGTTTTTAAGTTGTACAGACGACCATTTTTGATCTATATATTTGATTTGGATTACTATTTGAATGGTGAATTGTACGATATTTGATTGTTATTTGTTGGTTTTTATTAGTTTATAATAGGTATATGTTTATATTTGTAAATGAACAGGAAAATTTTGAAATTATAAAAAAATTCAAAATATATATAGTCATTGTCGACGAGGGTAATGGCGACGACATTTCTCGTCACCAATGACAGACATGGGGACAAGCATTTGATGCTTTTAATTTAATTTTAAAAAGTCATTGTCGACGGCTACACAGTCATGGCCGACAGGCTCGCCATCGTGAATGAGTTATTTCAAAAAAAAATTATTGAGCCTTTGCCGACGGTCTTGTCGTCGCTCAGGCCGTCGGGAGTGACTTTGTGTCATCGCCAATAACAATGATGTTGACAGCAGCTGACGGCGACCAGAGGCGAGGACCTGTGAGATGACTAGACCACCGACGTCCACTGCCGTCGTGAATGACCTCAATGCGGATGGCACTGTAGTCATAGGCGACAGCATTACCCGTCGGCAATGATTGATTTTTTTGTAGTGATTCTTGTTAAATTTTGATCTTTTCATTTCGGGGTACTATTCACGAAGTACTATTCATGGGGTATTATTTACTTAGGTACTATTCACCTGGGGTACTATTCATAACAAAAATTAATTTCTTTGATGTCCAAAATATTTTTAATACATGAATATTATTCTTGAATTTTACTCCATAAAGTAGTTAACATGTTGACAATTTGGACATTTTTAAACTCTAGATAAATTAAAAATCTTTAATATTTATCCTTGATTTCGTTTGATTGATGCTTATATCGTTGTCATCATTCTCATGCTTAAATTGTGATGAAAGTCATCTTTGGCCCATAGTGCATAGATGGACTATTGATTGGTATGATTATGACCAAGAATTATGTATCGGTATAATCATGACTTGTAATGTTACAAATGATGTGGTAAAAGTCCTCATTGGCCCGTAGTGCATTGATGGACAGTTGTTGGCATGATCATGACCACTGGTGACGAATATCCTTGGCCCGCAGTGCATGGATAATTCATGGATGTGATAATAATGAATATCCTTGGCCCGTAGTGCATGCATAATTCATGGATGTGATACTAGCGAATATCCTTGGACCGTAGTGCATGGATAATTCGATGATGTGGATTATTTATTGAGCTGTGTTACATCGATAAAATATTGATGATGAACTTTTAAATCATAGAAGATAGTAGATATTATGCACTACTTGACTCTTCTAATGGATTGCTTGTTCCACTACAGTTAGACTTGTTGTCTATTATATTCTATCAGTTTTACACTGTTGAAGGCTAACGATAATTTATCCTGCATTATCTTAGTCATAATATTCTTTATTGGGCTGTTTGAGCTCACCCTTTGCTTTCATTGTTCTCTTTAGGAAATGAGAATATAGTTGGGACTAGTTGGGGAACAGAGTGATGGTCTGAGATGGTGGCTATAGTAGTCCTCACTATTTTATAAAATAGTGTGATAATAATTGTAATGAAGACTCCATTTGAGTTTGGATATTGTCTACAAGATAATATTCGTGTTAAAACTCTCAGCTTACGTTTGTCATATTATATTAATGAAGTTTGTATTTGAATTTTGTACCATGTATTTGGCGACTCAGAATGGGTTGTGTATACCTATTTTGGGGGCGTCATAGTTGGTATCAAAGCCATAAGTAAAGAGCCTCGAGCCTTTCACTGGTGACTTCCTTGTGTGGGATGCACCGAAGCCAGAATTTTCATAGGGGACGCCATCAATAATGGTGGAAAGTTGATAGGTATCAATGTGAGGTTTTATCCAAGTCTTGGATGAGATTCACAGTTGGTATCAGAGCTTAGGGATATGATCCTTGACTGAGATTTGAGGCTAGAACTAGGAGGGGAGAGACATTTAAATCCTTCGCTAGTATGACTTACATAAGCTTATTTGCCATTTAATTGGTTGGTCAGAATATAGGGATAATATGTGGCATGTCAATTAACGTTTGTTTTATGGCAGTGTTTGAAAATGACATCTGAAAATATTGAGATAAGTAATTGAGCACAGGAGCCTTTGAGTCACCGCAGATCAATAACCAGGATAATGTGCATCAGGAAGGCAATAATCCTCATATAAATAACAACACCGACCAAATGATGAACGATGGGATGTTCAGAAGCTTTCTGCAATTCGTGCATTTTCAAGCGAGAGAGACTCATATTCAAAATACAGGTGGAAACATTGGCAACTCACAGATGGTCACTACTAAGCAATTCAAGGAGCTAGGACCACCAGAGTTTTTGGGAAAACCAAAACCACTTAAGGCAGAGACGTGGATTAAGCAGATCACCAAGATATTTGATGTCTTGGGATGCTCCGAGGAGTAAAAGGTTCCCTTTGCCACCTTCATGTTGTGAGGAGAGGCAAATCATTGGGAGAAGTTCCAAGAATTTTTCAACGACAAGTATTTTCATGAAAGTATTCGTCACATGAAGGAGGTAGAATTTATCAAGCTGGAGCAAAAAAATATAACCGTGTCGCAGTACGAGGATAAGTTTGCCGAGTTGTCCCGGTTTTCATCCCATTTGGTTGATAATGAGGAACGAATAACGTGAATGTTTCTGCGAGGTTTGAAACCCAAAATACGTCAATACCTCATTTCTCATAAACTTTGCTTGTATTCACATATTGTGAATAGGGCTCAATTATTAGAGCGCGATAATGAGACAACCCAACTAAGAGATAGCAGCCAACAAAATGATAATACAAGTGGTAGCAGTCATCGAAGCGGTGACATCAAACGTGGAGGAAATCATCATGCCAAAAATGGTAACCACTTCGGTGGTAATCCTGGCCAAGATAATAAAAGTGGAAATTTCAAAAAGAGGAGATTCAACAATGATGGAAAGACAACAGCATCAGAAGTCGTTTTCAAGGAAGGAGAATGACCACCGGTCGTTTGCTAAAAATATGGAGGGGAGGGACACATCAGTCCAAATTGTACGCAACAACCTAAAGCGTGTTACAATTACAGAAGAGAAAATCGCCTAGCTCGATTTTGTCGTGTAGTGAAGTCAAGTCCAGCTGGGATGGATACACCAAAGGCTATCCCAGATAGGTCAAAGTCGGTTGTTCAAGGGAGAGAGTTTGTCGTGACCTCCCAAAAAGTGAGGAACCCGAACGAAGTTATCACGGGTAAGCTAATCATAAACTCTTGCGAAGTTTATACCTTATTTGATTCCAGTTCTACCCATTCTTTTATTTCTCCTACTTGCGCTCAACATTTAAATTTAACTTCGGAGAAATCAGACTTTAACTTATCTGTTGAAACTCTGTTGGGAGAAACCTTCATTACATCCACTGTTTATAAATCTTGTTCGATTCAAATCGGCGCCCTCACGTTACCTGTCGATCTTATCTGTTTGAAAATAGTTGTATTTGATGTGATTTTAGGGATTTATTGGTTAACTACTCATCATGCTAAAATTGATTATTTTCATAAGGTTGTTAGCTTTCATATTCCTAAACAACCTATTATGCGAATTCAAGCAACCAAACCACTAAAGTCAATCACTGTCATATCAAGCCATAAAGCCATTTGTTTATTGAAAAATGGATGTCAAGCTTTCTTAGCCCATGTCACAGATTTAAACAAAAATACATCAGATTTAAATGATATTTCTATTGTTAATAAATTTCTTGATGTATTCCCTGAAGAACTTCCTGGCCTACCCCCAGAGCGTGAAATTGAGTTTTATATTAACCTTGAACCCGGTACAAAACCCATTTCCAAGACCTCATATCGAATGGCTCCTATAAAACTTCAGGAGTTAAAAACCTAACTGCAGGAAATGTTAGACATCGGTTTCATTCGTCCTAGTACGTCTCCTTGGGGTGCTCCTGTTCTATTCGTAAAGAAGAAAGATGGGTGTATGCGACTTTGTATTATTTATCAGGAGTTGAATCATGTCACCGTCAAAAATAGGTACCCGCTGCCTCGTATTGATGACCTGTTTAACCAGTTGCAAGGCGCTAAACTCTTTTCAAAGATCGATCTTCGTTCCAGATATCATCAGTTAAATATTAAAACTGATGACATTCTAAAGACTACTTTCAGAACTCGGTACGAGCATTACGAATTCCTAGTCATATCTTTTGGATTGACAAATGCTCTCGCTACCTTCATGGATATAATGAATCGAGTATTCAAGGAATATTTGGATCATTTTATGGTTGTCTTTATTGATGACATCCTCATATACTCCAAAAGCCGTGAAGATCATGAGAAACACTTGAGGCTAATACTCTAAAAGCTTCGTGAAAACAAGATATATGCCAAGTTAAAGAAATGCGAGTTCTGGCTTGAGGAAGTAACATTCCTTGGGCACGTGGTATCAAATCACGGAATATCTGTTGACCCAGCAATGATTGAAGCAATTCAAAGCTGAGAGTAACCGAAGTCAGTAGCTTTCTGGGCTTAGCTGATTATTATCGGAGATTCATGGAAGGTTTTTCTCGAATCACTACTCCATTAACTCAACTGACTCGAAAAAATAAAAAATTCGGTTGGAGTAAGGAATATGAGATGAGTTTTCAAGAACTCAAGAGGAGACTCATTTCAGCACCTGTTCTGACAATACCATCTGGTTCGGAGGGATTTGACATATACAGCGATGCTTCAGGCAAATGTTTAGGATGTATTCTCATGCAACATAGAAAAATCATAGCCTATGCCTCACGACAACTCAAAAAATATGAGAGGAATTATCCTACTCATGATCTAGAGTTGGCAGTAGTCGTTTTTGCGCTAAAAATCTAGAGGTATTACCTGTATGGGGAGAAGGTGGAGATCAATACGGATTATAAAAACCTCAAATATTTCTTCACTCAAAAGGAACTTAACATGTGGAAACGACGTTGGCTCGAGCTGTTGAAAGATTACGATCATACCATTCAATACTATCCTAGAAAAGCGAACGTGGTAGCTGACGCGTTGAGTAGAAGATTATATGCGGGTACGAGTGCGATATTATCAACGCAAAGGCCCATTTGGTATGACCTACAAAGGATGGAGATAGAGTTATAGACTTCAGGGACCCACGTGATGATGTCAAATATATGAGTAGAACTGACTTTAATCGATAAAGTTAAAGTCGCCAAGCTCTGAATCCGGAGGCGATGCGTATGAGGAAGAAAGTACAAGAAGGTGCTATTCTGGAAGCAAGAATCGATGAAGAAGGAATACTTCAAGTCAACTCTAGGCTTTGTGTTACTAACGACTCTGATTTGAAGTATAAAATCATTATGGAGGCGCACATCACATCGTTTGCAATCCATCCTGGAAGTACCAAAATGTACCATGATCTTAAACATACATTTTGGTGGAGCAATATGAAGAGAGAGATGGCGTAGTTTATCTCAAGGTGTTTATCTTGTCAACGTGTCAAGGCAGAGGATCAAGTGCCAAAAGGTCCATTGCAACCACTTGAAATTCCAGAATGGAAGTGGGAGCACATTACCATTGATTTCTTTACTGGTCTTCCCAAGATTTCTCAAGGCATAGATGCAATTTGGGTCATTGTTGATAGATTAACCAATTCTGCTCATTTTTTACCTATACGAGAAACTTATTCACTTAAACGTCTTTCTCGTATATACATAAATGAGATTGTAAGACTGTATGGTATGCCAGTATCCATAGTTTCTGATCGAGACCCAAGATTTACTTCACGATTTTGGGTTAGGTTGTAAAAAGCTATGGACACAGTTTTATGATTCAGTTCGGCATATCATCCTCAAATAGATGGGTAGCCGGAGAGGACTATTCAAAATCTTAAAGATCTATTAAGACTCTGTGTCCTAGACTTCAAAGGAAGTTGGGACAAGTTCTTGTCATTGGTGGAATTCTCCTACAATAACAGTTATCAAGCAAGTATCGGCATTGCTCCATTCTAGGCATTGTATGGATGCAAGTGTTGTTCTCCAGTATGCTGGGACAAGGTGGGTGAAGCAACATTGTTGGGACCTGAATTGGTACGCATGACAATGGAAAAGATTCAAATTATCCGGCAACAATAAAAAACCTCACAAGATCGACAAAATAGTTCTGCTGATCTTCATCGAAGGGACGTTGAGTTCAATGTTGAGGATCATGTGTTGTTACATGTTGCTCCATGGAAAGGAGTTACGAGATTTGGAAAGAGAGAAAAGCTCAATCCTTGATTCATTGGCCCATTTGAAATCCTTGATCGAGTAGGAACTGTGGCCTATAGACTCGCCTTACCGCCAAGTATGTCTCTTGTTCATAGAATTTTTCAGATATCTATGTTATGTAAATATGTGGAAGACCCGAACCACATTATTGAATTAGAACCAGACAAGATAGCGAAAGATTTAACGTATGAAGAGGTACCTGTTAAAATCTTGGATAAGAAGGAACATATTCTACGCTCCAAGGTTATACCTCAAGTTAAAGTTTTATTGAGAAACCATGATGTTGAGGAAATAACCTGGGAGTTAGAATCTGAAATGAAATCAAGGTATCCTCACCTCTTCGACATACCAAGTACATACACCAATTTCGAGGACGAAATTTCATAAGAAGGGGAGGTTGTATGACCCCAACTTTTATGAATAAAGATTAATTTTCTCTAAATAACATTTTGAGTAATAAGGTATGGATTTGATATAATGTTACAGTTATGGGTAATATTTACAAAATTTGCAAAGTAAGTAAGTTGTCATAAAATATTCGTTTAGTCGGGGAATATTCGTTTTATCAGGGAATTTTAAATGCGACGACAAGACAATCATTAGTGGACCCCACAATGTAATTCATTGTCGAGTTAGAAAATGACAAAAATAACTTTTTATAAAAATAATGACAAAATTTTTACCGTTAACTGTTGAAATTGTCGCAATCCAAAATTTTATTTATAATTTCAAATATTTATTGAATTAAATAAATATTTTAATTGATGTGTTTATTGTTTAGTAGATATTTGTTGGATTATTTATTAGTAAGTAAATAATTCGTGAGTTATAGAAATTAACTTAATTAAGATATAGAGTGATGAATTAAATTTATGAGATAATACTCTAATTTAACTCAATAACTAAATTAGAGAGTTATTAAGATTTTTGTAATTTAAGTGATGTGTTAATTTATTAAATAAAATTATAATTATAATATAAATTATAATTTTATTGTATTTGTTTATGTGGTAAATGGATTTAATAAATTGTTATTAGATTTAATTTAATTTGAATATGGGAATTTATTTAAATAAAGTGTGACAATAAATATGACTTATGAAAATAGATTAAAAGAGTTTTAATTTGGTTTTACCAAACAAAGCCTTAGAGTTTTTTTTTTATTTCTTATTTTAATCTTGTTTTGCCAAATAAGGCTTAAGGAATGATTAAGTCATTATTTTAATTATTTTTGCCAAACAAGGCCTTATGGCTTTTAAGTTTAAAAAAAAACTGATAAGTATTTAGTAGCCTTATTATATTATACGTCAGTTTTATTTTTATGTTAGCGTCTGTTTTAGTTTACGTGAAAAGGGTTTGGCCTAAAGCCTAAGAAGAAGAGAGAAGAGAGAGGTTACAAAAAAGTTTGAGAGAGTCATATTCTCTGAGAAATTGAAATAAAAGAGGTGATTATGAGAATCAAAGAAGGGAGATGGAGGATAATCAAGCCATTCTCATCATCTAATTAAGCTTAAGGAGAAATTAAAAGGTAATATTATAGCCCTAGTTTTTAGTTATGTTTTATCAAAACTTCTTCTCTTTAATTGGTTGTGGTGCATGATTTGAGTAAGGAATTGGTTTATAAAGATTATTGGGTATGTACAATCTATTAATTATCTTTTTAAAATAATTTTTGGTAAACAAGTCCATGGAAACATGTTTTAGAATGAAGAAATTGAGTTTTATTGATATATATATATATATATATATATATATATATATTAGGGATTTTTTTGGAATAAAAATTGATGATGAATTCATGATATAATCTGAAATTGTTTATATATGTTGTTAGTATGATGAAAAAACGAAAACAACCCAAGTTGAACGAGACAAAACGGATGTAAAACGAATTCGTAGTGAATGAATTTGCTAGAGATGTTAAAACATGAAAATAGAGTATGAACATGTGTTTTGGGTCAAATTTTAGGTTGGTTAATGTTTTTATAAATTGTTAGAATTCTAGTATGTTGTAGTTCTATGAATTATGAACCCATAGAATCGAAAATGGATTGATTTGGATGAGTATAACTCATGTTATGAAAATCGGAAGGAGAGGAGGTCTGTAAAATTGCCAAGTGCGTAACACGAAGGGCCATTCGCCTCTAAAAGCGTACAATGCCAGCAAAGGCTTCAAATGTTGGGTAGACTGTTTTGACCTGCTGTAGTAAATTATGCATAACGTTTTCATACGAACTCCGATTGAGGTGATTCAAGATGATTCGGAACGAGGACGAATATACCTACAACTTTTATTCTTTAAGGTTTTCCGTTTGAGTTCGGGAACAATAGTCAAAATGGTAATCTAAGTGACTGTTGTGTTTTTGGAGGCAATCGGAGGGCGTCGGGCAGGCACATATGCAAGTGTAATGCTCTTGATGATAATAGATGTTGTTCTAAGTTATAGAACATGAATATTATGAAGTATAATGATGCTTAACATTAATAAATGATATATTAGATGAGTTGAATACGCATACTAAGCACATATAAGAGAGACAAATTGGGCGTATGACGAATAAACGTCGAAACGCCGTGATAAGTGTTAATGAACGTAAAGAGTGTTTTAAATCAATTGAAATGAATATAATAAGATATTGAATAGGTTAATATAAAACCAATAAGTGGTCCTAGCAAGACTTAAACACTTGAATGAACTTCGAATATGGAACATAGTGAGCTATAAGTCAAAAGTTAACACAATTAAATTGAACAATTGTGTATTGATAATAGGAAGGGTTATGAGATAGGCAAGTCTTTCAGTTCCTATTTGCTATGTGAATTTGATTGTTTTAAATCTTTATTGTAAAGAGTATTGTTATATATATGTTGAATGTATGAAATGTTAAAGTCAATTTATGACTACGTTGTTTGACTAAAAGCATGTTGATTGAGTAAGGAACTCAATCTTTATACTTGTTATATGAATTGTAGCATGTATGTTATGTTAGTCCAATGTTTATGAGATATATGTTGAGCATGTTATTGTGTGCTACGTGTTGCATGAAAACTGTTAGATTTTGCTGGGCTATCGAGCTCAACCTTGCAAATAACCACTTTTGCAGGTTCAAGATTCAAGGTAAAGTTATGTGTTACTTGAAAGACATGAATCAGATGTGATACTTGAAGATTTACACACTTTGGTTGTGTTATTATTATTTGAACCATGTTTAAGGTTCCGAATAATGTATTAATGTTAAATTGTAATATCATTTTGCGATGTAAACTATTATAGTATTAAAATGATTTTGAGATATTTAGATGTAAAGGTTGAAGGTTTTGGGAATGAGGATAGTTGTAATAGAAAATTTTAATTATTCCGCAAATTTTAATGTTTGTATTATCGTTTAATGATGTAAAATTAGAGGTTGATTGTATTATTAACGGCCGAAGTCGAGAATTAAATTGTATGAATTTTGGGGTCATTACATCGGGTATTTCAATAGTTAACATCGGGTAGAAAGTTATCTCAGTTTTTTTATTACTTATATATATATATTATATAAGTTTTATTTTTTTATGAAAAATAGAATATATTATATTTTATTATGCATAGTACTGCATAATGTGTGCATAGTGCAGCATAGTAAAAATCAAATTTTTTCAGAAAGTTTCGCCAGTTGCAGCAGCCTGTGAATAAGTTATTGTGCAGTCTGTGATTTTTTCCTTGCTGTGCATCCAAATAATTTCTACCATTCTCCTATAAATAGGATGCTTAGTTTAGAATTTAAAATCACACCAGGATCAGAGAATTCTTCTTCTATAATATTGAACGTATTTCTTTTGAGTTTAAGGAAGCTTTGAGCGTAGAAAACAGTCTAAGTTTTCTTCAAGAATATCCCCGCTATACCAGTCAGAAGTACTCTCTTTTTAAGGTAAGAGGTATTATTTATTTCATATTCGCTTACGATATTATTTTTTGTATTCGTAAGGAATATTATTTTCGTTCAATATTCGTAAGTAATATTATCTTCGTTCAATATTCGTAAGGAATATTATTATCGTTCAACAGTCGTAAAAGATATTATTTTATTCAGTATTCATAAGAAATAATGTTTTCTTCCATACTCTGTAGTATGTAAATAATATTATTTTGTTTCGTATTCCTAATTCTACACTCATTTGGATAAGTATTCCTTCTACACTCCTTAAAATTAGTAGAATATCCTTGAAATTTGCACTTCATCTAGTATTGTTTGACAAGGATATTTTTCTGAACATTCTTGTTAAATATTTATCTTTTCATGCTGGGGTACTATTCATGGGATACTATTCACGAAGTACTATTCATGGGGCACTATTCTCCCGGGGAACTATTCATGACAAAAATTAATTTCTTTTCTGTCCAAATTATTTTTGATACATGAATTTTATTCTTGAATTTTACTCCACAAAGCAGTTATCATGTTGACAATTTGGACATTTTCAAACTTTTGATAAATTAAAAATCTTTAATATTTATCCTTGATTTCGTATAATTGATGTTTATATCATTGTCATCATCCTCATGCTTATATTATGACGAAAGTCATCTTTGGCCCGTAGTACATAGATGGACTATTGATTGGTATGATTATGACTAGGAATTATATATCAGTATAATCATGACCTGTAATGTTATAAATGATGTGGTAAAAGTCCTCATTGGCCTGTTGTGCATTGATGGACAGTTGTTGGCATGATCATGACCACTGGTGATACTAACGAATATCATTGGCTCGTAATGCATGAATAATTCGTGGATGTAATAATTATGAATATCCTTGGCCTGTAGTGCATGGATAATTCATGGATGTGATACTAACGAATATCCTTAGCCCGTAGTGCATGGATAATTCGATGATGTGGATTATTTATTGAGCTGTGTTACAACAATAAAATATTGATGATGAACTTTTAAATCATAGAAGATAGTAGATATTATGCTCTACTTGACTTTTCTAATGGATTGCTTGTTCCGCTGCAGTTAGACTTGTTGTCTATTATATTCTATCAGTTTTACACTGTTGAAGGTTAACAATAATTTATTCTGCATTATCTTAGTCATAATATTCTTTACTGGGCTAGTTGAGCTCACCCTTTGCTTTCATTGTTCTCTTCAGGAATTGAGAATATAGCTGGGACTAGTCGGGGAACAGAGTGATGGTCCGAGATTTTTGATAGAAGTTACACTATTTTTGATGAAAACTCCATCAAAATTATATTATTTATGATGAAAGTAATTGCGACGGAATTAAGTCGAAAAATAGTTTATTTCATAACCTTAAATCGCTACTAGTTCTAGTAACATTTCGTTCATTCTTTCTTTGTCTCCATCCCTCCTTCTCTCTCTCTTTGTGGTGCTCCCCATTGTTCCCCACATCCCGGTAAACCTCCTCTCCACACCTCTAATCCTCCTCTTCCATTCCCAACCTTTTCACTCCTCCTAATACTTATCGATTGTCTGAAAATTATTTAAAAGAACCTAGCAGCCGGGACACCTCCCATTCAGATTCAGATACCGGAAAGAACACATAGCGGTGACAACAATGACTTTAACCCGTAGCAACAACGACAACACATTCCTAATTTATTAGGTACACACTTTCTTTCTCTCTCTTAAACAATCTAAAATTTTCACCGCCAGAAAAAGAGCACATTAAGTTGGGAGCAATAGGTTACATGAATACTCATAACTGGACACACTAGCCCATGTGGTTTGAGTTGCCATACTGGGTCACGCTTTTAGTTCCTCGTTGTACAGATGTTATGAATAAAGAAAAGAATGTATTTGAGAACTTATTTTACACTGAGCTAGATGCGAGTGGTAAAACAAAAGATAATGACTTCAGCCTTCACTGTACTCAGTCATCCATGGGTTTTTATAGTTGTAGGAAGGAAGGCCACGTTGCTCGATTTTTTCCGTCCACAAAATCGAACCCATCTGTGATGGCGACACCAAAGGCCAACACAAACAATCTATGATACAGAGAAAATGACCTGAGAGTTATAATATAAAAATAGAGTTAGGTATCCTTACCTATTTGGAATGCCAGGTATGTACATCAATTTTGGGGAAGAAATTTCATAAGGAGGGGAGAATGTAAAGATCCCGACTTTTAATAAATATAACTTAATTTTCTTAATTATTATTCTAAAAAGTAATGTGTTAAATTGATAAACTGATAAATCTAATGGTGATATGTGTAAATTATAAGAGAAAAAGTATATTGGTGAATATTCATTTTTTGAGGAATATTAATTTTGTTGGGGAATATTCGTTCTGTAGGAGAATATTAGGTAAAGTACAACGACGCCGAAACAACCAATATCTCTCAGAATAATAAGGATGTTTCTGAAGATGTCCTAACCCAAATATTAGATCGTTTCTTCATCATTTCTGCTAAAGATCAAATGACAAATCTCACTTCTCATATGGCTAAAGACATTGATCAAAAGATTGAGGAAAATTCAACAGATCTTCATCAGAAAAAGAATAGAATTATTGAAGTAACCAGTCATGTAACTAGTGAGATGGGTAAAGAATTTGGCAAGCGGATGAAGAATATGTTCAAGGATATGTAAAAAAGTTTTAATTAAAGGGATCAAGTCTTCCTGAAAAGGATTGATGATGACAAAAAGGCTGTTCTAGCTCTCCAAAAGCACAATGAAAATTTTGTACATTAAATGTCCGACAAGGTTTTTCAGCTAAGTTTAACCATTTCTGATTTCAGAGTTACGACGACTAAACGAACGGATAATGCAATGGTTTTAGTTCATCAACAACAAGATCAAGCTCATTCCAGGCAATGAGAAATTAGAGATGATATTGTTATGACCACCTCCCACCTCCCAACTCCTAAACTTGTTGAATTCGTCAAACATTTTTAGACGATTTTAATGTGGCTAAAAAGAGGGAGAAATAGAGACAGGGGGAGAGAAAGAGACAAGTTCAAACATCTATCTATCCTCCTGCTTTCAGATCTCCTCAAGCCCCTCAAGATTTTCCTATAGATGATCGTGACCATTCTTCCTCACGACATGGTTCATCGAGTGTAGTGACTCCCACTAGCACTAGAGTTCTATTAAGTGATCCACCGTATCTCAATAGAAATCTTTAGGGGACTCACATTGTGGGAGAAGAAAGAATTAACTTGCTGGATCCTTGTCCAAGAGATTCTATAGAAGAGATTCATCACAGAGAAGCTGAAAGCCAAGTACAATATAGAAAAAGAGTTAAATTATAAAAGAAATGGCTTCAGAATGAGAAGAGTGGAAGGAGATAGATATGTAAGGTATAAATGTATACTTTGTTATTTTTTTGTTTTTGTAAATTCTATTGTAAATTTTCATACTTTGTACAAAATATTTATACAACAATAAATTCATCTTTTTGCTCTAGTAATACAATTGCTTGTTGTATTTTAAGTCATGTTTAATTTCATGCAATTGCATTGTAGAATTGATGAATGTTTTGAAACTATTGGTTTTGTCATCATCAAATAGGGGGAGATTGATGATGATATGATTAATGTATATTTGTACCAATAACTTTTATAAAGTTCTTAATGAGATCATAATGTATAAGGACTTAAAGTAGAAAAGATCAAATATATTATGTTGATCTTAAGAGCTAAAAGGATGTATAGATGATAGGATCTAGGTGATCTTAGTATAATGTGAATCAATCATAAAGTTACCCTTCCTGTTCATAGAATGGATGAGTAATCACAGAGTAAACTATGTCTTCATAGAAAATAAAGTGTTCGATCATAGAGCCTGCATTCTCGTTTTAAAGTTCACTTATGATCTTATAGTAAAAATCAGATCGCAGAGTGAATAAAAGAATGCAGAGTTAAGTCAATAATGTAAAGTTCACTCAAGATCGTAGAGTGACTCAAATATTGTTCATTTAAGAAAGATCGTAGAAAACATAATCATAGAGTGACACTCTACTTGTAAAGTAATCAGTCGTAGTGCAGAACGTAGAGCTCAGGTCATAGTGCTAAGTCTAGCAGAGATTCTACGTTCCTTATCTGATTGTACAATTGAACCAATTAGTAGAGCAAGTCAAAACTGACATAGGGCTGACAATAAAGAGCGTTGCAGATTAAGGAACCCAATGCAAGTCAAAATATCTTTAGTTGAAATTAAAGATAAGAATATGTTTGTTTTAAATAGCTAGTTCAGCGAAGTGCAAACTTACCAATGTGGTGGTGGACTTACAAAATGATGTGATAGGTCAAAGAAGCCGAATATAAGCTAACAAAACCATTCTAAAAGTCAACATTAAATACACTTGAGTATGAGAGCATTAAATGCTCAACGGGAACTTTGCAATGGGAATAAATCAAGGAAGTTTATAAAAGGCAAAGAGTTTCAAATCATCAAGTACGAATCACAAGCTAACAAGTTGAAACTCTGTTAAACTATAAAGAGCCTTACTCTACGAATGTGAACTACTGGTTCAAATTGCTAAGTACTGAAGAAGTCAAGCCTATTGCAAACTTAACATCTCCTCACAAAAATAATTTAAACAACTCTGATTCATTGTCTTAAAAGAAAATTTCTCAAGTCTAAGTGAATTGAAGAGATCTCAGTGATCTTGACTAAGTGTCCCTATTCTGAGACTTATTGACTCGAAAAAACCTTAGTGGTTCAGTTGTAAAGATCTTTATGATCTATATCGTTAGTGTATTTCCCACCCGTAGAGTAGAAGAGTGGACTAAGAGTTATTCTATCTGCGAACCACTTAAAATTTCCATTGTCTCTTATCTTCTACATTTACTTTTTGTCTTTACTTTCTGCCATATTATATGTTCTGGTTAATATCCAAAGAACTAAATTCATAACTGAGATTTCATCATAATCTTTAAGGGGATTTCAAACTAATATTTTGATGTGCTTAATTAATATTGATTAATTAACTATTTGGTAAATACATTCTTTAATAAAACAAAATGTTTTAAAGGATCTATTCAATCCCCCTTTTAGATATCTTTTGTGCATCTAGGAAACAACAAGTGGTATAAAAGTCGGTTCTCACGAATATAAAGCTTACTCTTTGAGTGATCATATGGCACACGACAAAACCAGTTCTGAGCTTGGTGGTGGAAATAAACCACCTCTTTTAAATAGAGAAAAATTTGTTAACTAAAAGGTCGCATACATGCATATATGGACGCATTAGATGATGATCTATTTGATGTTGTTGTCAATGGTCCATACATCCCAACAAAACTGGCACCAATAAATAAAGATCCAAAAAAGATGATTGTTAAGCTAAGAATCGAATGGACGGACAATGAGAAGAAGCTGATGCAATTAGATAAAAGGGAGAAAAACATCATGTTCATGGCTCTGGAAGATAATCTTTTTGAGAATGTGGTCAATATTACAACTGCTCAAGAAGTCTCAGAAGCCCTGTTGGTGATGTATGAGGGCACTGAAGAAGTTAAGGAGAACAAGCAGTCTCTCTTGACTTTTTAGTATGAGATGTTCTCTCATGTGTCTGGAGATAACATCACAAAAACATATGAAATGTTTAATGTACTCCTCAACTGTCTGAAATCTTATGGAAATGTCTATCCTAATAAAGACCTTAACATAAAGTTTGTGAGAGATCTACCAAGAAAGTGGGATGTTAAGACCACTGTCATCCACAACTCGAAAAATTTGTATGAAATGACTATTCAAAAGTTCTACAGTAATCTCCTTACTTATAAGCTCTAGTTAAGTCAACGGGTAGAAACCATTTTAGAGAGCAAAAGTAAAGATAAGGGTTTTGCTTTAAAGGCGTTTGAAGCTGCCTCCAAAGCTCTAGTAGAAGCTGTTTTAGAAGATTATGATGAAGATATAACATTGCTTGAAAAAAGGCTAAAGAAGTTCATAAGGAAAAGTAGCAGCTCCTGACCAAAAATGAACTTCAGGAAAGAAGGCAATAGTAGCCGAGATCAAGATAAAGATTTATGTTATAACTATATGAAGTCTAACCATTACATCTCCGAGTGCACCAAACCTCTATGAGAAGAGCTTAAGAAAGATAAGAATAATTCTTATCCAAGGAAGAAGTTCAAAGACTATAAGAAACATCATAAGAAGGAAAAACATTTCGTAGCTAAGGGGTCAAGGAGTGATTTAGAAAATGACTACAGCTTAGACTCCAATGATGATGAAAGAAACCACTGTCTAATGTCCATAGAAGTAGATGTTGAAAAGACCATTGATCGTTGAGAAGTTGACATCAGTGAGTTATTTTATTTTAACTCTCCTGATATTAATATTGATGATTTTAGAGTTGCATTGCATGACATAACATCATATTTATATCAATATATGAAGTGTTTTAGGGTTCTATCAAATGACCATTCTCTTCTTCAAGAGGAGAAAGAGAGATTGCAAGTGTAGTTGGAAATAACTCTATGAAGCACTTCCTTTCCATCCAAACTTGAGGCTAAGAAAGAAAATTTAAGGTAGAAAACTAAAGCTAATGCACTGAAAGAGTCCGATCTAACCTCTAAGATAGAGGAATAAAAAAAAAAAAAATTTGATGGGGAATAGATCTACCTTATCTATGGACTCCCTGATCACCAGTTAAAGAGCTTTCTCTGATAGATCAGGTTTCGGGTTTGGAGATTTATCTTCAACTCCAAGTGTGGAAAGTTTTATAGAGATTAACAATAGTGCTTCTACTTCCCATAGAAGAAGTGTGTTTGTGAAATCCTCAGAGATCGTTGAGCCCATTATTCACAGTTGCACAATCTCTACAAATTAGATTTTTGTTCCTAAAAATAATAGATCACATACTTGACTTGGTTTTAGAAAACCGCAGAGTAAGACTAAATCTATGTTCGTGCCTCGAAGGATCATAGAGCTAAGTAAATCTAACTCTACAAACCAACCAGGAATAAATCATAGAACTAACTTCTACACTACGAAACCACAAAATCATAGAACAGTATGGAAGTAGAAGGAGTTTTAGTTGATCACCCATTCATGTTCCAAGTGAGAAGATATTCACACACAATCACACATGCAACATATCCAATGTTATAACTATCATAAGTATGGGCATATAATTGCATTATGTAATTATGATGATTATTATTCTACATATTATCGACCCAAAGGTAGGCATATATGGGTTCCCATATGTACTAACAAAGTAGGACCCAAGAAAATATGGGTACTAAAATAAAGAATGATTTTATATACAGGTACCAAGCTCCACTAAATCTATCTGACATCTTGATAGTGGATGCTTCAGGCTTATGACTGACAATAAGGCTTTCCTATCAAATTTCAAAGTAAAAGATGGTCAAACAGTTATCTTTAGAGACAGCAACTCTAGGAAGACCAGAGGTTATGGTTTAATTGGGAATAGAGCAATATCATTTAACAAAATTGTCTATGTTAAAGGATTGAAGCATAACCTGCTGAGCATAAGTCAACTGTGTGATAAGGGTCATCAAGTCATCATCCTTAATAACTAGTGTCAAGTTCGAGACCTGGAAACCAAATCTTTAAAGTTGTCTAGATTAAGAGAAAGAAATGTATATGTGGTCAATCTAGCTAAGCTTAGTTCATTTGCAACTGCTTGTTTCTTCGCCAAAGCTTCAGAAGATGTCAGTTGGTTATGGAATCGTAGATTGTCCCATTTAAACTTCAAGAGTATGTCAAATCTCATCTCTAAAGATCTGGTGAGAGGCCTGCCATATTTGAGTTTTCTAAAAGAAATACCATGCAAAGTCTATAAGCTTGGAAAACAAACAAGGAGCTAATTCAAAAGCAAAGAATATAATTCAAATGAAAGGCCTCTGTAGCTATTGCTTATGGATTTATTTGGGCCTATTCCAACTTCCAGTCTTGGAGGCAAAAACCTCTCACTAGTCGTAGTGGATGACCACACCAGATTCACATGGGTATTCTTTCTAAGCTCTGAAGACGAAAACAACACTTAATTGATTAGTTTTATATGAATAATGGTTTCATCATAAATTCTCAGCTCCAAGAACTCCACAAAAAAATGGAGTCATTGAGAGGAAGAACAAAATATTGATTGAAGCAGGAAGGACACTTTTAGTAGCTGTAAGACCCCAACTTTTTATGAATAAAGATTTAATTTTCTCTAAATATTATTCTAAATAGTAAGGTGTTAATTTAATAAATGTTATATTTTAGGGTGATATATGCAAATTATCAGATAAATAGTTTGTCATGGAATACTCATTTTATCGGGGAATATTCTCTCTGTCGGGAATATTATATTCGGTAACGTACGACGGTGCCGAAATAACTAATCATTGGTGGGACCCACAACAGAATAACTGTCAGATCTAGAAAGTGACAGAAATAACCTTTTTAAAAATTGACGACAGAACTTTTATAGTTAACTGTTGAAATACTCGATGTAATGACCCCAAAATTCATACAATTTAATTCTCGACTTCGGTCGTTAATAATACAATCAACCTCTAATTTTACATCATTAAACGATAATACAAACATTAAAATTTGCGGAATAATTAAAATTTTCTATTACAACTATCCTCATTCCCAAAACCTTCAACCTTTACATCTAAATATCTCAAAATCATTTTAATACTATAATAGTTTACATCGCAAAATGATATTACAATTTAACATTAATACATTATTCGGAACCTTAAACATGGTTCAAATAATAATAACACAACCAAAGTGTGTAAATCTTCAAGTATCACATCTGATTCATGTCTTTCAAGTAACACATAACTTTACCTTGAATCTTGAACCTGCAAAAGTGGTTATTTGCAAGGTTGAGCTCGATAGCCCAGTAAAATCTAATAGTTTTCATGCATCACGTAGTACATAATAACATGCTCAACATATATCTCATAAACATTGGACTAACATAACATACATGCTACAATTCATATAACAAGTATAAAGATTGAGTTCCTTACTCAATCATCATACTTTTAGTCAAACAACGTAGTCATAAATTGACTTTAATATTTTATACATTCAACATATATATAACAATACTCTTTACAATAAAGATTTAAAACAATCAAATTCACATAGCAAATAGGAACTGAAAGACTTTCCTTGATCGTTGTTTACCAATAATAGTTTAACATCTTACAGTTATCTGCACTTCACGTGCCCTACACAATTATATAATCATGCACATCAACTATTAGTCACATAGCAATGCATAGTAGTTGTAATGTAAACTATACTCTATATCTCATAACCCTTCCTATTATCAATACACAATTGTTCAATTTGATTGTGTTAACTTTCGACTTATAGCTCACTATGTTTCATATTCGAAGTTCATTCAAGTGTTTAAGTCTTGCTAGGACCACTTATTGGTTTTATATTAACCTATTCAATATCTTATTATATTCATTTCATTTGATTTAAAACACTCTTTACGCTCATTAACACTTATCACGGCGCTTTGACGTTTATTAAATCACACGCCCAATTTGTCTCTCTCAGATGTGCTTAATTTGCAGTATTCAACTTATCTAATATATCATTTATTAATGTTAAGCATCATTATACTTCATAATATTCATGTTCTATAACTTAGAACAACATCTATTATCGTCAAGAGCATTACACTTGCATATGTGCCTGCCCGACGCATTCCGATTTCCTCCGAAAACACAACAGTCACAAAGATTACCATTTTGACTATTGTTCTCGACCTCAAACGGAAAACCTTAAAGAATAAAAGTTGTAGGTCTATTCGTCTTGAATCACCTCAATCGGAGTTCATATGAAAACGTTATGCCTAATTTACTACAGCAGGTCAAAATAATCTACCCAACACTGAAGCACGGCCAAGCATTTTGCTACTGGAGGCGAATGGCCCTTGTGTTACGCACTTCGCAATTTTACGCTGACCTCCTCTCCTTCCGATTTTCATAACATGAGTTATACTCATCCAAATCAATCCATTTTTGATTCTATGGGTTCGTAATTCATAGAACTACAACATACTAGAATTCTAACAAATTATAAAAACATTAACCAACCTAAAATTTGACCCAAAACACATGTTCATACTCTATTTTCATGTTTTAACATCTCTAGCGAATTCATTCACTACTTAATTGCTTTACATACATCTTTTGCCTCGCTCAACTTGGGTTGTTTTCATTTTTTCATCATACTAACAACATATATAAACAATTTCAAATTATATCATGAATTCATCATCAATTTTTATTCCAAAACAAGCCCTAATGTATATTATATATCAATAAAACTCAATTTCTTCATTCTAAAACATGTTGCCATGGACTTGTTTACCAAAAATTATTTTAAAAAGATAATTAACAGATTATACATACCCAATAATCTTTATAAACCAATTCCTTACTCAAATCATGCACCACAACCAATTAAAGAGAAGAAGTTTTGATAAAACATAACTAAAAGCTAGGGCTATAATATTACCTTTTAATTTCTCCTTAAGCTTAATTAGATGATGAGAATGGCTTCATTATCCTCCATCTCCCTTCTTTGATTCTCATAATCACCTCTTTTGTTTCAATTTCTCAAAGAATATGACTCTCTCAAACTTCTTTGTAACCTCTCTCTTCTCTCTTCTTCTTAGGCTTTAGGCCAAACCCTTTTCACGTAAACTAAAATAGACGCTAACATAAAAATAAAACTGACGTATAATATAATAAGGCTACTAAATACTTATCAGTTTTTTAAAACTTAAAAGCTATAAGGCCTTATTTGGCAAAACTAATTAAAATAATGACTTAATCATTCCTTAAACCTTATTTGGCAAAACAAGATTAAAATAAAAAATAAAAAATCTCTAAGGCTTTGTTTGGTAAAACCAAATTAAAACTCTTTTAATCTATTTTCATAAGTCATATTTATTGTCACACTTTATTTAAATAAATTCCATATTCAAATTAAATTAAATCTAATAACAATTTATTAAATCCATTTACCACATAAACAAATACAATAAAATTATAATTTTCATTATAATTATAATTTTATTTAATAAATTAACACATCACTTAAATTACAAAATCAAATTAAATAAGATTATAACAAATCGTATAATCCTTAATAACTCTCTAATTTAGTTATTGAGTTAAATTAGAGTATTATCTCATAAATTTAATTCATCACTCTTTATCTTAATTAAGTTAATTTCTATAACTCGCGAATTATTTACTTACTAATAAATAATCCAACAAATATCTACTAAACAACAAACACGTCAATTAAAATATTTATTTAATTCAATAAATATTTGAAATTATAAATAAAATTTCTGGATTGCAACACCCGGTGATAAAATTACAGTAATACGCATTATTCCACAATAGTACGCGGTATTGCATAGTAACACACAGTATTGCACAATATCTTTGATTATTAATTCTTACGTAAGAAGTCACTCATTATTTCATTCAATAATTGCTACAGTAGAAATTTCATAGTCTTTCATATTATTGATTCAATAATTGCTACAATGATAATTGCATAGTATTTTATATTATTGATTCAATGATTGTCACAGTAATAACTGAATAGTATTTTACATTATTATTTGAAATGATATTATTAGTTAGCATTATTGGTAATGTCTAGAAAGTTATATCGAGGAAAGGGGTTGGGTTATCTAATTGTGCACCAATAAGGAAAAATCATTATCGGAAAGTTCCATCTTTCTTTGGAACAATTGGGTTGCTGGAATTTCTAGTCTATAATATCTATTATATTAATTCATTAAGAGAATAATATAAAAATGGAATAGGGTCGATGATGCAAGCACTGATTTCATAAGGGGTGATGAGGTAAGTGATGATGTCATAAGAACGATGAGGTAAGCGATGATGCCATAAATTATGGTGAAAAGACTACTATACCCCGACTCTGCCAAGCCAATAAATAGAAGCTCATTTATTCCTTCTTTTTCACCAATTCACTAAAACTAAGAATAGAAAGTTAGAGAGTGAGAATAAAAAAAGAAGAAGAATATCCAAGAAGCAAGCACACACAAAAAATACAAAGTTCTGCTACTACACTATTGCAGTATTTAGTCTCTTATTAAGGTAAATGATGTTATTTTCTTTCAATACTCGTATGGAATATCATTTTCTTTCATACTCCATATTATGTAAGTGATATTATTTCAATTCCTATTCCTAAATCTAAACTTACTATGGTATGTATTGCTTCTATAATTCCTAAAATGATTAGAAATTCCTTGAGGTTTGCGCTTCATTTAATATCATTTCACTGGAATGCTGGTCTGATCTTTCTTATAAAATTTTAGTCTTTTCAAGTCAGGGTACTATTCATACCGAAGTACAATTCATCCGGGGTACTATTTACGTCAGAATACTATTAATTCACGACAAAATTTAGTTTCTTTTCCTTATCCAAATTATCTTTGAAATATGAATCTTAAATATCGTTCTTGAATTTTACTCCACAATTAGTTATCATGTTGACAATTTGGATATTTTTGAACTTGGATACAATTAAATTATAAATCTCTAATATTTATCCTTTATCTCACTTTTATTCATCCTTTATATCATTGTCATAATCCTCAAACTTAAATTGTGGAGAAAGTTATCTTTGGCCCGTAGTGCAAAGATGAATCGTTGATTGGTATGATTATGATCAGAAATTATGCATTGGTATAATCATTACCTTTAGTGTTACAAACAAATGCTTGTTGTGAAAGTTCTCTTTGGCCCGTAGTGCAAAGATGGACTGTGGATTAACATGATCATGACCATTGGTGTACAAATGAATATCTTTAGCTTGTAGTGCAAAGATGAACCGTTGATTGGTGTTACAAATGAATATCTTTGTCCCATAGTGAAAAGATGAACTCTTAATTGGTGTTACAAGGATAAAATATTAATGATATATTTTTAAATCATAGAAGATAGTAGACATCATGCTCTACTTGACCCTTCTAATGGATTGTTATTTCCACTGCAGTTGTTGATTTAAAACTTTTTGTTTACTGTATTTTATCTGATTTATCACTGTTTAAGACTAAAAATAATTTATTCTTCATTATCTTAGTCATAATATTCTTTACTGGGATAGTTGAGCTCACCATTTTCCTTTTTGTTCCATTGTTCTTCTCAGGAAATGAGAGTGTTGCTGGGACTAGTTGTGGAGTGGGGTACTGATCTGAGATAGTTACTATAGAAGTCTTCAATATGTTGTAAAATAGTGTAAAAATAATTATAATGAGGACTTAATTTCAGTGCATGTGGATATTGTCGTATTATATACGTTAAAATATTTGTATTGAAACTCACAGTATATGTGTGTGGTCGTATTTTTCATATCAGTTTAATAGTTGTAAATAAGAAAGTTTATATTTGAATTCTGTTGTATGTATTTGACGGCTTAAAATAGGTTGTGTGGACCTATTTTGGGAGTATCACAATTGGTGTCAGAGCTTAGGGATATGATCTCTGGTAGAGATCTGGGATTAGAACTAGGAGGGGAGAGACGAGTAAAATCATTCCCTAGAGTATGCTACCTAAGCTTTTTCGTCATATATAGGGATAAGGTGTGATATGTCAATTTCTTTAACTAATCTTTGCTTTGTGATCACATTTCAGAATGGCATCTGAAAATCAAGAAATGAACTATGAGACAATTTTTGTTGAGAATCAAGAAGCTATAAACAATATTGAGAATCAGGAAGCTACAAATAATATTGCTACAAACTCAAAAAATAATGCGGCTAACAATATAAGGACTAACGATTTTTTTAGAAACTTTATGCAATTCTTACAGAACCAAACGAGAGAGACTCCTGCTCATAATAATAGTTAAAATATAGGTAACTCTTGAATTGTCACTACAAAGCAATTCAAGGAGTTAGGACCACCTGAATTCCACGGAAAATCGGACCCACTCAAGGCAGAGGCGTTGCTTAAACAAATGACGAAAATATTTGGTGTACTACATTACCCTGATGATCAAAAAGTTCCATTCACCACCTTTATGTTTTGAGGAGAGGCATATCACTGGTGAGAATCAGTGAAGCACACCCATCACTCAGCATGCAAAATGTCTTGGGAAGAGTTTCAAGAGTAGTTTAATGACAAGTATTTCCTAGAGAGCATTCGTCACATGAAGGAAGTGGAATTAATTAAGTTGGAGTAGAATGATATGACTGTCTCGCAATATGAAGCCAAATTTGCCGAGTTATCCCAATTTACGCCCCACTTAGTGGATAACAAAGAGCGCATGACCCGAATATTCTTACGAGGTTTAAAATTTGAGATTCGTCAACATCTTATTTCTCATAAACTTAGTTTATATTAAGATACCGTGGATAGGGTTCAATTGGTGGAACAAGAAAAAGAAATAATACAACTAGGAAATAACGACCGACAACGAGAGAAGAGCTACAATAATAGTCACACCAGTGGCAAAAATCATCGGAACAATGATAACCAGCATGAAGGAAATCAACATGTCAGAAATGGTAACCACTTCTATGGAAATCCTAGCCCAGATTTCAACCTCGTGACTAACCTCGGTTTATTAGTTGTCCACTGGTAGTTCTACACCTAGTTGATGTCGGCTCGTCATTGTAAGTTTCAACTATAATATATCATGTTCAATTAAAATGACTTAATTATATGATTGCACAATTAAAATAATCCATTAATTTTTTTTATTCTAGTATTTTGGACCATGTCGCTAAGTCGACCATACATGTCATCTGCTTGACGCATCTCCTGACTGGCTACATGCTATTTAGCCAGTACACACAGTATAATGCCTCCTTTATGGCGATTGTGTCGCACGAGTTTTGCGTAAGTCGAATTATATATATTAGACCAGCTCGGGACTACTATACGAGCTCATCATCCGCATATAGTTTCAGATGCAGCATGAGATGCCATGTGTACATACTAGGATGATGATGCCTTCAAGACAAAGTTTGAGTAGATGAAAAAGAATTGAGTTCAGCTTTAGATTGTATATACTTCTAGCTCACAGTCGTTATAAGAGGTTAAGTCGACATGTATTTATATTTAGTTTGGTTTAATATTTTTGGGATCTATAGTAAAGTAATGCAATATTAATTAATATATTTATTAGGCCATGCGGATGAGCTTGGGCCAGCCTTCTACTATAGTCAAGCTCTGGGATAGAGTGTCGACGTCTGAAAAATTTCTCCATCTTCCTAGGTGTTTACCCTTTATATTTTCTATGTGAATTTTTTTGATCTGAAGGGTGAGATTTTCAAGAAAATATCGACATATAATGTCGACGATTTGAAAAGATTTGATTTTTATTTATTCGAATTAGACAGAGCCATCAGTTGATATGAATTATATGGTTGTATCAACTCAACCGAGTTTTAAAAAGTTTTGCAATATGGCCCAATATAGGACTGTGTTTAATTGGTCTTGGAAACTGGGATTCATAGAGTTCGGGGGCTTGATTAAGTTGGGGGGAAGGTGTTAGGCACCCCCCGACTTCCGTGAAACACAGTTACCACGCTTTTTATTCCCTAGTTTGTGTGTATGTGTATGTGTATGTGTGCATTGCAGTTATTTGGGCCTAAGTGCCTTATTTGAAAGTAGTGCTATATCTCTTTTGCGCCTATATAAAAAGGGTTTTACTTATTTAAAAGTTTAATTTTAATACAAGGCATATGAAGTGATATTTTGAAAAAAAAATTCAAACCCTTATGCTCACATAGGAATTAAGGCCTTTGATACTTCTAATTTATTCCTTATTCAGGTTATTTTGATTTTATTCTCGAGATACGAATCATCTTCGATAAAATAATATATATATATATATATATATATATATAAGTGCCCGGCTCCTATAGGCATAAAAGTCATCAAAGTATGCCCGAGCACCACACATAGGATTTTCATTATCATGGGGACCTTAAATCCGAATAACAGTTTTAAGGTCCTATATTTACAAGTACAAAATTTGCAAACTAGCTGTACAACTGAAAAGGGTCCATCATGAGAGCCAGATCTAGATCCGCCAGTTGTATCTTAGATCATGTGGCTTCTAGGCTCACATAATATTACATAAGTGGCCTACATAGCAAATATACTGAAATAAAACATATATTTTTACTAAACAAAGCTAGATGAAGGATTTATCAGTTAAATCCTTGTTAGCGAGTAGCCCATAGCTTCTAATTTCCTCTAGATAAAGATCTAGGGTCACATGGTTACTAAAACTTTTAAAAACTAGAAAGAAAACTAGATTTCTATAGATCTTAGCCATTTTAGCTTCCAGGTTCAAGTTTTACAACTTTTGAACCGATCAGAAGCTAGATCTAGTAAATAAATCTCAAATATTGACTATTTACAAGAAATGTGTAAACACTCAAAATTTTTCATTCCTGTTACTAACCATGTAGGAGGGGAGAATCGTCTTCCAGATATAACCCTGGAAGTCAGATCAGTTTTAACCCCGAAGACAACCCCGGGAGATACAATTTTCAATCTCGGAGATAACCCCGAGATACTCAGTTCCAATCCCGGAGACCACCCTGGGATATTAAGTTCCAACCTTGAAGATATCCCCGAGAGACGCAGTTTAAGTTCTAGAGATAACCGCGAAAAAGTCAGTTCCAACCCCAAAGACAACCTCGGGATACTCAGTTCAACCCCAGAGATAACCCCGAGAGGTCAACCACACCTCAGAGGCAACCCTGAGGACATTCAGCATTCACAACAGCCCATTCTCAAAGATAACCTTGAGCAACAACTACTACATCTGCGCAAAAGCCAGAGATAACCCCAGTGGGGGGCAAAATCATAATTTTGCCACCTCAATACTACATTCACGTTATCTTAACACAAATTAATCCACACTGCATACTAAAGCTTCCCACAAGAACCATAGCTCAAATCCTGAGTGACAACTACGCAAGACAGTACTCCGGATAGAGTTTGAAGAATTGGAGATCTGGTCATGGACCCATCTTCTCGAATTCATAAAACCTTTAATCTCATGTCATTGTGTAGCTCTCGACAATAGCATTTTGAAAAGGTACAACACTTCTTTATCGGATGCCCGGATTGAAAATTATGAAGGTTCGAGCGAACAACGCGTAGCCAAAGTGTACGTACTTCGAGACGACAGGACCCACATGGCCCGGGGCAGCCCAAGCAACAACAGATAGACTCGTGGCAGCCGCAGATAGACCTGTGTCTGCCACGGGTAGACCCACGGGCACCGGGTCTTTAAATATGAGCTCTTGGCAGCTCATTTGAAAAAAAAAAGAAAAATGAGAGAAAAATATGTCCATTTTAGCTTGTAAACCCTGCTAGAGTGCTCTAAAATGAGTGATTCTTCTTTCTAAACACTTGTGAGCTCGTGTTTTTTAACATAGTAAAATTTAACCAGTGGAAACCAAGTTTTCAAAGCGCCAAAAGCTATCCAAGTCTTTTGGCAAACCCAATCGTAAGATTTTTCTTGATTTTTAAGCTTTTTTACTACTTATATATATATATATATATATATATATATATCTACTAAAGTTGAGAGTCACATTATGTGGGTATACCCGGATCGTCGATCTCATGGCTTTTTATTACTTTATATATATATATATATATATATATACATATATATATATATATATATATATTTACATTTCAAACTAAGCTTGGAGTTTACTTCGTGGCCATTTACCGCTTATATATATATATATATATATATATATATATATATATATATATATTTACACTTTTATATAAATATCTTTTTACTCGCTTTCATAATATATATATTTAATCTTTCTATCTTTCATCTTTGGCTAGATTTGCCTCAATCTGGCTACTTCTAACTTTGACCGGTTCATGGTGACTAAACTGGGACTGTTGAAGCTAGAATGGTTTAGATTTATTCAAATCTAGTTCTTTTTCTAGGTTTTGTACATATTGCTTTTCATGGGTGCCTAGGAATCATGTGATCACGGATTCAGCTTCTGAATCTAGATTCGGTTCCCGTGATGGACATTTTGGTACCGCACCCAAATTTTGTAAATTATATCTACGGTGTCTGAATATCCTTAGATGGCTCTCATGCCCATAAGGAGTTCGGCACTGCTATGTATCTTATTTTTTCGAGAAGATGCATCGCATCTTGAAAAGAAAAGCAATCAAGCCGAACACATAAAAAAATGGAAGTATCAAAGGCCTCAATTACTATTGAGCACAAGGGTATGAAAAACCTATTTTACAAAACATCACTGCTATATCTTGTTAAAATTGAAATTTTATACAAAAGTCAAACCCTTTGTATATAGGTGCAAACGAGGCATAACACTACTTCCAAACAACTGCACATAAACCTAATTCACACACACACAAACACAGATAAAAGTTTAATGAAAATTGGCGATAACCGTGTTATCAAGGAAGTCGGGGGGTGCCTAACACCTTCCCTCCGTTTAATCAAGCCCTCGGACTCTAACGAATTTCGGTTTTCTCAGACCAGTTAAACAGTCAAATCACTAGGTCTTTGTGCAAACCTTTTCTCGGTTGAGTTTGTGCAACCATTTAAAAATATCAACTGGCGACTCTCACAGTCAAATCGTCGATATATACATGTCGGACCTTTTTCAAACTTGTTTTTTCAAACAAATCACACTTAAAATGAGAACACCAAAAAACAAGAACAAAAAGGGACAAATAAAAATCCCGTCATCGACAGGTGGCGACTTTGCTGGGGACTCCAGTAAAAGGGCTTAAGCCGCTATTCAAGCTTTTCAAAAACTTTTATCTGCTTATATGTGAATGATGGATTTACATTGAATGAATGCATATTAATGGTTAATTTACTGTACTTTAGTACTTCACACCATATATGCCTGTGATATTAGTGTTTCATACATGTCATCATTTCCATACGGTGAGACGCGATGTATGTGAATGTATGTTATGTGATTCCTCCACTACGAGGCTAAGCCGTCGGTGTTTGATTACTGGACTCGTCAGAAGACTAATTCCACGAGGCCCAGGAAAGGAACCACCCAGATTCGCTCCAATTTAAAGATCAGATTAACTTCCCATTGAGTAAATTGCGATGATTTGGGGACCTTCATGCTGAAAAACCGCGAGAGTAGCCTAAGATAGGTCAGCTTCTGATAAACAAAACGTGGAGAGAAGTCTCTTCATACCTTCCCCTTTTCAATTACCTGTAATTTTAATTACTTGTAAATTAATTTCCATGTCAATCTCAATGTAATGGAAAATATAAAAGAGAATGTGAACATGCATTCCTTTTTTATATCAAGACCTGTCATGCTATCCTGTCATCAAAATGATTGACATCAGTTTTACAGGAAAACCTTAAAACACTCCTAAAAAATGGACACATTACATAGCATGTAACATTTCTTCGTTTTCTCGGACTAAACTACATAGTCTTTTTATAGGGAAACGATTGGTCCCGTTACCCGTTCAAAGTCCAAAAAGGCACTAAGCCCATAGTCAGACATGGCTATAAGTGCACAACCTAATCCTACTCCTGTCTCTCGCGAGGAGTTCGAAGGATTAAGCAATCAAATAATAGAGTTGGTTGTTCTCCTGAAAGAACTAAACAAATCAACTCATGGTCCATAAATACCTATGCAAATAGAACCCTCTACACATGGAGGAATCCAGGGTCTGGATAGAGAAGTCCCAGTACTTGAGTCTCAGTCTGAGAAGTCAAACAAAACCCCTGAAATCACCCATCTTAAAGAAGATCAAGACACCGGTGATATTCGGAAAAAAGTTCTACAAATAGAAGAGACCATTCGGTCCCTCAAGGGGATTGGAACACACGAAAGTGTTTCCTATTCAGACCTTTGTATCTTCCTCGGGTTTCATTATCTAGAGAAATTCAAGACTCTCAACTTTAAGAAATATGATGGATTAGGAGATCCTTACACCCACTTAAAAGTGTTCATTGGAGAACTCGGATCCTACGTCGAGAATGAAAAGCTGAGAATGCAACTATTTCAGAAAAGTTTGACTGGAGAAGCCAGAGCATGGTACATCAGATTGGATAACTCCAAAATTCACAGCTGAAAGGAGTTAGTCCATGCTTTCCTCAGTCAATACAGCTTTCAAACTCAGATGGCTCAAAACAGGTATAAAATTACCAAAGTTAAGAAGCAAGTCAATGAGTCATTCAGAGAGTATGCCCAAAGATGGAGGCATTTGGCTGCTCAAGTTATCTCATCCATGACAGAGACTGAGATGGTGATAACCTTCATAGATATTCAAGAAGCTCCATTTTATGATAGGGTCCTAGCTGGAATAGGAAAACCATTCTAAAAAATGATCAAGCACAGAGAAATGGAAGAAATGGGATTGAAGTCTGGGAAGATTCAAGACCTCGCCACTTTAAAAGTCGTGCCTAAGCATATCCAATTTAGAAGTTATAGGAACAACCCCCAGAGGGTCCATAAGAAGATAGAAGAAGATGTCTCCTTGATACGACAAACACAAACTTGCATATTAAAATGAGAAACTACTCCCCTTTTCAAGCACAGTCCTCAAATCCTCCCTTGCCAAAGAGTGGAGAAATTAGATGCTCAAGAGTGTTCACAACCTTAGGGGACTCACTTGAAAACATTTCCAAACTTCTGACAGCTCAGAAAAAAATCACTCATCTCCTTCCACCAGCCAATCCAAGTGGAAAGGGCTTCAATATAAGCAAAAAGTGTGCTTATCATTCTGGAGCTCCAGGCCACGACACTCAGGATTATTGGGCCCTTAAGCATAAGATCCAGGACTTAATAAACAGTGGTGAGATCGTGGTGACCAAGCCCGAACAACAACATGTTCAAGAGAACCCTCTCCCTCAAAACAAGGAAGAGGATGTTAACATGATCAATAGAGGCAGTGGAGAGAGCTCCAATTACCTCAAATACGTGGGCGGTTCTTCCCAAACCAGCAAGGATAATTTCGACAAGTGGGATTATTCAGAATTCCAGTTCATGATGGAATGGGAGTTAAAGTCTCTTGACGAACAGGTTAATCAACTGGCAGAACTAGTGGTACACCAACACCAAGTCACTCGATAGTTGTTCAGTCAGGAGCATGTTAGTCTCCTCTCTCTTATCACAAAGACTCCACCACTCACCCAAGAAACTAAAACCTTGGAGGAAAAGCGTGTAAGAAAAGCAAGAGCTCAAGCCCGTTGGGACTTTGCCAACAAAAGGGAGTTCACCTATTTAGGCCAACCGATGGAAGAAATATTGCAGATGCTGGTCAATGAGGGAAAAATCACAGCACTGCTACCTCTAGTCAACCCACACTCAAAAAGATTTGATGATACTTGAGTATGTCAATACCACTCCCATTCTCGTAGCCACAACACTGAAGAATGTTGGGCACTCCGTCATCTTATCCAAAATATGATTGACAGCGGTGACCTACAGATGGCAGACGATGACACTGTATCACTTGAGAGTGGGAACACATTTCCTCCGAGATCACAAAGATGGAAGGAAATCATAGCAGTTATATCCTTTGAAGGAGATTTGGCTGCCACGTCATTTATAATTCAACCCATCAAGCTCAAAGGAGTTGAAAACCCTTTTGAAGGTGGTTGCACCAGAACCACTTATATTGTTATTCAGGCCATAGTATCCTATCATCAGCCTTAAGAAAGTCCCATAGAACTATGGAGAGGTTGAAGGATTAACATCAAACACATCTGCTGCAGTATCCAAAGAAAATCTGTTATATCTCCCTCAACGAGTGATGAAGCCAGTCATCAGATCTAAGGGGAAAGTGCCTAAGGAGAAAATTGAAGAATTCCTCCCCGCAATGGGACATAATGAAGCCAAGGTGGTGTGAAGCTTAGAAGAAGCACCTCAATAGATCTCTATTTTAAACTTGGTATTCTCTTTAGAAGATCATCTGAAGGTCTTATTGAAGACATTAGAAGAAGCCCACTTGCCAAAGACAGTGGATGTAGAAAAGTTTCATCAGCTGGTAGATGACATCTTCAACAGTAATGTGATATCCTTCACTGATGATGACATACCTCCCAAAGGGAAGGGTTATTGCAAGCCACTGCACATAATAGTGATGTCTTTCGGATATGTGGTCTGAGGAGTGCTAATAGATGGAGGATCATCCTTAAACATCTACCCCTATGCTACATTGGAAAGAATAAAGATCAATCTCAATAGAATCTGAAGCAGCCACACAATCATCAAAGCCTTTGATGGATCTCGGTAAAATGTTATCGGAGAGATTGAATACCAGTGGAAATCAGTCCATATACATTCTACATATCCTTCCAAGTGCTCAAAATCACTACAAGATATAACTTACTCTTGGGAAGACTTTGGATCCATATGGTGGGAGCTGTCCCATCCACTTTTCATCAACAACTTAAGTATATCATCAACAATAATATGGTCACTTTCAATGTTGAACCAGAGTATCATGTCCAAAGTAATATACCTCTCATCAGTTTTAATGAAGAACTTGAGTCTGTCAGCTTCCAAGCCCTTGAGGTGAGCAGCACTCATTTTTAACCCATTGGGGCTCTAGCTCTGAAACCCAGAATTTTTGCCGAGGTGATGTCGGCCAATCAAGAGATGATATACTTGGGTTTCCAACTAGGACAAGGGTTAGGAAAGAATCGGCAAGGAATCAAATGCCCAATTCAACTTCCCAGCTAGACAGGGAAGGCCGAACTAGGCTGCTCCTTTGGGTCCAATCACAGGAACCCGCACAAGCATACGCCGGTTCCTTCACCTACAAGGTTGTTACCTAAACCTACAGATGTAGATTCTGCACGGCTTCTAAGGAAAATTCCTATCTCTGTGGTGGGTATGCTGTTTCCTAAGCTAATACTGGTTAAGGGGAAATAAGTCCAAATTCCAGACCCAGACATGGAGGAAAGAATCAAAGGCACAAACAAAAGATAAAGAGATATTTGTCAAACATGCACGTCCTGATGCATATAAAGGGTATGAATAGGAACATCCCAGATGATGATTGTCCAGACATCATGGTCATCATTCAAGAGGAGGAGGACGACAACCGCCCCTTCATTGTAGCTGTCCACCAGGACTTGACCCTCCACAATTGAAGCAACACTCCTTGTATTTGCCAAAAAGGATAAAAAGGGCAGAAAATCCCTCTGCCTTGTAGATAGAAATAATTGTTTACTTTTGTTGCATATTATTAGCAGTTGTTTTTGTCATGCCATGCTAACACTTTGTATGATCAAACAGTTTCATATATTAAGTTAAAGCATTTTGTTTCAGGACTCTAAAGTTAGATATGTCTAAACTTGCTGATGGAGTGCCAATTTTTCACATGGACTACAATTTTGATGTAAAGTTGGACTCTAACTTGATGGAGATTGAACAAGAGGACTATGAGGAGCCTGAGGAGATCTAAGAATGGGTCGAAGATAAACCCAAGCCAAACCTTGATTAAACCACCTCTTTCAACCTTGGAACCACAGAAAACCCCAAATAAATCCAGATTGGCATGGACCTTACCCCAAGCCAAAGGAATGATATGGTTACTCTACTGACCCAGTTCTAGGATGTGTTTGCATGGTCTCATAAAGACATGATCAGTTTGTCCACTGACATCATCATTTATCGCCTACCCATTAAAGAGGGATTCAAGCCAATCAAAAAGAAACTAAGGCGATTAAAACCTGAGTTGAGTTTGAAAGTCAAGAAAGAAATTGGGAAACAATTTCAAGCCGACATCATCATGGTATCAACATACCCTGAGTGGCTTTCCAACATAGTCCCCATACCTAAACCTGGAGGAAAGGTGCGAGCATGCGTGGATTACAGGATCTGAACAAAGCTTGTCTCAAAGACAACTTTCCCGTACCATTTATCCATATACTCATTGATAATACACCTCAGTATGGCATGTATTCCTTTGTTGACTGCTTTGTTGGGTATCATCAAATCATGGTTGCTAAAGAGGATCGCGAGAAGACAACATTCATCACTCGGGAACCTTTTGCTACAATTGGTTGTTATTCGGCCTCATCAATGCTGGAGCTACCTATCAGCGAGCCATGATGGCTCTTTTCCAAGATTTAATGCACAAAGAGATAGAAGTCTATGTGGATAACATCATTGTCAAATACCGAAGGGAAGAAGACCACTTAGACCATCTTAAAAAGCTCTTCAACCGGTTGCGCAAGTACAACTTGAAGCTAAATCCGGCCAAGTACGCCTTCAGCGTCAAGTCAGACAAGTAGCTAGGATTCCTAGTGAGCCACAAAAGCATTGAGCTGGACCCTGCCAAAATTCAAGCCATTACTGAGATGTCCGTGCCATAGACAAAGAGGAAAATACGGGAATTTCTGGGAAGAATCAACTTCATCAGCCGATTCATCTCCCAACTCACAGTAACTTGTGAACCTATCTTCAAGTTGTTAGTGAAGAACTCCTCTAAGAAATGGAACGAAGAGTGTCAAAAAGCCTTCATGTCAATCAACGAGCAACTAGTCAAAGCTCCTGTCTTGGTACCTCCTAGGGATGACGTTCCCACCAGTCAATCAATGACAATGTCATGGGCTGCATGCTGTGATAAAAAGATGATAGAGGCCAAGAAAGAGCCATTTATTACCTCAGCAAAAGATTCAACATCAGTGAGCACAAGTATACCTTAATTGAGAAGACTTATTGTGCTTTAGCATGGGCTTCCATGAGATTACAACATTATCTCTATGGTCACACAACCCATCTCATATCCTGCATGGATCATCTCAAATACGTGTTTAGTCAACCTGTGTTAAATTATCGACTATTCAACTGGAAGTTGATCCTCCAGCAATTTGACATCATCTACGTGACTCAAAAGTCTATCAGAGGTCAAGGGATTGTGGATCAACTGGTCGCAGCACCATTCGGGGATTTTAAACCCTTGGAAACATATTTCCCCGATGAAGGGGTAATGACAATTCAGCAACACCATCAGGCAATACACCCCAGTCATGGAGGATATATTTTGATGGAGCTGTAAACATGGAAAGTGCCAGAGTTGGAGCAGTTCTAGTATCTATTTTAGGATAGCAGTATCTCGTTGCCATCAAATTGTAGCTTGTCAACACCAACAACACAGCTTAGTATGAAGGCTGTATAATGGGTTTGAAGCTAGCCCAATCCATAGGCATCAAACGGTTAACTGTCTTTGGAGATTTCAAACTTTTAATCAGACAAACCACTGGGGTCTATCACACCAAGGAATTACATTTGCTGCCTTACCATCGATAAGTTATCCAGATGGCTTCGGAGTTTGAAGAAATATCCTTCCTCCACATTCCTTGGAATATGAATAACTTTGCTGATGCACTAGCAACTTTGGCCTCCTTGATCAATATACCTGAGAGAAGAAGCATTCAAAATATCACATTTGCCCGTCAAAAGGCTCCAGCCTACAGGAATTACATCAGAGAAGTATCGAGTGAGCTGCCTCCCATCTAACACCATTGGTATCGGTCTATCAAGAAGTATTCGCGAGTAGATCCATCGAATGACCATGAAATTCTATCTGAACGGAGACACTGTGAGACCCCAGATTTTATGAATAAAGATTTATATTTCTTGAAATATTTTTTTTGAATATTATGGTGTGAATTTGATAT
Organism: Panax quinquefolius; assembly: GCA_020205615.1. Taxonomy (NCBI): domain Eukaryota; kingdom Viridiplantae; phylum Streptophyta; class Magnoliopsida; order Apiales; family Araliaceae; genus Panax; species Panax quinquefolius. The sequence continues at coordinate 40,639,615 of CM035163.1, read as the reverse complement.
AATGTTATAGTTGTGGGTAATATTTACAAATTTTGTAAAGTAAGCAAGTGGTTATATAATATTCGATTGGTCGGGGAATATTCTTTTAACAGGGAATATTCGTACGACGGCAAAATCATTGCTGGACCCCATAACGGAAGTATTGTCGTAGTAAGAAAATGACAGAATTATCTTTTATTAAAAATAATGGCGAAAGTGTTACCGTTAAAACTGTTGAACTACCCGGTAGTAAAAGTACAATAATACGCGTGGTTGCATAGTAGCACACGGTATTGGTTATTGATGCTTACGTGAGAAGTCACTCAGTTATACTCAATTATTACTACAGTAATTGCTGCATCATATCTCTCATATTATTGATTCAATTATTGTTACAGTATCATATGTATAATATGTTATATTATTACGTCAATGATTGAGAAAGCAAAGTTATTCATATTATTATTTTCAATATTGACAATGTCTAGAAGTTCTGTCAAGGAGAGGTTTGGTCATCTAATCTTAATTGCGCCAATAAGGAGAAATCCTTATCGAAAGCCCTCTTTCCAGGAACGACTCGGTTGTTAAATATTGTGAATTATAATATTAATGATGAATAAGTTCGTGTTGATTAAAGATGAAATTGATAGTTCCATTGTGTTGGAATTATAAGTGTTAGTGGAAATTGACATTTATTTCGATATTAATTGATGTCCGGAAGTTATCTTGACGATCGGAGTAATTAATCGGATAAATGAGCAATTAATTGCTATTAATTCACATGATTATAACTATTTGTTCACATGTGTGTACTATTGATTCACATTCTTGTACTATTAGGGGAGTTGGTGCAAGATTGATAATACTTACATGACTAAGTTAAAAATGGAGGTATAGATGGAGGTACTACACTGTAATTCGTATTTTCACATGATTATAACTATTAATTCACATGATTGAACTATTGATTCACATTATTTACTATTAGGGGAGGTGGTGCAAGTTTGATAATACTTGCAGGACTAAATTAAAAATGAAGAAAAAGAGTAAGGTATTATACTGTAATATTTCGAGCCCCAAAACGTGCAATTATCGAAACTATATTTTTCTATAAATAAAAGCTCATTCTTCCTTCATTTCTCACTAATTCACAAAAGCTATAGAGCAATTATTATAGAGAGAAATTATAGAGAGAAAGAAGAAAAGAAGTCTACAACCTCACTATTCCAGTATCCAATTTTGTCTAAGGTAAGGGGTATTATTCTTTCGTATTCATGAAGAGAATTATTTTCTTTCAATACTCGTAAGAGCTGTTACTCCATTCTTTATTATCATGTTAAAATAACCTGTCTATGCGAAGTACAACATACATGGTGAAATTATTCTGTTATTCCATTCTTTATTATTTTATTGGAATAACTTGTCTGTGCGGTCTTTCGCATGCCTGGTGAATTCTGTTGTTATTCCATTCTTTATTATTCTGTTAGAATATCCTGTCTGTGTGGATTACGCATGACCTGGTCCTATTCTTCATTATTCTACATTGGAATATCCTATCATGCGCGGTTTACGTACACCGGGTTCCATTCTTTATTATTATTCTGTTAGAATAACACTCGCTGCGCGGATTACGCACGCTCGTGAATTCTTACATTATTCCATTCTTTATTATTCGCTGGAATAACTCGCCATGTGGATTACCTCATGCATGGTGAATGATCCTTCAGATTCATTCCTTATTAAATTGTGGAAATGATGCATACTGCGTGGATTACCGCATGGCGGCGAAAATCCATTTGAGTTTCATATATTCTATTATACTCGGTTGGTTAAAGTTTTGGCTTCTATACTCCATGAAATTAGTAGAATATCCCGGATATTTGTGCTTTATCCAGTATCTTTTCATGGAAATATTCTTCTGAGCATTCTTGAATTTTACTCCACAAAGAAGTATCATGTTGACAATTTGGACGTTATTGATTTCTGGATAAATTAAATTATAAATCTTTAAAATATTTCCTTAAACTTGTTTTATTGAATTATTATGTCATTGTCATCATCCTCATGCTTATATTGTGATTAAAGTCATCTTCGGCTTACGTGCATAGATGGACATGGTATGATTATGACCAGGGATTATTCGGTATAATCGTGACCGTAATGTGACAAATGATGTGGTGAAAGTCCTCATTGGCCTGTAGTTCATTGATGAACAGTTGTTGGTATGATTATGACCAGGGATTATTCGATATAATCATGACCATTGATGATTACATGAATATCCTTGGTCGTGGTGCAGGGATGATTTGATTTTATTTATTAAGCTGAGTCTCAGCGATAAAGTTGATGAAAATCTTTTTAAATCATAGAAGATAGTAGATTTTATGCTCTACTTGACTCTTCTAATGGATTATTTATTTATTTAAATTGTTGATCTAAAACTTGTTGTCTATTATATTCTATCAGTTTTTATAATTTTGAAGGCTAAGGATAATTTATTCTGCATTATCTTAGTCATAATATTTCTTACTGGGCTAGTTAAGCTCACCCTTTGCTTTCATTGTTCTCTGTGAAATGAGAATATATTTGCAGGACTAGTCGGGGAACGGAGTGACGGTCTGATGATAGCATTAGTAGTCCTCACTATTACGTTAAATAGTGTGATAATAAATGTAATGAGGACTCCATTGAGTGTGGATATTGTCTAGATGACAATATTTGTATTAAAACTCACAGCATATGTTTTGTTGTATTTTACACAACTATTGTATAATTAAGTTGTATTTGAATTTTGTACCATGTATTTGGCGACTCAAGATGGGTGATGTATACCTATTTTGGGGGCGTCACAGTTGGTATCAAAGCTTAGGGATATGATCCCTGGCTGAGATGTGAGATAAGAACTAGGAGGAGAGAGACGGGGAATTCCTTCGCTAGTATGACCTACCTAAGTTTATTTGGTATTTAATTGGTCGGTCAGAGTATAGGGATAATATTTGATATGTTAATTAACCCTTGTTTTGTGACAGTGTTTGAAAATGACATCTGAAAATGTTGAGATAAGCAATGAAGCACATGAGACCGTTGAGTCAGCTCATCCAAAAGGTAACGACCAACAACACGATAATAATCATACCGGTGGCAACGGCCATCGGAACAATGATAACCATTGTGGGAGAAATTATCATGCCAAGAATGGTAACCACTTCGGTGGTAATCATGGCCAAGATAATAGAAGTAGAAATTTCAGAAGAGAAGGTACAATAATGATTGAAAGACAGCAGCACCAACACCTGTTGTTAAGGAAGGAGAATGACCGCCAGTTAGATGATACAGATACAGAGAGGAGGGACACATAAGTCCAAACTATCCACAACCTTCCAAGGTATGTTTTAGTTGTGAAAAAGATGGTCACATAGCTCAAATTTGTCTTGTAGCGAAATCAAGTCCAGTTGGGACGGTGGCATCAAATGCGGATACGGACAAAACAAAGTCGGTGGTTTCAAGAAGAGCATTTTCGTGACTTCTCAAAAAGCGAGTAACCCGAACGAAGTTAGCACGGGTTAGTTGATTATAAATTATTGCAAAGTCTATACCTTATTAGATACCGGTTCTACCCATTCTTTTATCTCTCTTGCTTGCGCTCAATGTTTAAATTTAACTCTAGAGAAGTTAGACTTTGACTTATCGGTTGAAACTCCGTTAGGAGAAACCTTCATTTCATGTGTTATCCAAGTCTTGGATTAGAGTCACAGTTTTTAAATGATATTTCTATCGTTAATAAATTTCCTGACGTATTCTTGAAGAACTTCTTGGCCTACACCAAAGCGTGAAATCAAATTTTGTATTGACCTCGGTACAAAACCCATTTCTAAAACCCTTAAATATTTCTTCACCCAAAACGAACGCATTATGTGCCAAAGACGTTGGCTCGAGCTGTTGAAGATTATGACTATACCATTCAATATCATCGTGGAAGAGCGAACGTGGTAGCTGACGCGTTGAGTAGAAGATCGTATGCATTTACGAGTACGATATTGTTAACACAAAAACCCATTTTTTATAACTTACAAATGATGAAGATAGAGTTAAAGACTCTAGGGACCCACGTGAAGATAACGAATATACGAGTAGAATTGACTTTAATCGATAAAGTTAAAGCCGCTCAAGCTACACCCCCGAATCTGATGAATGTGAAGAAGAAGGTTCAAGAAGGCGTTATCTCAACCTTCAATTTAATTGGCTCATTTGAAATCCTCGATTGAGTAGGAACTGTGGCCTATAAACTCGTTTTACCGCCAAGTATGTCGCGTGTTCATAACGTTTTTCACGTATCGTTGTGAGTAAAAACTTAGTCTTGGGGGACTTTGGAGCCAAATTTTGGAATAATTAATGAATCTGAAAAATTATTAAATCATGGGGGTTTTATAGAGCATGTTACAAGCTTTCCATAGCCTCAAAAACAGACTAATTCTAATAACGGATGAAGAAGTTATGAAGATTTGAAGTATGTGTGTCAAAAGTTGCAAAATCTGGAAAATTGGAGTTAAGTGCCAAAGGTCGAGCGCCTATGTGACGCCCCCAAAATAGGTATACATCACCCATTCTGGGTTGTCAATACATGGTACAGAAACAACTACAACTTTATTATTACAACAGTAAAACTGTGAGTTTGAATACAAATATTATCTTCTAGACAATATCTATACTCAAATAAATCCTCATCACATTTATTGATACATTATTTTACAAAAATGGTGAGGACTACTAAACAACTCTCTCTAGAACTTTCATTCCATACCCCGACTTGTACTCGCTATATTCTCGCCTCCTGAGAAGAAAAATGGAACAAAAAGGAAAAGGGTGAGCTCAACTAGCCCAGTAAAGAATATTATGACTAAGATAATATACAACAAATTATCGTTAGTCTTCAACAGGAAAAATCTAATAGAATACAATAGACAACAAATTTTAAATCAATATTCGCAGCGAAAATAATAATTCATTAGAAGAGTTAAGTAGAGAATGCAAACTACTATCTTCTATGTATGAATTTAAAAGTTCATCGCTCTATCTTTTATCCCCGTAACATCAATCAATATATATCTCGAATCAAATATTCATCTTGCACTACGAGCCAAAGATATTCATCGATTGGTCATGTTCATCTAAACACTGCTCATCTTTGCACTACTGGGACCAAAGATATTCTTCAGAAATCATTCATCTTGCACACTACGGGCCAAAGATATTCCATAATATCATCATTTAAGACGGAAGATGATGAAAAATATTTTTAAAGAAACGAATCCAGTGAAACAAAATGACAAGGATTAAGGATTAAGGATTAAGGATTCGTACTTTGTTTTATCCACGTCCAAAAATACCTCAAAATAATCACAGTGGTGTAAAATTCAAGAATGATCAAAATATGGATACAATCAAAGCTAGTATCCAGAATAGATATTTTGGACGAAAAGAAAATTTTTCATTTTTCGATGAATAGTGCCGTATTCGTGAATAAGTGTCGATACGTGAATAGTGCCGTATACGTGAATAGTAACTCCGACACCAAAAGTTCCAAATTTGATAAAAACTTCAGATCAATATTTCAACATAATGATATTGAAGAAATAATATCATTACGAAAAAAATAATATCCCTTACCTCGAAAGACAAGATACTTAGTCAAAAACAGGATATAGATTATGACTTGAACTTGCACCAGATAGCAATACTCAAAGTATACTCAAAATACTCACAAGAATACGCCGATAATATAGAGAGAAAACTTGATTTTCGATGTGATTTTCAATTCTAACCCAAGCACCCTATTTAAAGGAAATTGCTTAAGAACAAAAAAGTAAAATTTAATATAATAATATATATATATTACAAATTCTCTACGCACACTTAGCATCTGAAATCAGCAATCTTAACACATGTTAAATGAGTCCCAACAATGTAAAAACGTTTTTGTAATTAAAATATTTTAAACTTCCAAAATTAATTATTTTGAGCTTCGTAACTTCAATAATTCATAATAAATAGCCTTTTATCAGAAAATTGAATCTCGCTAATTTTATAGGAAATTCAATTTCTACAACTTGCAAAAGAAAGTTTTCCAAATTCCAAATAGAAATTGATCGAAATCCACAACCAGGCGATTTTACTGTGCTATAATCAAATTTCATTCAATAAATGGGGTCCACCGACATGTTTAACATGTTTAAAAACATTTATTGCAACAAAAATACTCTTCCTCCTCAGATACTCATATATCCCACATTCGTTGTAAAAATATCACCATTACTATATTATTAAAATATAATAATACATTTAAATGAATTATCTTATCGTAAAAAGATAAAATTTCAATTTTCAACAATTGTCACATTAAAATTTTCTCCATCTATATCCACATAAAATCAATATTTTCCTCATCATATGAATCAATAATTAATTATTCATAATTAATATTACAGATCACAATATTGACAACGTGCGGTTCAGGAAAGAGGGGCTTTCAATAAGAATTTCTCCTTCTTGCCGCCATTGATTAGGTGACCAAACCTCTCCTTAGATGTAACTTTCTAGACATTGCCAATAATTTTATCTAATAATATTATTCGGATAATATGAATTATTGCATCAATAATGAAAAAATATCGTGTAATGACAATTATGAAACAACAAAGAATATCAAATATCAACGCAAAGAATTATTAAATCAATAAAATAATCGAGCGAAGAATTATCGTAATCATTATTATGTAGTGCCTTCTTCACGTAAGAATCAATAATTGGTGCAATACTGGTGCTACTTGTGTGTTTTAACCACCGAGTATTTTAACAAGATTAACAAGAATAACTACGTCATTTGTTATTTTTAAACCACTTATATATTCGCTGGTTTCTTCATCCAATCGCTTCACATTATGGGGCCCACAAGATATCGTGCTGTCGCATTTAATATTCCCGACATGCAAGAATATTCCACGACCAAACGAATATTCCCCGACAACAATGAATATTTTATAACCACTTGCTTATTTTGAAATATTTGCGTGATTTTACCCATAACTATTCACATTAATCAAATCAACCCTTACTATTTCAAAATAATAAATAGAGAAAATTAAATTTCATTAATAATAAGTTGGGGTCTTACTGACCCTAGGCACTAGGCTCGATTGCTTAGAATCTATTCTTGGGCGCTGGCGCTTGCCCAAGGTTAAATTTGGGCGCTTAGCGCTTTGGTCAAGTATTAAGCGAAAAAAATATGTCCTAGGACGCCCTTTAGTAAATTGGGCATAACTTTTTCATACAAACTCCGATTGAGGTGATTCGGGAAGATTCGTAAAGATAACGAGTAGACCTAAAACTTTCATTCTTTATATTTTGAGATTTGAGGGTCGGTATCAAGGCCTAAAATCTCTATTTTAGGGACCTGATGTGCATTCAGAGGCAATCAGAGGACATCCAGTACGCACGTATTTAACGTGTAATGTTTTTGACGATAAAGGTATTCAAGGTATCCTCACCTCTTTCTAAGATATCAGTATCGCACGTAAATTTCGAGGGCGAAATTTCATAAGGAGGGGAGATTGTGACACCCCAGATTTTATGAATAAAGATTTAAATTTCTCAAAATATTTTTTTGAATATTATGGTGTGGATTTGATATAATGTTATAGTTGTGGGTAACATTTATAAATTTTGCAAAGTAAGCAAGTGGTTATATAATATTCGATTAATTGGGAATATATTCGTTTTAACGGGGAATATTAAACGACAAGACAATCATTGGTGGACTCCACAATGTAAGTATCATTCATAGTAAAGAAAACCATGTAATTATCTTTTATTAAAATAACAAAGAAAAGTGTTACCGTTAAAACATTGAACTACCCATTAGTAAAAGTACAATAATCTGCGTGGTTGCATAGTAGTACCTACCGGTATTGGTTATTGATGCTTACGTGAGAAGTCACTCGGTTATACTCAATTATTACTACAGAAGAATTCTTTGCATCATATCTCTCATATTATTGATTCATTATTATTGTGATAAAGATCATATGTATAATATGTTATATTATTACGTCAATAATTGAGAAGGCAAAGTTATTCATATTATTATTTTCAATATTGGCAATGTCTAGAAGTTCTGACAAGGAGAGGTTTGGTCATCTAATTGCGCACCAATAAGGAGAAATCCTTATCTAAAGCCCCTCTTCCCGGAACGACTTTTGGTTGTTAAATATTGTGAATTATAATATTAATGATGAATAAGTTCGTGTTGATTAAAGATGAAATTGATAGTTCCATTGTGTTGGAATTATTAGTGTTAGTGGAAATCGACATTTATTTTGATATTAATTGATGTCGGAAGTTATCTTGACGAATACCAGTAATTAATCTGGATAAATGAGCAATTAATTGCTATTAATTCACATGATTATAACTATTTATTCACATGTGTGTACTATTGATTCACATTCTTGTACTAGTAGGGGAGGAGTGCAAGATTGATAATACTTGCTTGTACTACTAAGTTAAAAATAGAGGTATAGATGGAGGTATTATACTGTAATTCGTATTTTTACATGATTATAACTATTGATTCACATGATTGAACTATTGATTCACATTATTTACTATTAGGGGAGGTGGTGCAAGTTTGATAATACTTGCAGGACTAAATTAAAAATGAAGAAAAAGAGTAAGGTATTATACTGTAATATTTCGAGCCCCAAAACGTGCAATTATCGAAACTATATTTTCCTATAAATAGAAGGTCATTCTTCCTTCATTTCTCACCAATTCACAAAAGCTATAGAGCAATTATTATAGAGAGAAATTATAGAGAGAAAGAAGAAGAGAAGTCTACTACCTCACTATTCCAGTATCCAATTTTTTCTAAGGTAAGGGGTATTATTCTTTCGTATTAATGAAGAGAATTATTTTCATTCAATACTCGTAAGAGCTGTTATTCCATTCTTTATTATTATGTTGGAATAACTCGCCTACATCAAGATACCGCATACATGGTGAAATTCTTCTGTTATTCTATTCTTTATTATTCTATTGGAATAACCTGTCTGTGTGGTCTATCACATGCCTGGTGAATTCTGTTGTTATTCCATTCTTTATTATTCTGTTGGAATATCCTGTGTGTGTGGATTACGCATGACATGGTTCCATTCTTTATTATTCTGTTGGAATATCCTGTCTGTGTGGTTTACGCATGACACTGGTTCCATTCTTTATTATTACTGGTTGAATAACTCTGCGTGATTGATTACGCACGCCTGGTGAAATTTTCTGTTATTCCATTATTTATTATTCTGTTGGAATAACCTATCTATGTGGATTACCGTATGCATGGTGAATGACCCTTCGTATTCATTCCTTATTAAATTGTGGAAATGATCTGTCTACGTGGATTACCGCATGGCGGGCGAAAATCCATTTGCAATTTTATATATTCTATTATACTCAGTTGGTTAAAGTTTTGGCTTCTATACTCCATGAAATTAGTAGAATATCCTGGATATTTGCTCTTCATCCAGTATCTTTTCATGGCAATATTCTTCTGAGCATTCTTAAATTTTACTCCACAAAGAAGTATCATGTTGACAATTTGGATGTTATTGATTTCTGGATAAATTAAATTATAAATCTTTAAAATTTATCCTTGAACTTGTTTTATTTAATTATTATGTCATTGTTATCATCCTCATGCTTATATTGTGATTAAAGTCATCTTTGGCTTACGTGCATAGATGGACTTGGTATGATTATGACCAAGAATTATTCGGTATAATCATGACCGTATTGTGACGAATGATGTGTTGAAAGTCTTCATTGGCCCGTAGTTCATTGATGGACAATTGTTGGTATGATTATGACCAGGGATTATTGTAACGCCCTAAAAAATTAGGATTTTTGAGAATTAAATTTTTTTTATTTAATTATGTGGATTAAATGAATTTAATTAATTATTTATGGGAGTAAGCTAATTGAAGGTCGTTCTAAAACCTAGACATATCGGAACGTCGTAATATTTTGGCTACGTGGTAGAATTAAAGTGTTTAAATTTCCAGGACGAAAACAAAAGCTTTCCGAGAAATTTTTTGAAAAACACTATTCACGCATTTTTGCTCGGGAATTATTTTTGAACTTTCAAGAAATACGTAATAATAGAATATTGAGGTGAGATAGAATATCCAATAATATTTCAGTTATGGCAAACGCAGTTTTTCGCCTGCTGACTTAAAACCTAACGGTTAGGGAAAGTGAGTTCCGAGAAGGAATTTAAATGCGTATAATGAATTAAAAGCAATGATCGTATAATACGTAGGTATTGTACAAAGTAATGAATACGAGTATGATATGAGGTGTTATACGAGTATGAATGAAGCATAGTATGTCGTATATGAATAAGTATACGAGTGGGAATACAAGATGAATACACAAATTATACGTTTTAAGGCTTTAAGTTAAATGAATTTAATTTATAGGATTGTGTAGAACATTTTAAAGTCCAATGAGAATTGATAAGGCCCAAGTGTAGAAATGGGTAATTCCAATAGGAATTAATGTGTAAGCCCAATGCAAGCTAATGGTAAAGCCCAAAGAATTGTTAATGCAAGCCCAAGTATAAGTTAAGCTAAAAGCCCAAAGTATGAACTTATGGGTTATTGGATGGTTTAAACCCATGGGTGATACAAAGTAATGAGCAAGTAATTAATGTGATAAGCAAGTAAAGTGCTTATGTGTGGTGAACAAGTAAAAGTTGTAATCAACAAGCAAAGGATAAGCTAGGTGATTAACAAGTAACTTAAAGGCTAAGTAAAGTGATTATGTGTGATAAGCAAGTAAAAGTGCTTATGTGTGGCAACCAAGTTAACTTAATGGCTAAGTATTGTGATGGCCAAGTAACTTATTTAGTGAGCAAGTAAACTTGAAGGTTAAAAATGAAATAGTAAGGAGGTGGCTTAAGGAGGTGGAGTTAAGGAGGTGGAGTTAAGGAGGTGGGATGGGATTAATGACTCTTATGCCCTAACCTAGCAACTCCTATAAATACCAAGCTTAAGATTTCATTTTTTGGTTGTTAAAATTTCATCCAACAACTTCTCTTATAAAGCAACTTATTGGTTAGAGAGAATAAGCACTTATAAGTCAAACTTCCATTGTGAGATTTTCAAGAAGCAAGAAGGAGATTAAAGATTAACCAAGGAATTATTAAGGGTAAGAACTTAAACCATGAATCTCTTTCTCTTCCATTGTTAGAGAAGTGGGTAATGGTAGAACATGTATGCTAAGGAATGATAAGAATGATTAATCAATGGACTTAAGTCGTATAAGTCATGAATAAGTAATTCAAACTTAATTAAGTTATGAATCTATGAAGAGATTATATCAACTACTCATATGTGTACTTTAATAAGATTATATGATAATAAGAAGCAAGAATGGTGGTTAAAATACTTAATCTAAAATAAGTCATGAGAAAGGAAGTCATAAGTAGTTTATACTTTTATAAGTTATAAACTCACAAAGAACAAGTGATAACTTATCATGTTTATAAGTTAATGAAGTATGTATGTCAAGATGTTAGTATGATGGATTGAATCCATTTGAAAAGATGAACAAATCATAAGAAATGAAGTTAAGGTGAAATTTACGAGTTTGGACGATAATCGTCGAATTCGTGAAATTCTCGGAATAGAGGTCGAATTTTGATATTGAGCTTGGAAATATTGTTTTTCAATGGAGACAAGTCTTATTTGGTATTTTAGAGTTGCGAACTCAAGAATGGCCGGATTCCAACTTAGAACGAAGAAATGAACGTTGAACGTTCACAAACGTTTATCGTTTTCGTTAAAATGGACTAATAGGTGAATTTTGAGCAAACGAAGTCAAATAGATAAAATTCTTGCATGAACACGTAGAGTATGTAATTTGTGAACCGTAGGCTTTTGAACGAGCCAATTCGGACTTATAAAGAAGAAGTTATGAGCCCAGAAATCTCACATAAAAATTTATGCATCAAATTTTTTCGGGAAGTCAGAAATCTGGCAGCTATGAGCACAAAGCTATATGAACCATGCCAATGATGTGAGCGAAGAGGTTGGCCACTACAAAGTCGCGTCGCAACACCACTCGTAGGCATAAGTCTTATTGCTGCAACAATGAGACCCGGATGTTAGAAATCTTGGAAAGTGGCGTCATGGCGCCACTAGTACAAAAAAAGGCTGCGTCGTGCCGGCGTCAGCGATGGGAATTTTGTTGACCAAGTTGTTTATGAACCTAATGGTTTGCAAGACAAGTATGAGACATGTAATTACTGAATGAACATGATAAAAACCTTTCCTACATCACTTTTATAGTGATGATTTAGGAATTTAATGTTGTTTAACGAGTAGTTAAACGACGAACGTAAAGTATAAGAACATGAACTGTATTCAATAATAATGATAACAACTACAAGTTGAGAGTTACAACTAAAGGTTGGTAAGTAATACATGAACACGGTATGCAATATGCGTACTTAAACCAAATGAAGATCGAGTAATGATTTAATAACGTAGGAACGGTAGTAAGCCGTGATAAAGGATGATTAACTCGAAATGAGTTCTATTAATGAAGTAAATCCACGTAAGACATAGAAGAGAAAGAAGTTGGTAAGAATGATGTAAAGATAATGGCAAGCCGGAACCAATAGTAATAAATCTAATGTATGATTAGATTAAGAAGAAGGGTAAGATTCATTCGGAACCATGTATGTTCATTCATGACCTAATGTGGTATATTATGTGGTTATGTATTGTAGAGACCGTAAAGACTGAAAGGAAAAGTTATTTTTATCAGAAAGAATATTTGAAGGCAAGTTTTTCTTAAACGCTTGTCTAACCTTCGTGTTAGCTAAGTTTTACGTGATTCATGCTTTATGAGATGCATGAACTGTTTTACTAAAGGGTCGATGCCAGTTTTACCTCGGCTAGACTAATCTTGAAGAGTTGATTGATTTATTTACAAGTCTTTCAAATATAGAATTGTTAACGTTATCCTACGTCAATTGTTTGGTACGGATTCAAGGTAAGCCTGAGTATGAATAAACAAATGTATTTTTCATCGATTATTCGATGGGCACGCGAGGTTGACAAAACTTAAACGTACATACGTTTAATGGATGTAGTGTTAATCAACATAGAGTACTATGGGTTGATCACTTAGAAGTGCTCGTAAGATATGCCGGACTTACGGACTTAGTGTCGGGTTGTCCTTTTCAAAGAAATTATGAAATGCTCATGGTCTTGAGCCAGAATTGATGTTTTACTAAATATTGTTATTGTAAAACGTTTTGAAGGAAAGGAAATGCTATTTTGAATTTTTGATAGTACTTCATAACTATTATCCAGTTATTGAAGATATACGATTCCTATGTTTCAAGCATGTTGTTTAAAAGAAATTGTTGTACTTGCTGAGCTTGTTATGCTCACTCTTGCATGAACCATATGAATGCAGCTAGGACCGAACGAACCAAGGGATCTGACAAGGATAAAGGCAAGACGAAGATGAACGATTAGTTTACCTTGTAATAAACTAGTAAGTTGTATATATTATAGTATGATGAACAAAGAATGTAATAGTTTTAGAACCTGGGAAAAGGATGTAATATTATTAATGTAATAAGAATGTCGTTGACACACACATTTTGATGTCGTTTAAATAGAATGAATGTACAGTTATGAGTACCGTGTAGCACCATCTGTCGGGTTGGAAGATACCCGGATTTGGGGGCGTCAAAATTATTCGGTATATTCATGACCATTGATGATTACATGAATATCCTTGGTCGTGGTGCAGGGATGATTTAATTTTATTTATTAAGCTGAGTCTCAGCGATAAAGTTGATGAATTTTTTTTAAATCATAGAAGATAGTAGATTTTATGCTCTACTTGACTCTTCTAATGGATTGCTTATTTCGCTGCAGTTGTTGATCTAAAACTTGTTGTCTATTATATTCTATCAGTTGTTATACTGTTGAAAGCTAAGGATAATTTATTCTGCATTATCTTAGTCATAATATTTCTTACTGGGCTAGTTGAGCTCACCCTTTGCTTTCATTGTTCTCTTCAGGAAATGAGAATATAGCTGGGACTAGTTGGGGAACGGAGTGACGGTCCAGATGATAGCATTAGTAGTCCTCACTATTCTGTTAAATAGTGTGATAATAAATGTAATGAGGACTCCATTGAGTGTGGATATTGTCTAGATGACAATATTTGTATTAAAACTCACAGCATATGTTTTGTCGTATTTTACTCTACTGTTGTATAATTAAGTTGTATTTGAATTTTGTACCATATATTTGGCGACTCAAGATGGGTGATGTATACCTATTTTGGGGGCGTCATAGACACACTCTACAAAAGAGATGTAGGACTAGGCCTCCTAAGATGCCTAGACAAAGACCAAGCTCAGAGACTCATGGATGAAATCCATGGTGGAGTATGCAGCCCACACATGAGTGGCCCTCTACTTGTTTAGAAATTATTAAGAACAGTGCATTACTGGCTCTCTCTCAAAGATGACTATGATGATCACGTCAAAAGATGTTATCAATGCCAAATTCATGAAAATGTTATCCACGCCCCCTCCAAGGGAGCTCCACAATATGAGTTCACCCTGGCCCTTCTCAATGTGGAGAATGGATGTGATCGGTCCCATCGAGCACAAAGCCAGTAATGGTCATCGGTTTATATTCACCATGATCGACAACTTCACTAAGTGGGTAGAAGCAGCCTCTTCCCCCAAGGTTACTAAAGACGTGATCATTGGTTTCATCGGAAATAATGTCATTTGTCGATATGGACAACTAGAGGTGATTGTATTAGACAATGCCAAAAACCTCAAAAATTAAATGATGGAGGAATTATGCAGTAAATTCTGCATCAAGCATCTCAATTTCGTCATCTATCGTCCAAAGATGAATAGTGCTATTGAAGTGGCTAATAAGAATAACAAAACGATCATGCAAAAGATGTCTGTCAATCACAAAGGATGGTCTGACTTGTTGCCTTTGACTCTATTAGCCTACAGAACATCAATGCGCACTTCTACTAGGGTAACCCCTACTCATTAACCAATGGCATAGAAGCAGTGCTCCCTATAGAGGTGGAAATGGAATCCCTAAGAGCATTGATAGACGCTCAGCTGGATGAAGACCAATGGTTACAAGATCGGTACCACCAATTATCTCTAATAGATTGAAGGCGGGCCACAGCCATCTTCCATGGTCAATTATACCAAAAGAAGATCGCTCGATCCTACAACAAGAAAGTCCAGCTACAGCAACTCAAAGAACATGACTTTGTCTTGAAGAAGGTCATTGACAACCAAGATCAATCTAAAGAAAAATTCGCCCAAAACTGGGAAGGCCCGTTTGTTGTCAAGGAGGTATTGACAGGAGGAGCCCTCAGATTACAAGAGATAGATGGCGAGAAATTTCCCCAACTCATCAACTCGGACAACGTGAAACGATATTATATCTGAAGTCACCTGCAAACCAGCATCCTGGTTTTGGATCATAAGATCCATCAATCAATTCAGGTTTTCAAAACCTTTCTCACTACATACAACTTTCAAGTTTGTCCCACTAGGGACGAACTATGCAGACTTGATCTCCCCAATAAACGGGAGTATGTAGGCAGCCATTTTTATGGTCCGGTCTAACTACAGAAAAAAAAAACATAAACAAAAAATCTCTACACCCTTCCACATACAACTTTCAACCTTTTCACGCTAGGTTGGAACTAAGCAGACCTGATCTCCCCCTCATCAATGGGAGTATGTAGGCAACCATTCACGGTGCAGTCTCACCCCTACCAAAAACATAAAACCCTTTCAACGGTACTATGATCATCCTTCAACTTCCCAACCAAACCATAAGAGATGGAACTACCTGATCTCCTTAATTCACGGGAACACATCGACGACTATCTGTGGGGCGGTTAAAACACACCTCATCGACTTAGACCAAAGGGATGGAACTACCTGGTCTCCCCACACAAATGGGAGAAAAATCGGCAACCATCTAAGCTGCGGTTGAATCCTCGAAGAGAAACACCAATCCATAAGAGATGGAACTACCTGGTCTCCTCCATACGAGGGAGTACCGGCGACCATCTGTGGGGCAGTCAACCTTAGAGAGGAAAGCTAAAATCCTCTCCATAAACACATTCAGAAACCAGTCCCAAGACACCAAAGGGTAGGGGAATACAAAGATCAACGATCCATTCTGAAAGATCCTGAGACATCTTAATGTCCATCCATCAAGGAGGAGTTCAGAATACATCAAGATAGCAAGCCCTAGAGAATAGGCAACTATTAAGAAAGTAACAAGGCATAACTAAAAGGGAAGTGGATCAAAACATATTTCCTTGCCATATAATAATGTTTGATATATACAATGTGTCTTGTACATGACAAAAATGGCTAACCTAATCTATGCAGGAAAATCAAAGCTAATCTACAAACTAGTGGATAAGCGAGCCATCAAGTCTAACATGACATCCCTCTCAGAAGATGGAGGTAAATCTATGAGCTCCTATCCTAGGGTATCCATACGTGCCAGGAGATCTACGGCCATCTGTGTGGTGCTACCGTGCTCATCAATGAATGCACTCATCTTTGCAATAATGTCAGCAGTATGAGATCTCAATGAAGTACTATCTGTAGTGGCAGCATCTCGGGTTGCTAGAGCATCATCCCGCTCAACAACAATTGCATCCCTAGATGATCGAGCATCATCCCGCTCAAAAACAGTGGTATCCCTATGAGCTAGAGCATCATCTATCTTAATCAGAGTGGCATCTCTATCAGAAAGAGCTCTTAATATCAAGGCCCTAGCCTGATCCCTCTCAAACTTCATTAGATGTAAACTATGCTCTAAATACTCTGCAGAATGTGGAGTCACAGCAGCAGGAATACTGGGGGAATCAACCTGAGCTACTGATAAACCAGTAAACAACTCATCCTCAATGGGATAATTAGGGTACTCCATAGGCTCTCCACTATCAGAATCAATACTCGGCTCTGAGGATATAACTATAGCCGATGCAATCTTTGCCTCCAACCATGCAGAATACTCTATAGAACGACCTGGATGGCTAGTCAAAAAGTTAGCCCTCTCACGCCAGGTCCAACAGGCATAAATCCTAGAAAAATCCTCTGCTGACAGAAGCCGAGATGATAAACGCTGACTAATTGCCCCGTCAAAGGGATGAATATCCTGAAACTGGTCAAACTGTGCCATCACAGCCAGTGGATGATATGTGGTCACACCCCTCAAACTAGCCAGGGGAAGATAGTCCATGTCAACTACATGAGTGATAAAGTTGTAGGTAGAGCTAAGCCCTGAACATGACAAAATATCAAATGGATCATCGATCCCTGACAAGAAAGCCGACCAAGAAGCTGCGTCTGTACACCCCGCCGGCTAGAAGGAATATGACATGGCTATTTCATGGGAAAAACAATACGCATGGAGTTAGAAAGTGCCAATCGATCTCAAGTGTGTCATAAACCACACGTACAACAAGACCGAACTGCCTATAAACACCCCCATAGAATGGGTATGGCAATACGTGGTTGACCTCAAGGTCTTTGCCAGAATTGATAAGATGGTATGTCCCTCTCGGAGAGCCTGGACTACCATGATCACGCCGATATCTAGGTGGTCCATGTACAACGGCATGTACAGATAAGATACTATACACATCAAGAGTATATCTACATGGGTGACATGTCAATCACCCTCAGAGATGGTGAAGGCCCCGGAGTATCGCAGATAGATGTCCAAGGACCCAAATCTGTCAATCAGAAAACTCATGGACACTGCATGCCCCGAGAAAATCTCATCCAGGGTAACTCTACGCCTCAAGCCTATGAAGGTCATAAACTGTCGGCTCATATCACCGACAGCCATCCGAGTGCAAGGCCTATCCAATGGCAAGTCTGTAAGACGCTCATACTCCTTCAATGTGGGAGTCAACTCCTGGGTATCAAATCTGAATACCTTCCTATCTAGTACCCAATGCATGTCCATAATATAATGCATGCATAATAAATAACAGATGATAATTTGATGTAGGGAATGGAAAACAATATACATACATTCCTAAGTACATCATCATCTAAATACATCATCTTTGTGTACAACTGGAAAATATAGGGAAATGGGGCACAACCGCCCAACAACTAACAGAGGCCTATCAAAATATATAACGAGAATGGGCACAGCCGCCCAATATCGAATAGAGGTCTATCAAAAGATATAGTGAGAAATGCATCAGAAGAAGTCAATAGTGTTGATGTCCACATCATACAACTTATCCATCTGATGTAACTCTTCCTAAGTCACTGAATCTTTGCTAGTAAGGATATCAGGCCAATACAATGGAGGATCTGCGCCAGTAAAACCATCTGAATATGGGCCACCTGAACGGCCAGCCCCAGAGCTGGAAGGATCAAAAGTATCCGCCTCGGAAGGATCTCTGCCCAAATGTCGGATAAAGAAATGTGTCCGGTCTAACTGCTGAGTCAAACTATCAATATGCATCTTATGAGCAGGCTCTTAGACGTAGGCAATCCAATCTGTCCTCATGACAGAACCAGAAACCATATCCTCTATAAACTGTGTGGCTTAAGTCTGGACTCCAATAGTGCGAGGGAACCATCAGTGGTAAAATGCCTCCTGAGTGAAAGGTCCCTTTGACAAAGTAAAAGCAAACAACATAAATCAATGGGACCTCAATGATCGGCTGCAATAAAGGCCAATGACGCCTGGCAGGAGGAAAGATCAGAATGTGAATCTCTCATGTGGTGCTCCTAATAGCACGTTCTCCTAAATAGAGCTCCCAACCTCCATCTATAAAGAGAGGAATCCGATGGGTGGACAATATATACTCGACACCAGTCGGGAAACCACCCTCGAAGCCAACTGTCAAATGGTCCTCAAGGTAAAAAACCTATGTAATGACATCAACTGTCAACAACTCCAACTGTAAGCGTGAATGGGTGAAACTCTCAGCTACAGGAACCTTCGTTAAAGTGGCGTGATGCCATCACCATCCTCATGGATAGGTGTCTAAACCTAACAGGCTAATGGGATGAAGACATGGGAGCCTCTCGTAGGCCCAAAACTGCCAATACAAGATCAAATATCTGTGGTCAGTCAAATCTCAACCCAAACAAGGCAAATCAAAAGAGAAATGCTCACCAGCAGGAATGGGTAAAATCCTAATCAAGCCTCTGTTACGCATTCTAAGCATAGGTGCATTCCCCTGAAGAAGTAAGCAAAGATGTAGGAGCCCCAATCAAACTCTCCAATACAGTCCACCTCCTGTGTTTCACTAACTAAAGCGAATGACACCGTTAAAGAGTTATCAGCCAGGAAACAACCCCTGAGGATGATAAGGAACAATCAACAAAGGATGCGATCTCTAACCCTCATATCATCAGGTAATGGCTCAGTCAAAGCCCCACTCACAGAATCCAAACTCAAAGGACTAGTACGGACTGTCCTGCCCTTGAGCGCCTTAGCCGGGACTCTAAATAAGGATCTGACGGAAGATGAGGAAATGTCAGTCACAAAAGGCACTGACGCCCCGAAAAACTCCATCCTAGTGATGAATTATCAATTCATCGGTGTCATCATCACCTCATAATCCAGTAAATAGAGGGACTAAATATAGTGAAACCAATGCTCAGACAAAACCCTGAGATAACCCCAGGGACAATGACGGAGGAGGATTTAGAAGAAAACCTCAAGGCCCAAGCATGCATAATCTCTTAGTACTCTGGATAAAGAGTTTGAGTGAGAGAATGTATCTTTGAACCGATTCCTCGAGGTCAGCAGAATCAGGAACCTGCATTACAATGCAAATCAACATCAAAACCTTTATCCCCCACAAATAGGAAAAGGAAGATCAACACGGCTTTTACCTCGTTCGGATTAAGATAGATCGAGGGGTGATGACTCAAATCATCTAAAAGCTCTGGAATCATCACATTTATATATGGAAGCTCCCTACAGGAAATAGAAGAAGAAGGAGCAGGATCCGCTATGAGTACATCCTCTTCCTCGTCCTCAACATCCGGTCTCTCAACCCGGACAAGACGAATCATCGACTCACAGTCGACGAGGCGAAATTTTGTTGGGGTGAGGAAATTTGAGGCACATATGAAGCTCTCCTGCTCACACCTAAAGAGGTCCTGCGGGAGCTACTCGGCTAGTCTGGATCCATATATCTGGACAAAAGTCTCCAAATCACCTCAGAAAGGTTGTGGTAAATTCTAACCTGGAGCTTATTAAATGCAATTCATATCTATATGCATGCATGCATTACTTTAACATACGTCTACAGTAGAGTTAAAAATGCATGATCATTCAATGCCTAGACTAGTGAAAAAATTTCACCATAGTCTCCTTTGTAGAAAAGATTATCCACATGCGCATAGGCATGACTAGGTGGCCATTCAGTAGCACACCAACCCAAAGTCATAAACATCCTATATGCATGAAAAACATCAAAGTCATAATCCATATGGGTAGCCTAATTACCAGGATTACTTTGCTTCAAAACCTTTGCTCATTTGTCCTCAAATAAGATGAAAAAATAGCTGAAAAAGGTGCCAAATATACTGTTTTAAATGTTAATTTTTTTCACATCAATATACATTCAGCATGGTAAAATACTAATATTTACTGTGTTGAATAATTTTTATCAACTCATATGAGCATGCATATTCACTAATATGTGTTTTGAAGTATTTCATATGATATCTCACTTTCAAACGGTCAAAATGAGAAAGAAAAACAGGTAAACATTACAAGAATAGTGCAGAACACTTGTACGGTGACAGATTTTGCAGAAAGTAGCCCGAAATCAGTAGATCTGAAGAAGAAATCTTGGATTCTCTGTGCGGCTTCAAGTTGAAAATAACTTGTGAAAGAGAAATGAAGTAAGATATAAACCCACGGGTGGCTGCGAGTGTACTTGCAACAGCCGTGGGTCTACCTGTGGCTACCCTGGGTGGTCCCCACCCCCTCCGGCTGGATCAAATTTGAGATATAAAGGAGGTCCCACAAGCTGAAAAGTCAAATTAGGGAGAAAGATGCTACGCGATTAAGCGAAAAAGCCTAAAATCCTAATTTTCAAAGACCAAATTACGGGTCTACATATCAATTATTGGTATTCACCCAAACACAGGGTTCACAAAACCAATGATCACAATTGTTGAAAACTACCTTGGCAATACCTCGCAAAGGTCTGATGCGATCAACTTGAGGTTGTAATTGCAATCAAAAGCATACATCTCGTCAAAAATCCCTCCCCATCAAAGATTTCATACATCCTTAGTCGTTGTAAGCTATTTCAACGAATGTCAGGCAGCCCTGACATCACTAGCCGTTAGCAGTAACTCCAGCGAAGCATCGGAGGTGGATCGATGATATTAACCATTGAAGGACATTTCAGTGAGGGTCAGGCAGCCCTGACATTACCAACCGTTGGCAGTAACTCCAGCAAAGCATCGAAGGTGGTCCGATGATGTTAGCCATTGAAGGACATTTCAGCGAGGGTCAGGTAGCCCTGACATTTCCAGCCGTTGGCAGTAACTCCAACAAAGCATCGGAGGTGGTCCGATGATGTTAGTCATTGAAGGACATTTCAGCAAAGGTCATGCAGCTATGACATTACTAGATGTTGGCAGTAACTCCAATGAAGCATCGAGGTGGTCTGATGATGTTAGCCGTATAAGGACTTTTCAGCGAGGGTCAGGCAGCCCTGACATCACTAGCCGTTGGCAATAACTCCAGCGAAGCATCGGAGGTGGTCCAATGATGTTAGCCATTGAAGGACATTTCAGTGAGGGTCAGGCAGCCCTGACATCACTAGCCGTTGGCAGTAACTCCAGTGAAGCATCGGAGGTGGTCCGATGATGTTAGTTGTTGAAGGACATTTCAGCGAGGGTCAGGCAGCCCTGACAGCACCAGCCATTGGTAGTAACTCCAGCAAAGCATCAGAGGTGGTCCGATGATGTTAGCCATTGAAAGCTATATCAGCAAAGGTCAAGCAGCCCTGACATCACCAGACGTTGGCAGTGACTCCAACGAAGCATTAGAGGTGCTCCGATGATGTTAGTCATTGAAGGAAATTTTAGCGAAGGTCAGGAAGCCCTGACATCACCAGCCATTGACAGTAACTCCAGCGAAGCATCGGAGGTGGTCCGATGATGTTAGCCATTGAAGGACATTTCAGCGAAGGTCAGACAGCCCTGACATTACCAGCCATTGGCAGTAACTCCAGTAAAGCGTCGGAGGTGGTCCGATGATGTTATTCGTTGAAGGACATTTCAGTGAGGGTCAGGCAGCCCTGACATTAGTAGATGTTGGCAGTAATTCCAACGAAGCATCGGAGGTGGTCCGATGATGTTAGTTGTTTAAGGACATTTCAGCGAGGGTCAAGCAGCCCTGACATCACTAGCCGTTTGCAATAACTCCAGTGAAGCATCAGAGGTGGTCCGATGATGTTAGCCATTGAAGGACATATCAGTAAGGGTCAGGCAACCCTGACATCACCAGCCATTGGCAGTAACTCCAACGAAGCATCGGAGGTGGTCAGATGATGTTAGCCATTGAAGGACATTTCAACAAGGGTTAGGAAATCATGATAGTACAAACCGTTGGCAGTAACTTTAGCGAAGCGTCAGAAATACCTGACGATGCAAATTACAGAAAACCATCCTCATCGGGGAGGACCGATGATGGAATCTATTAAACAAATCCTTGACAATCAAAACACAATTTCCCCAGAGTCTCTCGCATATGAGAAGAGCATCTTCGGTGGAAAAGCCTGCAATAAGGATTAAGGACTTTAGTGATAACCCCAATGTCAACATCTTATGGTCTCAATCGTGGAGAAACCTCTAAAGATTTTGAAGACATATTTGCAACTTGTCAGCAAATTAGGCTTAAATACCACTGATGGGTAGTTTAAACCGCTGACGATAACCCCAACATGGCATCAGGAGATTCCTATGATAAAAGCTTTGGAAACTACCAGTCAAGTAGACATCCAAGCAATTCAACAAGGTCATCATTAACAACTCCACCCCCCAACAAAAGTGGTGGGAGCAGACAGTTATCACATCTCGTTGGAAACCATTCCAACAAACTACACTCAACATTACATTGCATCACGATGCATTACATTTGCATCATGTTTGCCTTGTCATATTTCAAGTGTCTAGCGATCTTTATCCTATCCATGCCATTACATTGCATGAATATGATAAAGAGGTGCATCAGTAGACACTCAAAATTTTGCATTCCTGTTACTAACCATGTAGGAAGGCAGAATCGCCTTCCAGAGATAACGTTGGAAATCAAATTAGTTCAACCCTATAGATAACCCGGGAGATACAGTTTTTAATCTCGGAGATAACCCCGAGATACTCAGTTCAAATCCTAGAGACAACCCTGAGAAATCTAGTTCTCAATCTCGGAGATAACCCTGAGATACTCAGTTCCAAATCCAGAGACAACCCAGGGAGATTCAGTTCCAACCTCGGAGATAACCCTGAGGGACGCAGTTCAAGTTCCGTAGATAACCCCAAAAAAGTCAGTTCCAACCCCGGAGACAACCCCGAGATACTCAGTTCAACCCCGAAGATAACCTTGAAAGGTCAAACACACCTTAGATATAACCATGATAACATTCAACATTCACAATGAAATTTCAATCTCGGAGATAACCTCGAAAGCAACGATCGCTACACACTGTAAAGTCAAGATAACTTGGGTGGGGCAAAATCATCATTTTGCCACCTTAATGCTACATTCACGTTCTCTTAACACAAACCAATCCACACTACATACCAAAGTATCCACAAGAACCACAGCTTAAATCCCGAGTGACTACTACACAAGACAGTACACCGGATAGAATTTGAAGACTTGGAGATCTGGTCATGGACCCATCTTTCTGGCTTCGTACAACCTCTAATCCCATGTTATTGTGTAGCTCTCGACAACAGCATTTCAAAAAGATACAACACTCCTTTATCGGATACCCGGATTGAAAGTTATGAAGGTTCGAGCGAACAGCGCGTAGCCAAAGTGTACGTACTTCAAGATGATAGGACACGCATGGCCCGGGACAGCCGTAACTTATTTGAAAAAAAAATGAAAAAGGAGAGAAAACTCTGTCCATTTCAATCTATAAACCCTGCTAGAGTGCTCTAAAATGAGTGATTCTTCTTTCTAAACACTTGCAAGCTTGTGTTTTGTAACATACTAAAATTTAACCGGTGGAAACCGAGTTTTCAGGCGTCAAAAGCTATCTGAAGTCTTCTTGGCAGCCCAATGTAAGATTTTTTAGATTTTTAAGCTTTTTAGTACTTATATATATATATATATATATCGCTTTTATATAGATATTTTCTTTACTCGCTTTCATAATGTAAATATTTAATCTTTCAGCCTGCGGGCTAGATTTGCCTCATCTGGCTACTTCTAACTTTGACCGATTCATGGTGACTAAACTGGGACCGTTGAAGCTAGAATGGTTTAGATTTATTCAAATCTAGTTCTTTTTCTAGGTTTTGTACATAATGCTTTTCATGTGAGCCTAGGAATCATCTAATCACATATTCAGCTTCTCAATCTAGATTCGGTTCCCGTGATGGATATTTTGTGTAGTATGACCCGATTAAATTTTGTAAATTATCTACTATGTATAGAATATCCTTAGATGGCTTTCATGCCCACAAGTAGTTCTAAGACGCTTTATATGTATCTTATTTTCTCGAAGATGCCTCGCATCTCAAAAAAATAAAAGCAATCAATCGTAACATATAATAAAATGGAAGTATCAAAGGCCTCAATTACTATTGAGCACAAGGGTTTGAAAAACCTATTTTACAAAATATCACTGCTATATCTTGTTAAAATTGAACTTTTTTATAAAAGTCAAACCCTTTGTATATAGGTGCAAACGAGGCATAACACTACTTCCAAACAACTACACATAGAACTAATTCACACACACACATATACAAAGATAAAAGTTTAAGAAAAAGTGGCGGTAATTGTGTTATCATGGAAGTCAGGGGGTGCCTAACACCTTCCCTCGGCTTAATCAAGCCCACGGACCCTAATGAATTTTAGTTTCTCAGATCAGTTAAATAGTGCCAAATCACTAGGCCTTTGTGCAAATCTTTTCTCGGTTGAATTGGTGCAACCATTTAAAAATACCAACTGGCGACTCTTACAGTCAAATCATCGACATATACATGTCGGACCTTTTTAAACTTGTTTTTTCAAAAAAAATCTCACCTAAAATGAGAACACCAAAAATAAGAACAAAAAGGGACAAATAAAAATTCTGACATCGACAAAATGAACGATTAAAACTTCAGATCTTTAAAAAAGTATATATAACGCTTATATACATATTAGAGTAAGCGAAGAAGCCAGAATGGCTATCGAACGACTTCTGGCGCCTTTACGAACGATTTTCACCGGTTAAAACTTGATATGTTGTAATATATAAGTATAAAAGTGTTTATAAAGAAGTTTTAAATAAAATCAGAGCACGATTCAAGCTCATTTTATCTATTCTAGCCTCTATTTCTCTCGCATGGACCCTCTTCTTTACTAATCTTCTCTTAGAAGCCATAGGGGGAGGGGGTATATATAGACCAGTTGTCACAGTTCACCAGTAGTAGAAGTAGAGTCTACCTATATACCGGGCACAGTGGGCTATCGTGACACTCAACCAATGCATGTTATACCTTTCCGGAAAGCCCTTTCCGAGAGCTACAAAATGACATAGGATTTGACCTTTTTTGAATCCTAAAAGATGGGTCCATGACCAGATATTCGAGTTTTTGTAGTCTGTCTGTTAAGCTGTCTTGATCCATTTTCACTCGAGATTGCTGTTATGGTTCTGCATGACCTTCTTCATGGTAATTTAATTTGATTTGATGTTGACTTGGAAAAATTACTCTTTTTCCCTTCTGGGTTGGTTCCGGGCTTGACGCAACTGCAGGTTTTCTCCCTCAAGGTTATCTCTGGGGTTTGACTATTTTTGACTTCTGTTTGTCCTCATGGTTATCTCTGAGGTTGGTTTGATTTTATCTCAGGGTTGTCTTCGAGGTCTAGTTTGATAATTTCCTAGGGCTGTCTCTGGGGGTCTGGTTTGATGATTTTGATTTTCAGGGTTTTCTCTTAAAGATGATTCTGTCCTCCTGCATAGTTAGTAATAGGATTGCAAATTTTTGAGTGTCTACAGATGCCTTTCTTTA
The DNA here is from genome assembly GCA_020205615.1 of Panax quinquefolius. Lineage (NCBI taxonomy): Eukaryota > Viridiplantae > Streptophyta > Magnoliopsida > Apiales > Araliaceae > Panax > Panax quinquefolius. The sequence goes on along the minus strand of CM035163.1, from coordinate 40,613,250 downwards.
TCATATTTATGCAATGTAATGGAATGAACATGATAAAGATTGCTAGACACTTGAAATATGATAAATGAAAATGTAATGCAATGCATGATATAATATGTTATGAATGATATATGCCTCTATGGGGTTAGCTTCCACATGTTATATCAATGACCATTCCCTATTCTCTGTTGGGGATGATTTCTATGGCTGATACCACTAAACCTTTCTAAATTCAACGTTAGGGTTGTCACCAAAGTTCTTTGTCTTTAGATATGTTTCCTGACTTTACCTCTGCTGGTGATATTCCTCTTTTTCTAAATAACCTCATTGGGGATTATCAATGCTCATCCTGATGATAGCTTGCACCAGTTTACATTATCAGATCCTTCCCGATGTTACGTTGGGGCTGTCTCTAACGGTTTGGATTTTGGTCCGGTTGATATTGATGTTGCTACCGGGATAGAGCTTGCAATTATTATTATTATAACATCCTCTCAATGCCTACTTGAATGGTAGTTTCCAAATGTTGCCCATCACCGAACTTTCTTGATGCCTACTCGAACGGTAGTTTACGAGGTTTACCATCAACAAATTTTTCTGATGCCTAGTCGAACGGTAGTTTAAAGGGTTTATCATCACTGAACTTTTCGATGCATACTCGAATGGTAGTTTACAGCAGCTACTCGAACATCAGTTTACTGTACTCAGGAGATTTTTACATTTCTGAGGGTATGATCTCGTGCTGGATCCCCGAGAGATAGTTTTTCAAGTTTGGGACCTATGAGTTGACTCCTGCATTAGAGGAGTATGAGAATATCACACACTTTTTGCTGGACCAGCCTTGTGCTAAGGTAGCTATTGGAGAGTTAAGGCGGCAGTTCATGACTTTGACCGGTTTGCGATGCACTATTGTCTTGGACAAGATTACGCCAGGACATGTGGTATCTCTGGATTTCTTGATCTACCATTTCGGATCGCTAGACAGCTATTTACTTCACTCAGGAGATTTATACATTTTTGAGGATAAATGGCAGGCTGCCCGAGTAAAAAATTTGTTGATGTGTGTCATGGCTTATTTATACATGCCGCTGTATATGGACCATCTGGACATTGACCTTATCACAGTAATTAGTGCCCTCAATGAGGGTCGGACCATCCTACTTATGATATTAGTGGAGACCTTGATGTTAGCAACGTTCTGCCATACCCATCCTACTGAGTTCTTTTGAGGCAGTGTTGTACTGTTATATATCTGGTTTATAATGCATTTTAGGCCGATCAGCATTTTTAGACATCACGGATATTTCTTGACACGTGAGATATCTACGTCTTATTCTTTTCACCCGACTGATTATGTAGATGTCGCGTCTTGGTTTGTCTTCCTGACCGTGATTGAGGATTCTTTCTCCATATTGCATTACTTAGGATTCAGCTCCCCTTACAACTTTGTTACTCATGTCGTGGGTATGGACTTTTTACCATTTGCTGGTCTGAGAAAAGTGACTACATATCATCCTTTGGCAGTCATGGGACAGTTTAACCAGGATAAGAATGTCCATGATTTTGATGGGGTTTTAGGTCAGCGGTCATCAGCCTCATCTTTGTCAAAGGATGACCTACCCAGAGTTTATGATTACTGGATTCATTGGGAGAGGTCTGATTTTTCATCAAGTCATCCAAGTCGTTCCTCGGAGTATTCTGCGTGGCTAGAGGCAAACATTACATCATCCATGGTTGTTTATTTAGAGCCTAGCACTGATTCGGATGAGGAGGAGCCTATTGAGGATCTTATTTCTTCTATAGAGGAAGAGTTGTTTGCTGGTTTGACAGTAGCTTTGGTCAGTGACATTCCTTGCTCTTCAGCTGTTTTTGCCCTACCTTCTATAGAGTCTTTAGAATAGATGATACAGCTTCTAACCTTTGAGAGGAATTAGGCTAGGGCATTGATGTTTACGACCCTATTTGGTCGAAATGCTGCTTTAGTTGAGAGGGATGAGGCTCGAGCTACCAGGGATGCTTCTGTTGCTGATGGTACTGCTCTCGGATCCTATATAGAGGGCATTACCACAGATATGAGTGCATTTATGGATGATCATGGTAGTACTCAACAGAATGTCACAGATCTTTTAGCTCGTATTAAGACTGCATGCCATGACCTCAAAGATGCACCTCCATCTTCAGAGAGGGATATGATATTGGATTTGATGTCCCGCTTGACCGTGGGTTTATAGACGAGCTTTCATTTTCCTGCATAGACTAGGTTAGCCATTTTTGTCATGTACAGGATACATTGAATATATTAAACAATATTATATGGCAAGAAAATATATTTTGATTCACTTCCCTTTTGCATTTGTTTTGATCTTAGCTCGATAATTGCCATTTTCTTTGTGACTTGTTGTCTTGATGTATCACGAACTCTTTCTTGATGAATTGACATTGAGACTAGTATTTAATTGGGATTTTGAGTAAAGGTAAGGGATTTGGTTTTTTCGTTTGAAGGTTAGACCACACTATAAATGGCTGCCTACGTACTTCTGTAGAGGAGAGATCAGGTCTTCCGTAGTTCAGGCTTTGTATGAATGGTTTAGATTGGTGTTTTGTATAGGGAATGGAATATTTTGGAAAATCTGGAAATATCTGTTTGGTCTGACCACACCATAGTTGGCTGCCTACGTACTCCCATAGAGGGGAGATTAGGTCTTCCGTAGTTCAGGCTTTGTAGTGAAAACCTGAATTAACTAGATTTTTTCTTCTTTTTTTTCAGAACCAGGATGTTGGTTTGCAGGTAATTTAGACATAGTACCTTTTCACGGTGTCTAAATTGATGAGCTGGGGGAATTCTTCTCCATCCATTTCTTGTAGTCTGAAGGCTCCTCCCGTCAACATTTCTTTGGTGATGAAAGGGCCTTCTTAGTTTGGGGTGAATTTTCCTCTAGCTTCATCTTAATTGGTGAGGATCTTCTTCAGCACCAAGTTATTTTCTTTGAATTGCCTAAACTGGACCTTCTTGTTGTAGGATTGAGCAATCCTTTGTTGATATAGTTGACCATGGAAAATGGATGCCTCGCTTATCTAGTTTACCATAGATAGATGGTGGTACCGCTCTTATATCCATTGTTCTTTTTCCATCTGAGCATCTATCAACACTCTTAATGATTCCATTTCCACTTCTATGGGGAGCACTGCTTCAATGTCATAGACCAATAAGTATGGGGTAGTCTTAATAGAAGTGCGTATTGACGTTCTGTAGGCTAACATAGTCAGAGGTAATAAGTCAGGCCACCCTTTGTGATTGGCTGACATCTTTTGCATGATCTTCTTAATGTTCTTGTTGGCAGATTCAATAGCACCTTTCATCTTGGGAAGATAAATAACGGAATTAAGATGTTTAATGTGGAATTTGCATCATAATTCCTTCATCATTTAGTTGTTCATATTTTTCGCGTTGTCTGATACGGTCACCACCGATTGTCTATATTGACAAATTACATTGTTTCTGATGAAACCAATGATTACCTCTTTAGTTACTTTGGGAAAGGATGTAGCTTCAAACTATTTGGTGAAGTAGTCGATCATGGTGAAGATAAATCGATGACCACTACTGGCTTTGGGCTCGATTGGCCCGATCCCATCCATCCCCTATATGGAAAAGAGTCATGGTGAACTCATATTATTTAGTTTGTTTAGAGGAGTATGGATGGAATTTCCATGGACTTGGCATTGATAATAGCTCCTGACGTGATCGTCACAGTCGGCTTTGAGAGATATCCAGTAATGCCATGTTCTTAATATTTTCTTGGCAAGTAAAGGACCGCTCATGTGTGGACCACAAACTCCACCATGGACTTCATCCATAAGTCTTTGGGCTTGATCTTTTTCTAGGCATCTCAGTAAGCCTATCCCAACATCTCTTTTGTAGAGTGCATCTTTGCTTAGATAAAATTTCATAGCTATTTTATGGATTTTCTTTCTTTCAGCTTGTCTTGCCCCAGCGGGCATAGATTTATCTCAGAGATATTCTTTTATATCTTAATACCAAGGCTTTTTGATGGGAGGCAGTGCATCTGATACTTCTTTAATATAATTCCCATAGGATGGTGCCTTCTGACTTGCATATTTGATATCAAGAAATTTTTTTTCCCATTTGATACGTGGATCAAGGAAGCCAGTGTTGCTAATGAATCCGCAAAATCATTTCTGTTTCAAGGTATGTGGATGAAGGCTATTTCTTCAAACTCTATAGCCATCCTGATGACATGCTGATGGTAGGGCAGCAAATGTAATTCTTTGGTGTGATACGCCCCGGTGGTTTTCTTGATGACCAACTCGGAATCTCCAAAAAATGCTAACCATTTGATACCCATGGATTGGGCCAATTTCAATCCCATTATACAACCTTCATACTCGATGGTGTTGTTGGTGTTGATAAATTGCAGTTTGATGGACATGGGATACTATTCTTCCATGATAGATACAAGAACTGCTCCTGCTCCCGCACCTTCCATGTTTACAGCCCCGTCAAAATACAGTTTCCAGAATTGGCCGCTATCTCCTCGAGGTTTTTGCTGAATTGTCATTATCCCATCATCTGGAAAATAAGTTTCTAAGAGTTTGAAATTCCTTGATGATGCTTCGGCCAATTGATCCGTAATTCCTTGACATTTGATAGACTTTTGAGTCATGTGGATGATGTCGAATTGCTGGAGCATCAATTGCCATTTGGACAATCAACAATTCAACATGGGCTTTCTGAATATGTATTTCAGAGGATCCATACGGGATATAAGATACGTTGTGTGCCCATGAAGATAATGTTGTAATCTCATGGCGGCCCACGCTAAAGCACAACAGGTTTTTCCAATAAAGGTGTGCTTCTGTTCACCACTACTGAATCTCTTGTTGAGGTAATAGATAGCTCTTTCATTGTCTTTATCATCTTTATGCCCCAGCATAAAGCCCATAGCATTGGCATTGACTAATATGTACCTGAACAAGGGAACTTTGTCTCTTGGAGGTACCAAAATAGAAGCTTTCACCAGTTGCTTCTTGATGGAGAGAAAGGCTTTTTGACAGTTTTCATTCCATTTTCCAGAGGAATTTTTCCTCAATAGCTTGAAGATGGGCTCACAAGTTGCAGTGAGTTGGGAGATGAATCTGCTTATGAAATTAATTTTCCCAAGGAATCCCCGTATCTCTTTTTCTGTTTGGGGTAAAGGCATCTCAGTGATGGCTTTAATCTTGGCAGAATCCAGCTCAATGCCCATGTTGCTTACCAGGAATCCCAATAATTTGCTGAATTTGACACCGAAAGCACATTTGGCTGGATTTAGCTTCAAGTTATATTTGCGAGCCGATTGAATAGATTTCTGAGATGGATGGCGTGGGCATCTTTCTTTCTAGACTTAACGATGATATCATCCATATAAACATATATCTCTTTATGCATCATGTCATGGAAAAAGGCCATTATGGCTCGTTGATAGGTGGTACCAGCATTGATAAGACCGAAAGACAATCGCCTATAGCAAAATGTTCCCAAAGGGGTGATAAAGGTTGTATTCTCTCTATCTTCTTCGACAACCATGATTTGGTGATACCCGATAAAAAAAGTCGACAAAAGAGTACATGCGATACTACGCCGTGTTGTCTATCAATATGTGGATGAAAGGTACTGGGAAGTCGTCTTTGAGACATGCTTTGTTCAAATCCCGGTAGTCCACGCATACTCGTACCTTCCCTCCAGGCTTAGGCACATGAACTATATTGGACAACCATTTAGGGTAGGTTGATACCATGATAATGTCTTCTTTGAATTGCTTGATAACTTCTTCTTTGACCTTTAGACTCCATTTAGGTTTTAGTCTCCTAAGTTTCTGTTTGACAGACTTGAATCCCTCTTTGATGGGCAGTCGGTGAATGACTCTAAGGACCCACGTGATGATATCGAATATATGAGTAGAATCGACTTTAATCGATAAAGTTAAAGCCGCTCAAACTACACACCCGAAGTTGATGAATGTGAAGAAGAAGGTTCAAGAGGGAGTTATTCTAGAAGCAAGAATCAATGAAGAGAGGAAATCTCAACCCTTGATTTAATTGGCCCATTTGAAATCCTTGATCGAGTAGGAACTTTGGCCTATAGACTCGTTTTACCGCCAAGTATGTCGCGTGTTCATAACGTTTTTCACGTATCGATGTTACGTAAATATGTGGACGACCCGAACCACATTATTAAATTAGAACTAGACGAGATAGCAGAAGATTTAACGTATGAGGAGATACGTGTTAAAATCTTGGATAAGAAGGATTATATTCGACACTCAAAGGTTATACCTCAAGAGTTAGAATCTAAAATGAAGTCAAGGTATCCTCATCATGCTTTAAGATACGGTGTATCGCACGTAAATTTCGAGGGCGAAATTTCATAAGGAGGGGAGATTGTGAGACCCCAGATTTTATGAATAAAGATTTAAATTTTTCGAAATATTTTTTTTTAATATTATGGTGTGCATTTGATATAATGTTATAGTTGGGGGTGATATTTACAAATTTTGCAAAGTATGCAAGTTGTTATAAAATATTTGTTTGGTCGGGGAATATTCTTTTTGTCGGGAATATCCGTACAACGGCACAATCATTGGTGAACCCACAACGGAAGTATTGTCGTAGTAAGAAAACGACAAAATTATCTTTTTATAAAAATACGGTGAAAGTGTTACTGTTAAAACTGTTGAACTACCTAGTAGTAAAAGTACAGTAATACGCGTGGTTGCATAGTAGCACACGGTATTGATTATTGATGCTTACGTGAGAAGTCACTTAGTTTTATTCAATTATTGCTACAGTAATTGCTGCATCATATCTCTCATATTATTGATTCAATTATTGTCACAATATCATCTGCATAATATGATATATTATTAAATCAATTATTGAGACGACAAATTTATTCATATTATTAAATTTCAATATTTACAATGTCTAGAAGTTCTGTCAATGAGAGGTTTGGTCATCTAATTGCGCGCCAATAAGGAGAAATCCTTATTGGAAAGCCCCCTCTTTCCTGGGAATGACCTGGTTGTTAAATATTGTGAGTTATAATATTAATGATGAATAAGTTCGTGTTGATTATAGATGAATTTGACAGTTCCATTGTGTTGGGATTATTAGTGTTAGTGGAAATCGACATCTATTCCGATGATAATTGATGTCTGGGGGTTATATTGATAAATCGGGTAATTAATCGGATAAATGAGTAATTAATTGCTACTAATTCACATGCTTATATAACTATTTGTTCACATGTGTGTACTATTGAGTCACATTCATTTACTATTAGGGGAGGTGGTGCAAGTTTGATAATACTTGCAGGACTAAATTAAAAATGAAGAAAAAGAGGAAGGTATTGTACTGTAATATTTCGAGCCCCAAAATGTGCAATTATCGAAACTATATTTTCCAATAAATAGAAGCTCATTCTTCCTTCATTTCTCACCGATTCACTAAAGCTATAGAGCAATTATTATAGAGAGAAAGAAGAAGAGAAGTCTGCTACCTCTCTATTCCAGTATCCAGCTTTATTCTAAGGTAAGGGGTATTATTTCTTTCGTATTCATGAAGAGAGCTATTGTTGTTCCATTCCTTATTATTCTATTGGAATAATCTGTATACGCGGACTACCGTATACATGGTGAAATTCTATTGTTATTCCATTCTTTATTATTCTCATTGGAATAACTCGTTTATGTAAGTACCGCATACACGTGGTGAAATTCATTGTTATTCCATTCTTTATTATTTCGTTGGAATATCCCGTCGATGCTAATTTTACTTTGACACGGGTTCCGTTCTTTATTATTCTGTCGGAATATCCTATCTGTGCGTTTACGCATGACCTGGTTCCATTATTTATTATTCTATTGGGAATAACCTGTCTATGCAAAGTATCGCATGCATGGTGAATTCTTTAGTTATTCTATTATTTATTATTCTGTTGGGAATAACCTGTCTATGCGAAGTACCGCATGCATGGTGAATTCTTCAGTTATTCCATTCTTTATTATTCTGTTTGAATAACCTATCTATGTGGATTACCACATGCATGGTGAATGATCCTTTGTATTCATTCCTTATTAAATTGTGAAAATGATTTATTTACGTGGATTGTGATAAAAGTCATAATATAAGCATTGGACTGTTGATTATGATGAAAGTCATAATAAAAGCATTGGACTGATGCAAATCATGGGTATATGTAGTATTAGTAAGTGTTATGATGAGTTATGTTGGTTATTATGTGAAAACATGAAAGTTTCTTAGAAATCACAAAGGGTTGAAAATTAGATTTTGGTGAAAATGGAACATGAAATTCAATTGACCATATCTCCTATTATATTTTGAATTTTTGAGTGTGGTCAAGTTCTAGAGTTAGATCTATGAGTTTTCTAACTTATCCAAGTGGAATCATTGGAAAAGGTGTTGTAGATTTTTGTGTGGACTGATTTTAACAAAGGAGTCAAAAACTGCAAAGTACCAAAAAGCTACTGCCCAGAAATTTAAAAGGGCATTTTTGGCTACTTAGTTTGTGAAATAAATTCCGGCCTTTTGGGACATGAAAGTATATGGTATAAAGTACCTACTGTCCAAAAATGAGCTCATTCTGACTTAAAATGACCAAGTTATGACCATTTTAATTTTTGTGATTTTTTGACAAAAATGGCTATAACTGGAGTTCTATAACTCCGATGGCAACAAAATTTAAACTGGAGGCTCACGTTAACATGTATAAGATTGTGTCAAGATATTGGAATTTCTGGAGTTAAGCATGATAGGGATAATTTTTTTTAGCTGCACACTAAAAATAATTTTACAGTTGAATATCTTTGGCTAACATGCAAGATGTACTGTTGATTATTGGTTTTACAGTTGTATATCTTTATCTTACGTGCAAGATGTATTGTTGCTTATTGGTTTTATAGTTGTATATCTTTGGCTTACGTGCAAGATGTATTGTTGATTATTGGTTTTACAGTTGTATATCTTTGGCTTACATGCAAGATAAATTGTTTAATGGTATGATTATAACCAGGGATCATTCGGTATAATCATGACCCGTAATGTTATAGATGATGGGATAAAAGTCCTCAGTGGCCTGTAATGCATTGATGGACAGTTTTTGGTATGATGATGGCCTTTGGGGCTAGCGTATAGCATAGTTGCAGACTGTTAGGGGCAATTCTGAGACAATAGATTCCACCATCCCTCCGCTCGAGATTAGTTTATCTCGGGATGAGGAGATGGCTCTTTGGGTCGCGTCTCAAGATCCTCCCATTAGCACTACCAGCAGGTATATATTGAGTGTTGGGATTGTCGAGGATACCAGCCTATACACTACCTGGAGGTATAAATTTTAGTATATTTCTCATTTGTGAATAAAGTGAAGAATATTATTATTATATTTATTTTTGCAGGCTCTAGCCAACGTCTGCGTCCGAGAGCACCCGTGTGACCATCACATACAGACGCTGACTTCAACGGCGCCATGTTCTAGAGGGTTATGGTGACAGTGTTGGAGAGGTTTGGTACGGATTCCATATTCCATCATCAGAACTTATCCAGTCATGCTCGCCTCTACCAGCTTGTTCGGGACATTACAGTTGAGGCCACGCCAAGAGTAGGGGTATCCTTCCAGAGTGGTTCATCGCGATACGCGATGAGGTGGTCCAGATGGTGGTTACCATACTCATGGACCCATACTCATGGACACGTTTGGGCTGATGTTGAGGCAGTAGCTGACTAGTCAGATATACTATTCATTTTAAGTTGACTATTTTGCATATTATTTAATTTTCATTTAGTTGTATCTTTATTTTTTTCATATAGACTAATGAATTATATTTTTAATTGTATCAACTTGGTGACGATCCCAAGCAGGGTTGCGATGCAAAGGAGACTTCTAATGTCGATCACGAGCGAAGGGACGCCATCAACGCCAGCCTAATGATCCTCTTCACACCGGGGGTATTACTTCTAGCATAACTTAGTTTTGTAGATGATTTGTACATATTTTATTCATCTTTACTTTAGTTTAGCTTAATAGGATGTAAATCCTTGTAATTTAGTTGATGCTTGACGTATTGTAATTTAAACATTGTAATTTAATGTCATTTTGTATATCTTATGGAAAATTAGTTTATTTTTATTATTGTTGCCCTTGGTAATTCATATTGGACTTGTATGTGAACATAAGTAAGTTATTACTGTATATACATGTTGTCAGATATTTATAGTTATGTTGTATATGTTGTTGGGATAAAGCAGGTTTACAGGTACAAAAATGTGGGTTAAAACTCTAGATATTGCCAAAACAAAAAATATTTTTAAAAAACCCGTTACTATCAACATAATTTTATGTTTCTGTCAGAATTAAGCCTCCTAAGTCCAGTCAGCAATGCCACATGGAAGTATTAAGCTCGACGGACTAATCTCGACCGAAACACTTTCGTTAAGAATATATTAAATTCGATGAAATATTGGTCAGAATTTGTTCCGTTGACATTTTTTATTTCTAGCCGAATTTTTGACAGACAAAATTCTGACGTGTGTATATCCGACTGAATTTTTGACAGAATATTCCCTCAGAATTATTCCTTTTTCTTGTAGTGTTTTAGGAAATAAGAGTGTAGTTGGGTCTAGCGGGGAGAGCAAGGGAATTAAGTGATGGTCCGAATTAGTAGTTGTAGTGATTCTCAATATATCGTAAAATACTGTGACAATAATTGTACTGAGAACTTAAAATATATGTGTTTTCGTATAATTGATTTTGGCGATTTAAATTGGGTGGTGTAGACCCTAATTTAGGGGTAGCACAAGTACTGTCGTACTATATACATTATTGCAAAAAAAAAGTAAGTATGAGAATTTATGTTTATAGTATGTTTTTGACAACTTAAATTGGGTGGTATAAACAAAAATTTGGGGGCGTCACACAACACCACATTAGCCAAACATTGTGGGTAATCAATCTCGAATATGATATCGGCTGGAAACAACTTGGTTTCTTCATCATCAATAATTTTTTACAATTTGGGGGCAAAAATTCTCCTCTTCTATCGAACAGGATTTCGAGTAAGATCCACACTAAGGTGATGTAAAACCATTGATTCATGGATGTCAAACATATCACTAAGTAAATATGGGAAATATATGCAAAAACCCGAAGGTGATCCACCAAACCCGTTCAAAGAGGCTAGCCCAGTTCTGATCCAATTTTAACTATCTTCGCCGAATTTTCCAAAATCAACTCCACATCTGCAATCTCCTCAGCGGGGAGAGCTAGATGTTCAGTAACCTTTTTGGTGAAAGGTACCACTTCAATTTTCATTACCTATACTATTTACTGACCCTGACCCCAGATGATATCAACGTACTCCAGTAACATCGACGGGCAATATCCAGGTCCCTTTTCACCTCACCAACCCCATGTGGCATAGGGAACTTAATTTTGAAATGGGGATATAAATTTCACTACATACTACGTCACTAGTGTTGCTATAACATTATAGGCAGAATCAACTTTAACTACAAAAAATTTAGCATTCACTTGGACTTATTGGGGGGCTGTACCGATGGTGACTGATAGCCCGATAGTACCGACCACATTGACTGGATCATTACTAAACCCGTACAAAGGAGCCTCGTGTCAAACCTCCATCTTTTTTCCTTCTAGATCCAACTTTTGATACACGTAATTGTAGATAATATCCACCGAAGACCTTTTATCAATCATTAATCTTTGCATATCAACCAGCCCGACCTGTGTCATAATGATCTGTGCTCCTTCATGTGGTACCACCTTATCAGATGCATAATCTTCATTAGAGAAATAGATTACGGTGTTTGGATAAGGTCGTTCCCTTCTAGTTGGTTATTCGGACACTGTTAAAATAGACGAGCCTCGGCTCTTTTTTCCTATCATACGCCCCACTGATCCTCCTATAATAACATCCACCACCTAACGAACAGGTAAGTCCCGATTAATTTTTTGATCCCTACGATGTTCCCGTCCACCGTTCCCTTATCTTCAGTCCAAATCTTGTAGACCAGGGACGTAATGCACCAGTTCCCCATTTTGGATGTTCCTCTCAATCATATTCTTGAGTTGTTAGCATGCCTCGGTCGAATACCCTGTGTTTTGATGATACTTACAGAACAAGCTATGATCTTCTTTTGGTGTAATGCTCATTGGGCATGGCTCGAACAAGGGTTTGTCTTTGATCTCCTCGAGAATCTTGGCCCAATCGGTATTGAGCGTAGTATAGATCCTATTGACACTCCGATTTTGAAATAGATGTCGGTCATTTACTCCAGACCCATTTTAGGCTTCCTTCTTCAACTGTGTATCCGTCTTAGGATCGTAATTCCTATCCCGGTCTCAATCCCAAGATCGATATATCATTTGTAGTTGTGGTTTAAGGCTTCATATACTATCATTAATGTGACGCCCCCAAAAATAGGTATTCATCACCCATCTTGAGTCGACAAATACATGGTACAAAATTCAAATACAACTTAATAATACAACTGTCGTGTAAAATACGACAAAACATAATCTAAGAGTTTTAATACGTATATTGTCATCTAGACAGTATACAAACTCAAAGGAGTCCTCATTACATTTATTGTCACACTATTTAATCATAATAGTGAGGACTACTAATGCTATCATCTGGACCGTCACTCCTTTCCCCGACTCGTCCCGCCTATATTCTCATTTCTCAAGAGAACAAAGGAAAGAAAGGGTGAGCTCAACTAGCCCAAGAAGAAATATTATGACTAAGATAATGCAGAATAAATTATCAATAGTCTTCAACAATGTTAAACTGATAAAATACAATAGACATCAAGTTTAATTGCAGCGGAACAAGTAATCCATTAGAAAAGTTAAGTAGAGAATAAAATCTACTATCTTCTATGATTTAAAATGTTTTCATCAAATTTTATCACGAGACTCAAATTTTTAATAAATAAACCACATCATCGAATCATCCCTGCACTACGGGCCAAGGATATTCATTAAATCATCAATGGTCATGACTATACCGAATAATCCATGGTCATAATCATACCAAGTCCATCTCTGCATGTAAGCCAAAGATATACAACAATAAAACCAATAATCAACAATTCATATTTGCACGTAAGCCAAAGATATATAATTCAATAAACAACAGTCCATCTTCGCACGTAAGCCAAAGATAACTTTCATCACCATATAAACACGAGGATGATGACAATGATATAAGCATTAATCAAACTAAAATAAGGATAAATATTAAAGACTTTAATTTTATCCAAATATTATCCATCACTTAAATAACTCATAATCTAATATTGTTAATATTATAACAATATTTTAATTACCTCTTAAACTTATAAACAATTTATTTCAATTGTTTACACTTTATCAAATAATGCATTTAATCATTCAAAAATACCATACTCATAAGATTTCATCACCAATGATCAAATCCCTTATCAACAATCTACATATACCTTATATAGGATTTCCAAGCCATAAAATCCTATTTTCCAACTTTGTTACTTCACATAACATATTTAACTCATATGTTCGTAACTAAACAATTTTCATGAAAAATACCAAATCAGTTCCAAAAATATTTCTTTTCTGGGAGTTAGCATAATATTGTCCCATAAAGAACATATATTTTTCTCAGAATTTTTAAAATTCATTTACTATTTTTAAAAAATCAATTTCCAATTAATTCCTTAAGAATTTAGCTACCTCAAGTTTAACTCCAAAAATTCCCAAATCTTGGCAGGATCTTACACATGTTAACGTGAGCCTCCAGTTTAAATTTCATGGTCATCAAAGTTATAGAACTCCGGTTATAGCGTTTTTTGTCGGAAAAACCTAAATATTGAAATGGTCATAACTTGCTCATTTTAAGTTGGAATGAGCTCATTTTCGGACAGGAGGTTCTTTATACCATATAATTTCATGTTCCAAAAGGCCGGAATTTTTCTCACAAATTACGTGTCCGAAACAGCCATTCTAAAAATCTGGACAGTAGCATTTCGGTAATTTCCAGCTTTTGACTCCTTTGCTAAAATCAGTCCACACGAAAATATACAACACCATTTCCAGTGATTCCACTTGGAGATGCTACAAAACTCATAGATCTTACTCTAGAACTTGACCACACCCAAAAATTCAAAATATAATAGGAGATATGGTCAATTGAATTTCATGTTCCATTTTCACCAAAATCTAATTTTTCAACCCTTTGTGATTTCTAAGAAACTTTCATGTTTTCACATAATAACCAATATAACTCATCAAAACACTTATTAATACTTCATATACCCATGATTTTCATCAGTCCAATGCTTTTATTATGACTTTCATCATAATCAATGTAACCAGATCATTTCCACAATTTAATAAGGAATGAATACGAAGAATCATTCACCATGCATATGGTAATCCACATAGACAGGTTATTCCAATAGAATAATAAAGAATAGAATAATAGAAGGATTCACCATGCATGCGATAGAGACCATACGCACAAAGTTATTCCCAATGTAATAATAAAAGCGGAACCAGTCCGTAAAAGCAGAAACGCATGAGCGAGGATATTCCAATGTAATAATAAAGAATGGAATAACGTAAATCACCATGCATGCAGACGTCTCATAGTACAAGTTATTCCAACAAAATAATAAATAAACGGAACCAAAAGTCGTAAAATTAAGACCCAAGGGATATTCCAATGTAATAATAAAGAATGAAATAACAATGAAATCACCATGCATGCGGCACTTTCGCATGTACATGTTATTCCAATAGATAATAAATGATGGAAACCAGTCCGGCGTAAAATGCATGTGCATGTGATATTTTGATAGAATAATAAAGAATGTAATAACAATGTAATTTCACCATGTATGCAGATTCAGATAAACAAAGTTATTCCAATGTAATAATAAAGAATCTAAACCAAAGTCAAAGTGAAATTCGCAGACCAATTGCGAGATATTCCAAATGTAATAATAAAGAATGGAATAATAGAAGAATTTCACCATGTATGCGGCAGATTCGCGATGTAAAAAGTTATTCAAAGATAATAATGAAGAATGGAATAATGTAAGAATTTCACCATGTATGCAGACTTGGCATATACAAAGTTATTCCAACGAGTAATAATAAGGAATGGAATAACAATAGCTCTCTTCATGAATACGAAAGAAATAATACCCCTTACCTCGTAAGAAACCGGATAATTGGAATAGTGAGGGTAGAGAAGCTTTTCTTCTTCTTTCTCTCTATAGATTTTCTCTCTATAGCTTCTCTCTATAATTTCTCCCTATAATAATTGCTCTATAGATTTGGTGAATTGGTGAGAAATGAAGGAAGAATGAGCTTCTATTTATAGGAAAATATAGTTTCGATAATTGCATATTTTGGGGCTCGAAAATTACAAGACAATACCTCCAACTTTTCTTTCATTTTACTTGACCATCCAAGTATTATCAAACTTGCACCACCTCCCCTAATAGTAAATCATGTGAATCAATAGTAAATCATGTGACTCAATAGTTCTAAACATGTGAAAAAATTAATTACAGTATAGTACCTCCATCTATACCTCCATTTTTACTTAGTCATGCAAGTATTATCAATCTTGCACCAACTCCCCTAATAGTATAAGAATGTGATTCAATAGTACACACACGTGAACAAATAGTTATATAAGCATGTGAATATGTAGCAATTAATTGCTCATTTATCCGATAAATTACCCGATTTATCAATATAACCCCCAGACATCAATTATCATCGGAATAGATGTCGATTTCAACTAACACCAATAATTCCAACACAATGGAACTATCAAATTCATCTTCAATCAACACGAACTTATTCATTATTAATATTATAACTCACAATATTTAACAACCAGGTCGTTCCTAGGAAAGAGGTGTTAGGTTTGTAATATTCATGAACGCAATCAAATTGCATAAAAAGTGCAGAAACGTGTAAAAATCAGAGTTTTAAAATTTTACAAACCATATACCCGGATCACCCTTTATGCACAATTATTAATTAAACGAAAAGATAAAGAATAAAATCATACCCTTGAAGATCGAGCTTCCTCAGGTACAAGTTCACCTCCAATCCTTTTCGCGTTCAACTTGAATCCACCGGGTTTGGTTCCTTCCTTTGATCAACGTTAGCCACCCAAGTGTTTGGCCTCTAAAGGTGATCCACCAAGGAAAAATAAAGATTCAAGAAGATGGTGTATTGGCTCAACCCTAGTTTTTCCTATCTGTATAGAAAAAAGGGCGTACTCTCCAACAAATTGGAATTATTACGTATATTTTGATATCTGATATAAGACACCTCTTATAAAGATATCAGGTAACCTTATTTAATAAAATAAGGTATTATTTAATTAAACCCTTTTAATTAAATGGGCTCCCTAATCATATTAGGGATAATTAATTAAACTCCTTTAATTAATTTTACCTCCTAATCCTATTAGGAATAAATGAGAGTACTTATATTAAATTAATTCCTAAACTCTTTTAGAAATTAAAATAATAATAATTGTAATAATATTAATAAGACTCCTCTTATTAATTTATATTTAATATTTCTAAAATATTAAATAATAATATTAAGCTATTTAATTTATTCTATCACCATAGATTAAATTAAATATACATAACATATTATTACGATTATGCCATTAACTTCTTAAATAATTATTCTTCCTTTTATGGTGTGACCCTTTAGGTTCTCCATATTAAACTAGGTTGTGAATAAATCAATTAGAACAATTTAATCTTATTTAAATAAATAAATTAAACAATTAATTTATTTAAATAAATAATATTTATTCTACAATAGGATAAGCCTCCCAATGATCAACGACTTTTCCGGATAATATAGATTTCAACATTAATCATTAAAGAACCTTTGAGTAAATAGTTACCGACAATTCAATCCTTCCACCATACAATGTCCCAATTAAATATAAGACATGAAATTATCGTTAAGTCTTATTTTATTTAATTATATGTATTTCGATCCTTAAATGCACAACTCCAAATAATGCAAATTAGAAACTCCTTTCTAATTTCATTCGCTCTTTGCCAAGGACTCTTTGGGTTGTCATTTATCGAATCACATAGGACATTTCTTCTTTTATTAGAAGTGGTAGATTTTTATTGATCATACATTATCTCCATGTACAACTTATTATACCCAAGCATACCCTTTGATATACCCTAAAGGTCTTAAGGAATAAGTCAAAGTATAAGTCATCATACACAAGATACTATGATGATCTCAAGTCCAAGGATCACTTAGACTACTATCACTACAGAATTCCTATTGACAGCAAGTAAAACTCCATCAGTATTCCTTAGCGAGCCACGTTCAAATGAACTTATTCTCTAATAAGCACCTACATACTTGTTTTAGTGTCTCCACACAAATGATCATGAGATCAATCATCCTCATCCAATGAGCAAGCAACGTATGTACCAATCTATCCTGGATTCATTAATCCCCAATTTAGTAATCCAATGATTGGGAACTATTTTAGTTTTAAGCTTTCTAAGAATTTAGATCTCATTAGAATGATCATCATCATTATTCTAAAAGCATTGCTTAAAACTATGGGTTTATCACATATTATAAAACAAAGATCATGTAGATAATTAAAAGCCTTTAATAAATTAATACTTTTATTAATAAATGAATAAGATTGTTACAAAGTATATGCTTTATCATCAAACATGATTGGCTTGTGTGCATACTACTTTCAATCTCCCACTTGCACTAAAGCCAATCGTCATGGTAACTCATACTCTTCTTCTCTAAGTGACGATTATCCTACTATTGGATAAGCTTTAATTAATGGATATGTAATGTTGTTCATGAGAGTCCACTATCTCTATAGTGATTTCCCATCTTTCAATTATTCTAATAATCAAATGAAAGTGCCACAACACATGTTTAGATCCAAGATGAGACTTAGGAACTATTCCTAGTTTCAGAATGAACTTTTAATCCAAACAATCAACTTGCAGACTTCATTTATAGCTATATACTTTGTCTTTATCACTAAACCAAAGAACTCTTTTGCCGTTTGGAACCTTTCCAATTCAATCGCACCACCTGTTCAAGATAACGCTTTACCTTAAAGTGGATTTTTCTCATCATCTTGGTTTGTCTCGAAAAACTTGAGTCGTTAAGCCCTCTAGTTTTAATTTAGACCCACCATGAATATGATCACATCCTTAGTGCTTGGGTTAAGCACTTTAAGATGTTTTTCACCGACTCATAGTGAACTTCTCCATAATATGACTGATCAACATTAGGTCTCGTACATTTCATTGCATACATGATTGTCACTCATGCGACCTCTCTTTTCAGGAGTCTGTGGGGATTATAAAGAGAGATACACTCCATAGCTCATCAACATGAGACATCTCTTGGAGTTTGCCATGCTAAAAGACTTTAGCATCAAATGAATATACGTTCCTTGGGTTAAGTCGAGCATCCTCTTGTATCTATCTATATAGATTTTATCCCCAATTAAGATACTCTTCCCAAACCATTCACAGAGGAATGTTTAGACAACTTTATCTTTACTGATTGTAGCATTGGTATGTCATTCCTTATCCGTAGTATATCATCATATAGTACTAGGAATGTCACGATGCTCCCACTTACCCTTTTGTACACACTAGAACTCTTACCTCATCGTATGTAACTGGATCATCATCTTCTATGATGCGTACCTCATCATCATCATCCATGATGAATCCATACCTCCTAGGTATCTTCAGTACTATTTCAGATTTACTGATTGGGTTGTGGTACAATAGGTTCATCTATGAGTTCCTCTTATTTGACTTATAGTATTTTGTGGTTCTTGAACTCTTCAAGATCTATTATCCTCCCACTAGCCCTTCAATGATAAACACCTTTATCTTTAGAAGCGTGTTTCAACAAACACCTTTTGCTAAGTAGGATTATAGAACATATACCCTAAACTTACTTTAGGATGTCCCACAAATCAGACTTGTCAAATTTTGTCCCAAGCTTATCCTTTGAAACCTTTTCACATAAGTTGGACAACCCCTTATCTTAACATACTTAAGATTAGAAATCCTCCCGTCCATAACTTTTATGGAGTCTTGAAATTTGGATTTTGAGGTTACCTTTTCGTAGATATGCACCATTTCTAGGACATGATCCTAGAAGGATCTTTGGAATGTCGGTAAAATAATTATGGACCGCACCATGTCCAACAAGGTACGAATTTTCCATTCAGATACATCAATCAATTATTGCGTATCAGGATGTTGCCATTATGAGAAATCCATTTGAGATGATCTAAAAACTTATTGCTCAAGTATTTATTCCTTGATCTAATCAAAGAATCTTAATACTTTGCCAATTTGTTTCACTTCTGAATTCTTTGAACCTTTCAAATAATTCATACTTGTATTTCAACAAATACATACATTCAACTCTTTGAATGATCATCTCCTTTTGTTATACTAATTTGTTCAATATGCAAAATTATTTTCATGTAAGTCAAGTATACAAAATTTATTAAGTAATATTCCAGTTCTATACAAAACATTATTATTATAAATCGAACAACAATTGTTCTTAATTATAATACCAAAGATTTCATTGTCAACAATAAAATAGAAATAATGTTTCTAACAAGAATTGGAATACAATAACAACTTATTGACTTAATAGATTTGCTCAGTAAGAAAGTCTTTAAACTATAAGTTTCTATAGCTAATGCAAAGAACCTTTGCTTCATTTTCCACATATAGGATTACTTATCTTTGTTTAACTTTCTATTTCGCTTGGTCCCTTCATAAATCTATATTTATGATAACCAAAGTCGTTATCCAATACCCAAGTAGAACCTTGACTTAAAGAAAAATTTATTTCAATCATGAACAAAAATTGTATTGTAACCGAAACTTCACTAAGCTTCTTTGGTTAGCCACTGCAAGGTGCTTCTCGCATTTTTTTTCTAGTGTCCATGCTTATTAGTAAAGTGGAAGCAAGCTCCTTTGCTATCCCAGATCGCTTTTGTTCTTATTATCCTTTGTTTATGCCTTTCTATATACCTTCTTTGAATCGTTCTTCTTTTCAGAAGATCCTTTGGCCCCTACCAGTAAGACATGGTCTTTCTTGGTTGGAAAGTGACTCTCATCATTTTTCAACATGTTAAGCAAATCAACAAAGTCGATATCTAGCTTGTTCATATGAAAAATTCACAACAATTGTGAAAGGAGTTAGGGAGTGAGTGCAAGATCAAATCTTGGCTCAACTCTCCATCTATGACAAAAACCGGTTGTCCTAATTGATCAATCAAATTGATTATGTTAAGAACTTTTTATTCTGCATTTATAGTGCCATTGGCCATTCTAGATCGGAAGAGCTCCTTAGATATCTCGATATCTATCGGCCCTACTTTCCTCACCATCAACTACTTGATGCGGGAATATAGTAGAAGCATCCATAGTTTCGTCGACATTTCAAGCTCGTTACTCATAGATGCGAGCATGATGCATTGAGCCAATTGTGCATCATCTTGCCACTTTTTAAAAGTAGCAATGTCTTCCTCGAGGCATTATTCGCAACCATTCTGAGGATAGGCGTATTAAGACATAAGATAGCTTTTCAGCTATGAGAACTATTCTCAAATTCCTTAACCAATCCGTTTAATTCGGTCCGATTAAATAACATCTAATATGTTTCGCAGTGATAGTAATTTAGACATTGCAAAATTCTGTAAATGAATTTGTAATTAACAACATTTTAACATACATTCTTTTATTAATTACCAAAATAAATTAGGTCTTGTTTTAAATTGGTATCTCCCACTATTTTCTTCAAACTATATTACCCTCAATATATATAGTTCGGAAATATCTAATTAAAGATTTGCTAGTGAGAATAAGGATCCCATTTCAAATGTATATAGCCTTGTGGTGACACAACAAACTATATATAAATAAATAGGTAGACAACTTTTGTCAATTACATCAACTATGCAACTCCTTTTCTTTTGCCTCTTAGATTATTTTGATCAAGTGGTGGCACATCCGAATCAAAATTATCCAAGTTAAGTCCGACCTAGCACTCCATATATTCAAAAAAGAAAAATATCATCCTTGTGGTGACACGACAAAACAATATTGTTCAATTTTTTTATAAGCATCAAATGTGATAAATTAACATCTTAAATACTTAATACTTGCCTTGTGGTGACACAACAAACTCATATTAAATATTTAATACTCTATTAATTTTATCATGCTAGAATGCGACGTTCGATATTCCAAATATCTTTGAACGCTTAGGACTTAATATAAAAATTGAGGGTTTGTTATTAATTTGTCTCATCTTGTTTAAAGCATTGCACATATATATATATATAAAATACGCGTTATATTAATGAACATGCGAAGCATGTTTGCATAATATATAATATATATAGTATAAGCGTGCATATAGAATACTATATTCTACCGAATTGATTATGGACTTTTATTCTAGTTTGGTTCACTAGAGCCACCAAGTGAACCAAAAGGTCAAACCTTAGGGTGCAAGAAATAATATTTAAATATAACTATTACATTTAAACCCTGCTCCATTACAAACGGGTCTTCAAGCGCTCCTTGTTCCTCGATCTCCAATTCTTCAAAATTAATTCTAACTATTCCTATTACAAAACTATTTAAAATAAATAGAAACCTTGATTAGCGATCGAGGGAAAGTACATAGGAGGAGATAGAATTTATATTAAGAAAAATTAGAGAAGGCGAGGCACGCAGACCCCATTTAATAAAACCCATACATTCATGCATCCAACTAAAATAAAATCCAATCATATGGTCAATAGTCCATAATCAATCTCATTTATTATCATACACATCACCATACGCATCAATAAATAACATTCATCTTATGAATAATAAATATTTAATATATATATTGATATCATTTAATGGGCAAATTTAGTTAGTATAAAATCTATTTTTGAATCAAAATAAACTCCTTTATTTTAATCCAAATTTAAATCAAAATAAAACTATTTTATTTTAATTTATCTAATTTTGAATAAAATAAACTATTTTATTTTAATCAAAATTTTAATCAAAATAAACTCCTTTATTTTAATTAATTATAGAATCCAATTCCATGTAAAAAAAAATTATTAAAGGAAACACGGATATTCTTTCTATTCACAAATAAACTCCTTTATTTTGAATAATATGAAATCATATTTCATATCTAAATAAACTCCTTTATTTAAGGAAATTAGGATTCTCTTTCCTATTCACAAATAAACTCTTTTATTTTGAATAATATGAAATCTTATTTCATATCTAAATAAACTCCTTTATTTAAGGAAATTAGGATTCTCTTTCCTATTCACAAATAAACTCTTTTATTTTGAATAATATGAAATCTTATTTCATATCTAAATAAACTCCTTTATTTAAGGAAATTAGGATTCTCTTTCCTATTCACAAATAAACTCCTTTATTTTGAATAATATGAAATCTTATTTCATATCTAAATAAACTCCTTTATTTAAGGAAAAATAAAATCCAATTTCAACTCCAATTAGTTATCATGGAATCCAATTTCAACTCTAATTAGTTAGCATGAAATCCAATTTTAAAATTAAAATAAACCTTTTATTTTAATATTAAAATAAACTTTTATTTTAAAATTAAAATAAACTTTTATTTTAAGTATAAAATAATTAATATATATATATTATATTAACCGTATAATATATATATATAATATTCAGATATAATTATAATATATATATACGGTATTTGTTATATTATATAAATTTTATACCGTATAATATATATATATATATATATAATATAAGGCAACTCCTTTGCTTTAAATCCGTTCCTTGGTTTTTTAAAAAAAAAAAACGTGGCCATGTGATTTCCGTGCAAGACCACTAAGCCTTTTAGAATCTTTAATCTTGCAACCTTTTTCAAAAAAAAAATGACATATAATCCGTGCAACCACATGAAACACGGAAATCCAAGATTATAAAAAAACGGAAATCCGTGTAACCACATGAATTTCAGGAAAAAAAAAACGGCCTTTTTTTATTATAAATTTTATACAATAAAATTATGCCCAATTAAATTGTTCTAAACACATATCAATATACATATCAAATCTGAATAATTAATAATTTACATAAAGGTTTGGCTCTGATGCCACTGTTAGGTTTGTAATATTCATGAACGCAATCAAATTGCATAAAAAGTGCGGAAACGTGTAAAAATCAGAGTTTTAAAATTTTACAAACCATATACCCGGATCACCCTTTATGCACAATTATTAATTAAACGAAAAGATAAAGAATAAAATCATACCCTTGAAGATCGAAGCTTCCTCGTACAAGTTCACCTCCAATCCTTTTCGCGTTCAACTTGAATCCACCGGGTTTGGTTCCTTCCTTTGATCAACGTTAGCCACCCAAGTGTTTGGCCTCTAAAGGTGATCCACCAAGGAAAAATAAAGATTCAAGAAGATGGTGTATTTGGCTCAACCCTAGTTTTTCCTATCTCATATAGAAAAAGGGCGATTCTCCAACAAATTGGAATTATTACGTATATTTTGATATCTCGATATAAGACACCTCTTATAAAGATATCGGGTAACCTTATTTAATAAAATAAGGTATTATTTAATTAAACCCTTTTAATTAAATGGGCTCCCTAATCTTATTAGGGATAATTAATTAAACTCCTTTAATTAATTTTACCTCCTAATCCTATTAGGAATAAATGAGAGTACTTATATTAAATTAATTCCTAAACTCTTTTAGAAATTAAAATAATAATAATTGTAATAATATTAATAAGACTCCTCTTATTAATTTATATTTAATATTTCTAAAATATTAAATAATAATATTAAGCTATTTAATTTATTCTATCACCATAGATTAAATTAAATATACATAACATATTATTACGATTATGCCATTAACTTCTTAAATAATTATTCTTCCTTTTATGGTGTGACCCTTTAAGTTCTCCATATTAAACCTTGTGAGAATAAATCAATTAGAACAATTCTAATCTTATTTAAATAAATAAATTAAACAATTAATTTATTTAAATAAATAATATTTATTCTACAATAGGATAAGCCTCCCTAGCGATCAACGACTTTCCAGATAATATAGATTTCAACATTAATCATTAAAGAACCTTTGAGTAAATAGTTACCGCATAATTCAATCCTTCCACCATACAATGTCCCAATTAAATATAAGACATATGGAATTCTTTGTCAAGTCTTATTTTATTTAATTATATGTATTTCGATCCTTAAATGCATAACTCAAATAATGCAAATTAGAAACTCCTTTCTAATTTCATTCGCCTATTGCCAAGGACTCATTGGGTTGTCATTTATCGAATCACATAGGACATTCTCTTCTTTTTATTAGAAGTGATAGATTCTTTATTGATCATACATTATCTCCATGTATACAACTTATTATACCCAAGCATACCCTTTGATATACCCTAAGGGTCTTAAGGAATAAGTCAAAGTATAAGTCATCATACACAAGATACTATGATGATCTCAAGTCCAAGAATCACTTCAGTATCTACTATATCACTACAGAATTCCTATCGACAGCAAGTAAAACTCCATCGTATTCCTTAGCGAGCCATGTTCGTTGAACTTATTCTCTAATAAGCACCTACATACTTGCTTTAGTGTCTCCACACAAATGATCATGAGATCAATCATCCTCATCCAATGAGCAAGCAACGTATGTACTAATCTATCCGGATTCATTAATCCCCAATTTAGTAATCCAATGATTGGGAACTATTTTAGTTTTAAGCTTTCTAAGAATTTAGATCTCATTAGAATGATCATCATCATTATTCTAAAAGCATTGCTTAAAACTATGGGTTTATCACATATTATAAAACAGCATCATGTAGATAATTAAAAGCCTTTAATAAATTAATACTTTTTATTAATAAATGAATAAGATTGTTACAAAGTATATGCTTTATCATCAAACATGATTGGCTTGTGTGCATACTACTTTCAAGAGGGGGCTTTCCAATAAGGATTTCTCCCTATTAGCGCGTAATTAGGTGACCAAACCTCTCCTTGGCAGAACTTCTAGACATTGTAAATATTGTAATTTAATAATATGAATAACTTTGTCATCTCAATTATTGATTAAATAATATATCATATAACACAGATGATACTGTGGCAATAATCGAATCAATAATATGAGAGATATGATGCAGCAATTAATGTAGCAATAATTGAGTATAACTGAGTGACTTCTCATGTAAGCATCAATAACCAATACCGTGTGCCACTATGCAACCACGCGTATTACTGTACTTTTACTACCGAGTAGTTCAACAGTATTAACGGTAAAACTTCTGCCGTTATTTTCGATAAAATACTTTTGTCATTTTCTCAATTCGACAATAATTCTGTTGTGGGGTCCACTAATGATTGCGACGTTGTACGAATATTCCCTGCTAAAACGAATATTCCCCGACCAATCGAATATAATATAACAACTTGCATACTTTGCAGAATTTATAAATACTACCCACAACTATAACATTATCTCAAATTCACAGCGTAATACTAAAAAAGAAAATTTGAGAAAATTAAATCTTTATTCATAAAATTTGGGATTTTACAATTAATAGCAATAAA
The DNA here is from genome assembly GCA_020205615.1 of Panax quinquefolius. NCBI lineage: Eukaryota > Viridiplantae > Streptophyta > Magnoliopsida > Apiales > Araliaceae > Panax > Panax quinquefolius. Next base: position 40,587,434 of record CM035163.1, on the reverse strand, counting down.
ATTCTTCGCTCTATCATACGCTTCGGATTGATCCTTCGGAGGATTAAACATAATGTCTTTTAGCAACTTTCGCGAATTTTTCATATCTAACCTGACGATGAAGAACCCGAGTGCCTGTGGTATATTAAGATCTATCACGGTACCGACCGCCTCTTTAAATCTTTTCACGTACTGACTAAAACTTTTGTTTGGCTATTGTTTGATCTACATAAGGGAAGCTGTTAATTTTTCCCTCCTCCTATTGCTACCGAATCGATCATGGAATTTGTAGCGAAGGCCCTACCAAGACTCGATGGAATTGGGTGGCAACGACGTCATCCACAACCGTGCCGCTTTCTTCAGAGTGGTAATAAACATTTGACATCAGGCAACATCTGAATGCTCATACTAGCTCATGAGACGATCATACATGTGAGTATAATCATAGGGGTCATTTGTGTCGTTATATGTCTCCAATGGTGGCATCTTTTTAGTCAGATCGGCCCAAACCAAATCAATTTCTGGCGTAAAGGGCGACTTCGGGTTAATCGACAACTAGTTTTCCTTTTGTCGTTGTCAATATCTTTTGATCCAACTCCATAACTTTTGCATGATGGAATCGGGTATTCCATTCAAAGATGTTCCCCCACGTTGATCCCTCATATAATCTAGTGAAGCGATCCGCTGGTGATGCTCAGACCTTACCCGTCCCTCCTTCGGGTCCCGAGAGTGTGACCTGCATTTGTTCATTCCTTTAGGAGAGCCTTCCGATCGGTGGGATCTGCACCAACTCTGTTGTGTAGACTCCTGATGCCCACGCTGACCTGAGGAAACCTCTCATTCCCCCTCTAATTCAGCCAATTGTGCGACCCATTCTTCCTGTTGGAGACGTAGGGCCTCCAACGCCTCATTCGCCCGTTGAATCTTGTGTATCTGGATTAATTCCCGCATGTCCATCCCCTCTTGCCCTCGATCCTAATCTTGGCAAGTATGTGTCCAGGACTGATTATATGTCTCGCGATTGTAGGGATTGAGAGCCTTCTGGCTTGTGGAGAATAGTTGTCGTCGAACCGGAGCTGACTGAGATTTTTTGGGACCACGGTGGGGTTGTTGGGTCTAAGTCTGTCTTTGAAGGACCTGCGGACCTGTTGTGCCGTCGGATTGACTTAGGACCTCTCCTGGTCAAGAATTGTCGTTCCTTTACCCGTCATTTGTTCAACTTAAAACTAGGTTGATGATTGTGAAAAGTAACACCAAAACAAGGCCCTGACCCTTCTAGTGCCAATGTTAACGCCGAAATTTATCCGCTCGTCGAATCACCAAACGACAAATTTAACATGCACAGTGAACAAACGATCACACCAAAAAACTTGACGGACGGGGGATAACTCTAGTGTGAGAATAAGTACATGCCATAAAATGTCAACAATGAAAGTTTGTAATTACTTTAATGCGTAAAAATAAATAATATGTAAGTACTTGAAATCAGGATTATAACAATGTATGTATAGCTTGATCATACCATCTCAAACCCCTCAATCCAATAAAAGTTCTACGTTAATGCTACGTTTAGATGAAAGTAATAAAGGTGGGAATGGAATGACTTCTTCTTATGGAATGAAAAAAAGTTGTGTTTGATTGCGATTTGAATGGATTGAACCTTTATTTTTTTTGCTATATTCGATCGAAATTTAACATTCTTGCCCTAAATTTCATGCCCAAAGCCTTATGAGTAGTTTTTTTTATCATTGAGTCATGAGGGTCTTGGGGGAGGGAGAACATGGAATAACTCATTCTAACTATAATGGAATGAATCATTTTCATCCATTCCATTCCTTAAATCCAAACCTAACATAAAGATTTCTTATAATTATAAGTATCATAATTGAATAAGATTCAATTTCTTTATAAATAGGACAAAAAAATTATAAGTCAACTGAGATTATAACCCCTTTAAAACATCAAACTCTCAACTGTAACATTCTCTCACGTGACTTGAATCACCCAAATCTCTTGTATCCTTTAAATCATAGTCCAACACATACCATGAATACCATTAGAGGAGGGAAAGAAGAAAAATACACTACAAATTGAAGTATACATGAAAGGAAAGGAAAAGTCCAAAGAGTGAGTTAAAATTGAGGAAAAACCTAATTCACACGCTTCCAAGCACGCGATACGGTGAAAGTCTTCTTGCGTCACTCATCCCTTATACCTACTAGCTAATCTACAAGCCTATGATATTACAAACTGTTCTATATATATCTGACCCAAATGACAGAGTGACATCCCATTTTTCCCTGCATGCACCATCAGATGATAAGAATTACTCACAGAGAACCAAACGGAACAATAATAATAATAATAATAATAATAATAATAATAATAACAATAACAATTATTGTTATAATAGTGTGGTGAATTATGATAATTATTATTGATGATTGTAAGTTTTATAGACAAGTTTAGATTTTTTTAGATATTTATTTTTAAATGAAAATTAATTATTGTAGTAGTGTGATGAATTATGATAATTGTTATGTCTAATTATAAGTTATTTTAGGTTGCAAAGAGTCTTTAAGTAATATAGTATTTTTTAAAATTTTAAATTAATTTTTCGTTACGTCGTGCCTGAAATCACGGATAATTACTACTCCCTCTGTCCCAAATTAATTGCTCAATTTTGACTTTTTAAAGTCAAATTGACCATTTTTAAAACTAATCTTTTTACTATTTTTGCTAAAATATAGGTGAAGAGATTATAACCAAAAGAAAGTATATACAATTTATTACTAATCCCAATTTTTATAATTTTAGAAATATATTTATATATGCTTAATTATTAATTCTAAAAATAGTCAATTTAACTTAAAAAAGTCAAAACTGAACAATTAATTTAGAATGGAAGGAGTAGTATATATATAAAAAAGGCCTAAACAAGCTGAATCAAGTAGTTTCGATTTATCAAGTTCGAGTTTGAATTTGATTAAAAGTTAACGAGCTCGTGTCAAATTGTGTTTTTAAAAGAGTGAATATACTACTTGAATTTGACTTATTTATACACAAGTTGAGAGGGAATAAATAATTTTTGAGATAAATTAATTTTTAGTACTTGTACTGGGACACGATTTACAATTTGATATCAGAAGTGAAAAAAGTTATAAACTAGTGATTGTACTCGAAAAATGTTACATTTCGTTAAACATTAGGGACACGACTTACAATTTGGTACCCAAAATGAAAAAAGTTACAAACTAGTGATTTTACTCGAAAAATGTTACACTCCGTTAAACAATAGGGTTTCATCTTTATTCTGTTTGAAAATTAGGGTTCTCTTCTTCTGTCATTCTTCTTCTCTCATTCTTCTTGTCTCGATTCTCCATTGATTACAGGTTCCCATATATTTTATTAAAGGGTTTTCAGTGTTTAATTGAAAAGATGAGCTCGTCTTTGAGTGAAATTATAAATGAAATCGGGGAAGAAGATTGTAGTTCATGCAATAAAAATGAAAGGATTACACCAGAGTTCCCAAGTCGGTGCCACTGTGGAGCAATGGTGTGAATGTGGGAGGTAAGGAAAGATGGAACAAAATATTGAGGATCTTATTCGCGTCGACTTTGCTTCTCTCTTTGTATGTTTGTCTCTCCCGTTGGATCAATTTTAACGATTATTTAAAAATTGAAAAGTACAAGCACCAGATTTCAATATTTTTCGAGTACAATCACCAATTTATAATTTTTTTCACTTCGGGTACTAAATTGTAAGTCGTGTCCCTAATGTTTAACAGAGTGTAACATTTTTCGAGTACAATCACCAGTTTGTAATTTTTTTCATGTCGGGTACCAAATTATAAGTCGTGTCCCAGTACAGGTACCAAAAGTTAATTTATCCCAATAATTTTTTGGTCACTTTATTTTAGGTCAAATTATAATTGGGACATTCAACTTATTTTTCTTATAGTCAACTCCCTCAACTTTTATTTTCTTACAAAACGTTACAAAATCTGTTAAGTCATGTTCACTTAAACCATTTGACCATATAAGAGAGAGAAAACTAACATAGAATTTTTATGAATGATATAGTCACGCTTAAGTAGAAATGAACAAATATTTTGGAGAAAATGAAAGAAATTATTTTAAAATAAAATAAATCAAAAACTTAGTAAAAAAATATAAAATACAATAACATAAAGAAAAAATATATTTAATTATTTTTATAATTAATATCACCTGAGTTTTATGTAATTATTAGAAAATATAATTAAAAAATTATAAAACATAAAATTAAAAATATGGTAAAATTAAAAATCTTTTCAAAAACTTCTTGAAGACTTTATAACAAAATATATGTATTTTCTTAGAGTACTTGTAAATAATAAAATAAAAATAAAAATAAAAAATTATTATTATTATTATTATTATTATTATTATTATTATTATTATTATTATTATTATTATTATGATAGTTGGGTCGGGTCGGATCGGGTCGGGTTGTTTTTGATAAGTGAGGCTATAGCTTATGTGTGTACTGACTAGAATTCAATAAATATTTCTTTTTTTCACGTCACTATCCAGTTCAAAAACTTAATTTCGTTGATGAAAATTCAAATTTTTGTTAGCAAATTAAAGTATAGTGAGTTGATTATAAAAAAAAAATTGAGTGACACAATTGTAAGTTAACCTAAAATAAAATGACTAAAAAAATATTTATCCCCAAGTAGAGGGGTAGATTCAAAGTAAACCGTGATTTTAAAATCTTATATAATTATCAGATTTTGTATTCTTTATTTTAAAATTTGGCAGTCAAATTTTGACAGTCAAACTTTATAGCCATCGTTTACAATCAATTAATATATATATACCGAGCCGTTCTCCAACGGACTGGTTCGTTGACGGATCAGTCTTTAGCGACGGATTATCTGTCGCTAAAGCCCATATACATGTTATGGGTTTTAGCGATGCATAATCCGTCGCTAAAGATCTGATAATAAATCAACTGACCAAATCCGTTTCTAACTTTTCTATATATATATATATATATATATATATATATATATATATATAGGACCGATCCATTTATAACGTTATAAAAAATGTCTATCTTTACAGACTTATATTGCTCATATTCGCAATTTAATTTACAGTTTTCTGAAATTTAATCCTGTGAACAAGACAAATGAAATAAATGGCCCTCCTTGTAAAAGTATCTCGTCCGCAGTATTAAAGTGGACGCTAACTCCTATCGAAAAATAAACTATCGTCTGCAGTATTAAACTGCGGATTCTAAGACCCCCAAAATGATACCTGGACGAATGTTTTTATTAAAAACGACACCGTTTTAATAATAAATTATCGTCCGCGGTATTAAACTGACAAGTACTTTAGACGAGAAGAGCTCAATTTAATGTTATTAGTCTTCTATTTTTCTGGGTATTATTGTTACAGATTAATCATCTTATCTTGCAACGATGAATATAATACCCATAAACAAATAGAAAATTTAATAGCATTAAATCGAACTATATATACTCGTCTCAAATTGGTAATATAAAAATGAGATGAGATCCAAAATATATATATATATACTTTTTAAAGTTAAAAACTATCTCTATCTCATGCATATTCTTGCTAGTTGTTACATATTCAACTCATTTGGGATGATGAAAAACACACATGACAAAAAATATTACGGTTCTTAGAATCCGTAGTTTAATACCGCGGACAATAGTTTATTTTTCGATAGGAGTTAGCGTCCGCAATTTAATACTGCGAACAAGAGATTTTCACAAGAAGGGGCATTTAGGTCATTTGTCTCATCCACAGAATTAAACTGCGGAATATTGAAAATTAAACTGCGGACAGAAGCAATATAAGTCATTAGATATCCGGATGGACGATCGAAATTTATTGTAAGGATATGCACTTTTTTATAACGTTAAAAATAAATTGTTCACCTATTTTGAATTTGGATAGAAAACATAAGTACAGTTCAGATTCATTCTAATTGATTTTGACGGGAAACCGTAAAAACAATTCAGATTCATTCTAATTGATTTGGGCGGGAAAGGGTGATGGGAGATGGAGGAGAGAAAAAAATAAAAGTGAGATTGTTGTAACGGAGAGAGAGAATTTTGTTACGTCGTACCTTCAAATACGGATAATTAATTATTAGTGTGTATATATATATATATATATATATATATATATATATATATTGATCGATATCAAACCTCTTTCTTTGCATGTATGTAATAACTGTACCCACCTGACGCCTTAATATTTTCTCTCATTCTCTTATTCAAACACTATCCCAGAGTCTAAATTCTGCCATGCATGGCCCATGACCGACTTCTTCTTCTTCTTCTGACCAAAATCTCTCTATATATATTTGGCAGACTCATTTTATCTTTAAATAAAAACAAAACTTTATCTTTAAAGGATTTTTTTAAAAGCTTTTATTATTAATTAAGGGAGAATATTTCAAACACCGAAAATACCCATCTAATACAACTTTGTAATATATTATGCACATAATGTAATTGTGCAATACTCCAATGCAGTGTTTTAAAATTCAGACCAAATTGGTGGAACATATTCGAACCGATAAAAATTGGAACTTGTTCATCTTCTGATTCGATTTGGACCAATGACTTAATTTTGATCAAAAATCGGGTTGGTCCGTTGACCATCGGTCCAACCGATGATTCAATCGGTAAACCTGGTTAATTAACCTAATTGACCCGATTTTTAAATTTATTTATTTTTATCAATTAAAAAAATCTAATATTAAAATTAATCACTTTTATTAATACTGCAACTCATTTTTATTATGTTTTAGTTCATAAAAAATGAGATTTTTAAATTTTTTTTTATTAATTACTAATAATATATATTTTTATATATTAATAACGTCACTGGGTCAATAACGTACGGTTCGATCACTAGTTGGATCAGTGATCTATCTACCCGTTACCCTTTTCGATTTGATGAATGGTCTGATTCTGAAAACTTTGCCGCAATGCATATATTACACGATTGACATATCCAACTCTAAAAATATCAATCATCTTAATTAAACCTTTAACAATCAAAGAAATATGCATATTTCTTTGATTGTTAAGGGTTTAATTAAGGAGTAATGCTACGGACATAAACTATTTTACAAACATTTTATAAATTGTTGATGTGACATACTCCATCTTAGCATATTAATTAACAAATTGATTCAATGTAGTCTTTTGCCCCACATAAAAGTTAAGATACAGTATACCGCATCAACTAATTTATAAAATATTTATAGAATAGCTTGTGTCTCTATCATTATTTTTTAACTTATTTTTTTCATACTTCACTCGACTTAATATATATTCCCTTCGCCCTCAGATAAGAGGATTACTCTATTTATTTATTTGTCTTTAAAATGAGTAATTGTTTTAAAATAGACTAACATATATGTGTAAATTTCCAAATTTACCCTAATTAAGATTAGTTTTGAAATTTACACTTTCTTTTAAATTATTCTTCTTGTTTCATTGGTTAATATTGAAAATGACACTTTCCCTTAATTAAATTTTAAGGTTATTAAAATGATACTCCCTCAGTCTCCGAAGGCCAAAAGGATGATTAAAAGTAAAAAACTGTTTGCTCTCAAAAGGATGAAATAAAATATAAATATAAAATGAAGGGTAAATATGTCATTTAGTCGAATCTATTAATATAAAAAAATAAAAAATACCCATCACTTTATATAATCTTGTAGGACCATTAAATTAATGATAAATTTAGAACTTTTTTACTCTATTTTCTCAACTTCTTTTTTTTTAATATGTGTGTAAATTATAGTTTGTTCATCCTTATGAGAGCTGAAGAAGTACTAACTTTTTAGTTTAGAATATATGAAATTAAAATATTACTAAGAAAAACAAAAACCAAGTTAGGCTTGAGGATATTTTTTGATAATTTTAAAAATTATAGGCAAACCGCCTATGACCAAAGTTATGACCATTTGAAGTTCTCGACAAAAACCCTAACAGTGACAAGATTATTTCCTTCTTCGAATTGGCTCAATCACGTTGGACTAATTAATAGAGCTTGTGAAACCTATTTTCTGATAGTAACTTGTGAACTCAGTTTTTTTAGGGTAGTACCTTTCTGGACCAGTTGTACACCAACAGGGTACAACACTCAACTTTTTGTCCAAGTGAGTGGTTTAGGGTGGCGCGTGACATCACGCGCTGCCAGTGATGGTTGTTACACGTAACCCAAAGCTGCAGTAGTACTTGAGGCGTATCTAAATGAAAGTATAGATTGGCATGACATGGCATGCAAGTGTAGTAATCAGAAAAACTGAGGATGCATGCATGCCTGCCACCAATATTGCCATGCATAGTATATATAGATATATAACATGAGAAAAAAATTATATAAAGATGAGCCGTTTTACACCATCTAATAATAATAATAATAATATGTCGAACAGAGAATCTGGGATGAAATCAAGCATATTTAAAATATATTAACAGATTATGTAAATATGTAATACTTTGTTTATCATGGCAACAGTGTTTAATTAATTATATTGAATTTTAAATCCCTTAATTTTGTTCTAAATTTTATTTGACATATTGTTATTGAATAATGTAAAATACTATACTTTAGGTCATTCTTCTACAATTTATTCTCATAATATATGGTCATTATCTCAAATATTTGTTACTTGCGACATTATTTGTTTGTGCAAACACTATATATATGGTCGTCGACGCGTCAAATTTAAAAGCTTTTAACCATTAAATTTCACCACTATTAATAGCAGATACATTTTTTTTTAAATCAGGGTCTCGTGTCATACCAAAGATTTGCTGTAAATATAATATATATATATATATATGCAGAGTACAAAACGAACAATATATTATATAGTGTGATTCACACAATTGGAATTCTGGAAATTTGGAGTTTTATGGAGGGATTTTTGTCTTCTTGGAAAGTTGATGAATTGATGATGAGCTAAGAATTGGAATTGAAGAAGAGAAGAAGGTCCACATGCATGCAGTAGCAGGGAGCTTGCTAAAAAAATTCCCGGCTAGCAGCTCCTCTTTTTATTAACTGCTGAATTGCTTCTGTTCATTAAGGGTACGTTGTTTTCTTCTCTTGTGATTTTTGGGTCCACAATTTTTTTTGGTCCATTTTGATGACTACTCTGATCAGTACTACTGACTCGAAGAGTCCAGAATACACACACACACACACACACACACACACACACACATATATATATATATATATATATATATTATAATATATTTATATTATATGTGGATTGTCACAGACATTATTTCAATAACTAAATCACTAGTGCCGGAAGTGAAGTCAACTTAGTTTCTGTCACTAAAAGGAGTAGCGACAGACATACTCTTTCCAGCAGCCTGAGATTACCTAGATACCCTCCGTGTAATTTGATATCTGCCTCTAGAAGGAGTAGCGGCATATTAGTTATATCAGATATTTTCCTTTCCTTTTCTTTCCCAAATCTGGTCGTCCACTCTCACTCCTAAGTTCAAGCAATTGTGCGCCAAATTTTACAAGATTACTAAGTTCAGTACAAGAAAAGTACTCAAGTCCGACGGAATTATTTTCGACGGAATTATTTTCGTCGACCTTAGCATAAGTACGACGGAATATTTTGTCGAACATAATTTCGTCAAATATAATGTAATTTCGACTGAATTCCGTCGAAGGAATGTTATTCTAAGGGCGCCAATATTTCGCACCAGCACGAAGTATAATTTCGACGGAAGAGTACTTATTTTCGACGAAACTTTCGTCGACAATAGGTTAATATCGAGGGAACTAATGTTGTCGGAAATTTCGTCAAATAAATGATTTTAATTAGGGATCAGACCCCGTTTTCTTCCTCTCACATTTTCTCTCTTTAATAGCAGTTAGCGACGGCGAAATTTTCCCACTCCTCTTTTCAGCAACCTCCTCCCTCCTCCATTTATCGCTCCCTCGTTGGCGACCTCCTCCTCTCTCTCTCTCTTATAGATCTATAAGGCTAAAACCTTCAAATATCCTCTCTGTCACAATGCACTTTGGTTTTTTGTCAACGACGTGGTAGGGCCGACAATTGGAGGTAAATTTTCTCTCTCTAGCATTCAAATCAAGTGAGGTACACAATTTTTAGTTTCAATTAAGTTGTGGTGTTAGGGTTTGAATATATATTAGGGTTTATGAAATTAATTTTTTGGCTTAATTTAGGGTTTAATTTTTGTTTGATTTGTTCTATTTTGGTATATGAAATTGATATTGAGGCATTGTTCAATTTGGATATATGAAATTGATATTGAGGCATTAACGTACGGTTCAATTTGGGTTTCATATTTTGTGTATTGTTTAATTTGTTCAATTTGGGTATATGAAACTGATATTGAGTCATTGTTAAATTTGGGTATATGAAACTGATCTATATAGAGGAATTAATTGTTCAATTAGAGTTTGTTATTTAGTATATACACATGTTCATCAGTTAAAGGTGTAAATGAAGGCGAGTCGAGTCGAGTCGAGTATTGAGTTGTTCATATTTGGTTCACAAAACTTATCTAATATAAAATAAGGTTTGATTGAGGCTCGTTTAGATACCGAGTCGAGCACGATCTCGAATCGAGCCCGAGCAATTTGAACTTTTCGAACGAATATAATTCGAATATCAATAAAAAAATTGCAATTTGAGGAGGTTCAAGTAATTTATCGAACTTTAAAGTTTGCTCATATTTGAATCATTTATATTTCGAGTCTAGTTCAAATCAAACTTTTAGTGAAATGAAGCATTTAATTCCAATTTCTAACCTGCTTGATCATCATTTTATAACCTTATCAGTAAGTGTTTGATTTATGTTATTTGACCTTAATAAAATTTGGATTATGTTTTGGTATAGTACTGAATGTTCAGTAAGTGTTTGATGATGATATTTGATGTAGGTATATTTGTTATTACTAATGAAATTCTCTACAGAATTTCTGTCGGAATTATTCAATTCCAAAATTTGTGGGCCCCGCGTGTTTTTATATTTCTTATGTTTCCCAATATTAAAAAAAATTAAGTACCATTTAATTAGTTTCTTAATACTAAAATAAATTAATTGATATAAAAAATTTAATTAAAATAAATTAATTTAATGAAAATAAATTATATATTATAATGTAATACAAAATAAAATAAAATAAATAAATTAAATCATATCTAATAAATAAATTAAATTAAATTAATAATAAATTAAATAAATTTATTATAATTTAATAAAATAAAATAAATAAATCAAAATAAATAAATAAATTAAATTTAATATAACTTAATTTAACTAACTTAAACTAAATAAAATAATATCATATATTACAAAATAAATTTAATTTAAATAAATAAAAATTAATTAATTAATTAAATTTAGTATAACTTAGCTAAAATAAATTAAAGTAAATAAAATAAATAATATAATATAATAAAAATAAATTAAAATAAATAAATTATATTTAATATAAATTAATTTAACTAAATTAAATTAAAGTAAAAATAATAAAATGTTTGATGGTAAATATAATACAAAATAAATTAAAATTAAATAAATGTAATTAAATTAAATTAAATAAAATAGCATATAAATAAATAAATTTATTTAAAAAAATTAACTAATTAATATAATATAATATAAGATAAAATAAAATAGAATAAAATTAATTAATTAACATACATGAATTAAATAAATTAAATTAAATATTCTAATATAATATAATATAAAGAAACAAAAAATAAAATTAAATAAATTAAATTAAAAGTAATTAGTTAAATTAAATTAAAAGAAATTAAATAAAATTAAAATATATTAAAGTAATACAAATAATTGGAAATAATATAATATAATAAACTAAGTAGCATTTACTTAGTTACAATCGCTACATAAAATTAAATAAAATAAATGTTAAAATAAACTTTGTTTACTTAGTAGCATTTACTAAACTAAGTAGCATTTACTTTGTTTCTCATTGCTAAAATAAACTAAGTAACATTTGCTTAGTTTGTTACAATTAAAAGTATTATATGTATATATACATATATGTGATACTTTGGAACTTAGAAACTCGTTTGACAAGAAGGAGTGAATATCGAATATTAGTCACCATATTAAAATAACAGTTCTCATAAACTAAGTAGCATTTACTTAATTTTCTATTGGTAAAATAAATTAAGTAGCATTTGTTTAGTTTGCCACAATTAAAATAAACCTGAATAAAGTATGTATATATATATATATATATATATATATATATATATATAGGAGCCCTTCCATAGCAGGGAGTTCTTTATGAAGTATCGTGGCAACACTCCTTTTGGACCGTTGATAAATTGAATTGATGGTCTGCGATTAACTTTTTTATTTGATAATGTTTACGGTGTTGTTGTGCTAATTATTAACTTTGTCTGGCTTCTATTTTATTAAGTAAATATTAACTTGTCAAGTATAGTTATAAAAAGTGAATATTTATTATTAAAATAATCCTACTTAGTAGAGCTTTCAGATTGGCTTAATATTTTTTTATTTTTTTTATTTCCTACTGGTAGAGCTTGTAACTGAAGCTTAATACTTTTTTTTTTATTTCGTAGGTTAGAGAGCTTGTACTTCTGAACTTAATATATTTTTTTTCTTCTTTTCTCCATTATATGTTATGATTCAAAGAAATTAAAATAAAATAAAATAATAAAAACAACTCCTACGTAGATATAACGTTACTATGGTGAGGAAAAAAAATTTCGATATACTAACTAGTAGTCACTTGAAGCAGATTCGAACTCGCGACCTCACGCATTCAATACCTTGTCATATGACCACTTTGAAACCACGGCGCCTAGTCGCTAAGTTCAACCAAGGATATATCCTTATAGAAAAACTTCACCATCCCCAAAATCTATATTCTTGCATTACTATTATATTACGATTTATTATTATTAATAAATTTATATTATTAATTGGATTTTTCTAAATAGAAATAAGTTAATATCTATATTTATTATTATCCCTTTAATATGTTTTCTTATCTTTGTAATAATATCAATAAAAAGATTATTAATATATTAAAATAAATATCATTCTTTAATAAAATATAAATAATGATCATTATAAATCTTGTATTATTAGTATTAATAATTTTATTATTAGCAATGATTATTAGTAATGATTTTATATATTAAGCAATGATTTTATTATTAAGAAATGATTTTATTATTAATAAAACTAGTTCAATTAGTCTAATAAGTAATGATGATAATTTTTCAAGTCATTTTGAAATTAATTTACTTATCGAATTTATAAAAGTAGTGAAGTATTATTATAATAATAATAATGTGATTATCAATATTAGAAGTACTGATTATACCAATACTAGATTGCATAACATTAAGAGGAATAGTACATATTACATTCTTATTAATTAATATGTACATTAGATAACGTTGGATAAGTTCTATATTTAGGTAGGGAGTAATAATTGCGGATTTCTTGTAGAGCTCCCATGCGACCTTGATAAAGATTGTGACATCTTCCAAGGACCACTTCTCTTGTAAATATTACCATTGGCCCTAACGAAACAAATTAACATACTTGCATATAAAATGCCACAACTGAGTGGTTGTGTTGTTTTGATTCGAATCTTTAAGGTCTCAGACGGTAGGATTACCATTTGGGCCACTCATCAAGATCGGATTACCATTTCGCAAACAAAATGGTATCAAATGTACTGCATGTATAAAAAGTAGTTGGTTAATAAATTTTTAATATTAAAGGACATTATAAAATTAAAATATTTTAAAACTAAACATACCACAACTTGAAGCGAATTTCGAGTACATTTCATGTAACTTAATATACTTAGTGTCATTGAAGTAGGTTGAATTGATTATGGTAACCATCCAATCTTCAACTGCGAATAGGAACAAGACAAAATGGCGTTGATTGGTACTACACCACAAGCATGAATATGTATTTGCATTCGTGTAAAGGTGGACCAACATCTTGGTTAACATACGGATCGTAAAAACTCCATGCAATATTCACGTTAGTGCAGGAGGCACATAGCCACCTTAAGACGCATGAAGAATGAATTAATGAAACCAAATTGGGACCATTTTTTGTATTCCCCGCGACTGTAGTATTCTCTCTCGTCTCGTAGCAACAACATATAGCGTCGATGACATGCTCGAATATCCAACTCCTGGGCCCTAAGGATTGCACTGCATTGTGTTCTAATTCATATAACTGGCGCGGATGTGATAAAGGATATAAATCCCTTTCTGGTGCCACCACGTTTCCAAACATATGTTTATTTACAAATGTCTCATTCCAATCTTTAAGTCTTTTGGATAAGGACCCTTTTGGTCCATAAGAGATGTGGTCTTCCGCATCTTGTACCTGATTGAGACCCAAATGTACATTATTATTATATAGCAATAATAATTAAAACCATCACTATGAACATAACTATATATACCTTTTGTGAACTAGATCCTCAAGCGCCGAAAAGTCCCATAAATGAAGAGTTGGTTGGAATGTAACACTCCTCATAGGTTTGGAAGGTTGGAATGTAACACTCTCGTGAAGCTTGGGTGGTGGGAATAGAGCTCTCCTCGATTACTTGTGGGGTGGGTATGTAGCTCTCTTGTACAACATAATCAGTTTGTTTCCCAAGCCCTTCATTAAGTTGTGTGTATTGGGACTGTGGTCCAAAATTTGTGGGACCCCCGTCGAGGTATTTATTACCTCCTTGATTCAAGTCGATAGGCGATTGAAATCCCAATTATTTTTTGCAAAACCAACTCGGGAGGCGGTGAGTAAATCAATCGAAAATTTATCAAGTAACGACTTTGCACTCTCAACTCTGTCACGTAAGATAAACACAAACAAATATTATTAACAATAAATATGAATAAATGTAATATTAAGTATTTACTCCAATACATGATTTATTAAAGAAGAATATAATTTTATACCATTTGAATAAAGTGTTTATTGGTTGTAAATGGCCCGAGGCTCATAACAATTTGTCGTGGTCGTCAGCTTTCGTCGAGGTCTGGTGAATTTTCCAACGTGTAATTTTCCTATACTGGACCATGTAATCATCTATTGGGACATAATCGAAATTTCGGTTTGTTATCCTTGAGATGATCCATGTATGCCTCCCACATCGAAATATATTCCCTCTCAAGGTCATGCAATCCTCGACATCAATAAATTTAAATTTTTTCTCTCGCTAAGGTCACCGTGGTTTTTGGTCATTGATGGTATGCCTTGCATGAACCCAAACTGTCTCATCACACGGTCCAAGCATCTGAAATTCCACAATATCAAAGTGGATCAAGGGACCCCACAGATCCTAACAACACGCTTCAAAATTAAATCCACAGATATCATCATCCCACATTATGTAAGGCCGCCAAACCACATCCCACATAGACTTAATATCTGTACAAATATGCTAACACTGCCGCGCCCCAAGAGTAAGTTACACAATCTTTAGCGTTAGCAATAAAAGACAAATATCGTGGGTGCACACTATTTCTATTCCTATTAGGGAATAATATTGCCCCACACAACCACAACATGTATGCCTTTGTGTGTCGCCCTACAACATCTTTACTTGCATTCTCGGGACATTTATTAAAATGTTCGTGCAACCACACTAATGAAATTGCACTGCGTTTTTTTGAACTAAAATATTCACCAGCTAATTTATCTCCAAAACAATCCCTAAAATAATTCAAATTGGTGATGCAAGGGGACCCGTTATTAGGGCTTTCCTACCACCGTAAGAACCAAAAATAAAGTGAACATCCTCTAACGTGATTGTTATTTCTCCACAGTTTAAATGAAAAGTATTAGTCTCCCGCGCCATCTCTCGACTAAAAGCGGATATCGGACTAAGATCGGTTTGGTGTACAACACCTTGATAACTAAATACCCAAATCCACATTTATTTAAAAGGATTTTTTGTTCTTTTGTCAAAGCCCATCGATTATATTTCGATCAAGATATTGTCCGAGCTTAGTTTTCCCCTATCTCTCCCATGATATATGTCATCCGATACATGATCTTGTTGATCATGCGAACACTTGGATCAATTGGCCCATATTCCCAACTATCAATCTTTTACCTAAAAAATACATCAATTCCATATTAGTATTAAGATGCATGACAAAATGAAGTTGAAAGTAACATGTTGCAAAATGACAAGAATAACAATACACACTCAACATGCATTAAAAAACCGAACAACATGCATAATAATAATAATATGCATGTATATAATGTAATAATATTAACATGCATTAAAAACTAGTAAAAAGCGAAACTATTAAAACAAAAACAATAAGAAGAAAAATAAATTAAAACAATAAGTGAACAATTGAGTACACTGGAATAAAATAAAAACAATAAATGAAAAATAATAATAAAATAAATACTTATCAATGCATGCTATGCTGCAAAAGTTTTCTTTTTTTTTTTTTTTTTAAGATAAAGCTTAAACAGAAGCTTTAGCTTTTATAATTTTTTTTATCTTCTTTTCTCCATTGTATAATGATGACTCAGCAAATTAAAATAAAAAAATAAATAAAAAAGCATCCCACGTAGCAGATACGATGCATATAATATGATGATAACATGCATTAATGACAACAAAAACAAATACATGCATGGTATTATATCCCCTTTAATTCAGTAATAACATGAAGTGATAAAAACTATTTCAAACAAAACAAATAACAATGAATGAAATAACAATATCTTACATGCCGCAAATAATAATATGAAATGGAGTACCAATAACAATATATCTTACAAAAAATTCGATGTCTTCAGAATATAATAAATGGATTCCAGCCGCTTCAATTTGTTAAAGTTTTTTTGCTCCTCTCTTCCGAAATACTCCCTCTCTACTCTCTGTTATTTTTATTTTATCTAGCTTGGCAAGTGAACTTTAGTTTGAACAACATGTGTTCTCAATAGACGTTTAAATAAGCTCATTCAAATGTAAAAGATACATGAATTAATTTAGGACCAAATTCAAACAAATGTCTCGACTTTTTAGTTTACCGAAGCTTGCGGTGTTCTTTCCCGAGGCAA
Organism: Panax quinquefolius; assembly: GCA_020205615.1. NCBI lineage: Eukaryota > Viridiplantae > Streptophyta > Magnoliopsida > Apiales > Araliaceae > Panax > Panax quinquefolius. The sequence goes on along the minus strand of CM035163.1, from coordinate 40,570,288 downwards.
TGTGGCGTAAAAAGTGGTCAAAAAAGTGCATTTCAGAAGCGATGTGGCGATAAAGGTTTGTCATTTGGTTCGTTTAAAAAAAAAAAATTCCAACCGGACAAGCTCTTACCATTGTAAAAAAAATAAAAAAAAAAAAAAAGGTAAGGGACAAGCTCTCTACGACCAAAAAAATAATTCTAACCGGACAAGCTCTTATAAATTTAATTTTTTTTTTATATGTTTTAGAGAGGCTATAATTATTTGAAATAAAAAATATATATATATTATTAATAAAAACCGTTTCGTAGGTAGAGAGGCTATAACTATTTGGGAATAAATCAATTTTTCGCTAGCTAGACTCGAACCCATGACCTCAAGCTCAAACATTCGTCTATATGACCACCCGAGAGCACCACACTGCCTAGGCTAGTTATATCTTACCTTGGATTTGAATATATCTTAAAACATTCCATCTCCCCAAATTAAATTTCTCAATATTTTATTATAATTATTCGATTATTATTATTATTCTATTATTATTACGAATTGAGTATAAAGTCGTTCCATATTCTAGCTGACATATATTTTTTATTATTTTATTATCATTATTATTATTATTATTATTATTATTATTATTATAAACAATGTCGGTGAATAAGTAGTCAAACATAATAATACAACACTATGGGAATAGAACAAAGTCGACATTGATTATATGGGAAAAGTACATTAGTTTGACTTCTCGAGCATTAACCGCTATAAGTCGCACTTAAATTCGATCTTTTTACCTTTAAATATTGTCTAGGAAGCTGCTATTTTCTCAAGTTATCTTCTTATCCTTCCATAGAATTTGTTCTCTGATATTATTTTCTCTTTTCTCCTCTACTCATAATTTGTTTCATCTGGTTGCCCACTTTCACTTCAGAAAATCAAGTTGAAGTTCTGATCGAGCAAAATTCATCACTATTATTCACAAGTAAGTTTTTCAAAATGTCATATAATACATCTGAATTTGTTAGTGAAGTTGACAGTAATAAATCTGATATTGTTCCGTACGTTGGTCAATTATTTTGTACGTTGGAAGAGGTTGAATATTTTTATAGATCATATGCTCGCAAAAATGGATTTGAGATTAGAATTGCAACTAGTCATAAACATGCTAATACGAATGATATCAGATCTAGGCAGTATGTATGTAAGAAAGTCGGTACACCAATTGTTGGCAAGAGTTTACCTGATGATGAAGATAGTAGTAATAAAATAACTAGACAGAGAGACTCTATAGGACGAACAATGTGCAAAGCTAGAATATATGTTGTCCACAATAAGAAAGAGGACAATTGCGATATTCTATCTTTGTTGAATTAGAGCACAATCATCACTTAGTGACCCCCACCAAAGTAGATTTGATCGAGACTCACGTAAATATTACTCTTGTTGCAAGAAATTTAATTGACACTTTAAATAAGTTCTAGATTGGTCCTACTTAAGATGATGAATGTTTTGAGCACAATGGGAGGTGGGTTGCAAAATGTTCCTTTCTCTACTCGCTAATGTTGAGAATGTGGTGCGTAGATTTAAGGCGTGATTCTCTGAGATGAAAATGATGCACAAGTCATTGTCAATCATTTGAACAAACTTGCATCCGGAAGTGCCAGGAAATTTTTTTTCCGAGTGAAACCCGGTGAAAACAACCGCATAGCTTGTATTTTGTGGGTTGAGGCCCGATCAAGGTTTATATATCAACGGTTCGGAGACGTTGTGACATTTGATAGTGCATACTGGGACAAATAAGTATGGCATCTTTGTTTGTTCCATCTCGCGGGTCAACCACCATTATCATCTATATTGTTTGGATTTACCTTTATTACGAGATGAGACGAGAGGACACTTTCGTTTGGGTATTATGTATATGGCTTGAAGCCATGGACTAAAAGGCACTTACAACCATCATCACCGATCAAGACAGAGCCATGAGTAATGCTATTGCTACGGTACTTCCAACTAGTTATCATTTATTGTGTTCTTGGCATATTATCAATAAATTTCCTAAAAAATTGCATCATGTTTATTCTGAGCACCCATCGCTCAAAAATGATTTTAACAACTGTGTGTATAACTCATTGTCCATCGAGGAATTTGAAGAGCGTTGGCATATTCTGATAAGTTCCTATGAATTGTATACTAATGAATGGCTTGGAAGTTTGTATGATGTACGACAGAAATGGATTCCAGCATATACAAAGAGATATTTTGCCACGGGAATGACTACCACTGGAAGAAGCGAGAGCATGAATGCCTTTTTGATGAGTATGTTAATGCATCAACGGGTATGCTATGTTTTGTATCGCAGAGTCAAAAAAGGTTTGTAGAAAGACAGCTTTATCGTGGGGAGAAGAAGGCCGACTACATAACAAAACATCGTAAAAGGATTATGGTATTTTCGGTTCATCTTTAGAAGTTCATCTGCCGCACAAGTGTACACAAAAGAGATGTTTAGATGTTTCCAACGTCAATTCGTCGATTCCATGAAATACAATGTTCGTAAACTTAGTGAGTTGTGTGTTGCTGATACTAAGGTTTATGCAGTGTATAATGGAGATGAAACTGAAAGTGGTGGAAGATATAAAGAAGTTGTCAACAATCGACAACTGGGATCGGTTACATGTAACTGCCAAATGTTTTCTCACCGGTGAATTATGCAGTACATCTTGAGATATTTCATAGCAAAGAGTATTTCACAAATACCAAACCGATATGATCCTTCATCGGTGGACAAGAGACGCGAACAAAAGCAATGGTGAAGACTTACTCTTTAACTCCACATCTGCCGACTTCGAACAAAATCAAGCAATGCGCTATAATCATTTGATGGGTGATTACCAGGAGTTAGCGAGCAAAGCGGCTTGCTCAGTCCGAGGTTACAAAACTGTTCTTAAACTGAATGCACGAGGAAAAGAGTTGGTTGACCAAAGATGATCCGGATGAGAATATTATCGAAGCGGAGATGACGACATTGATTGACATTGGAGATCCAAATCATGATATGGGATACGATAACGACGATGAAGATGCAGAGGTGGAAGAAGAAGAAGAGTTTTTGCCGCCTAATATTTCTCAAACAAAGGGCCGCAAAAAACAATCTAGATTCAAGAGTGCACTCGAGAAAATCATTCCTTCTAAGACTCATCGAAAATGTGCAATTTATGGCTTTGAAACCGACCACGATAAGTGAAATCACTATCGAGTGCTAGGGCTTCCTGAGCCAAAAAAATAGGCGTCGGTTGTATTAATCATTCTATGTTTTTTTTTATTTTATGAAAATGAACATGTAATATGTACTATTCCTCTTAATGTTATGCAGTACTAGTATTGGTATAATTTGTACTTCTAATATTGATAATCACATTATTATTATTATAATAATACTTCACTACTTTTATAAATTCGATAAGTAAATTAATTTCCTGAAATGACTTGAAAAATTATCATCATTACTTATTAGACTAATTGAACTAGTTTTATTAATAATAAAATCATTTCTTAATAATAAAATCATTGCTTAATATATAAAATCATTATTAATAATCATTGCTTAATAATAAAATTATTAATACTAATAATACAAGATTTATAATGATCATTATTTATATTTTATTAAAGAATGATATTTATTTTAATATATTAATAATCTTTTTATTGATATTATTACAAAGATAAGAAAACATATTAAAGGGGATAATAATAAATATAGATATTAACTTATTTCTATTTAGAAAAATCCAATTAATAATATAAATTTATTAATAATAATAAATCGTAATATAATAGTAATGCAAGAATATAGATTTTGGGGATGGTGAAGTTTTTCTATAAGGATATATCCTTGGTTGAACTTAGACTAGGCCCGTGGTGCTCGGGTGGTCATATGACGAGGTATTGGTGCATGAGGTCGCGAGTTCGAATCTGTTCAGCAGCTACTAGTTGGTATATCAAAAAAAATTTTCTCACCGTAATGTAATATCTATATCTAAGTTGTTTTTATTATTTTATTTTATTTTAATTTGTCGAGTATAACATATAATGGAGAAAAGAAAAAAAAATATAAGTTTAAGATAAGCTTCCACCTCTACTTAAAAAAAAAAAAAGTATTGTTTAAGACAAGCTCTCTACCTACGGAAATAAAAAAAAAAGTATTAAGCCGGTACAAGCTCTACCAGCCGGAAATAAAAAAAAAGAAAAAAGTATTAAGCCGGTACAAGCTCTCTAAGTAGGAAATAAAAAAAATTGTTTAAGATAAGCTCTCTACCTAGTAGGATTATTTTAATAATAAATATTCACTTTTATAACTATAATCGACAAGTTAATATTCACTTAATAAAATAGAAGCTTTAAGACAGTAAATAATTAGCACAACAACAACACGTCTTGGCTTATCAAATAAAAAAGTTAATCATGACCATCAATTCAATTTATCAATGGTCCAAAAAGGGGGTGTCAGACTGATATACATATAAGAACGGTTACTATGGAAGGGAATATATATATATATATATATATATATATATATATATATATATATACACACACACACACTATACTTTAGAACTTAGAAACCCATTTGCCAAGTAAGAAGGAATGTCGAATAGTTGTAAGACTCCTACTTTTTATGAATAAAAATTTAATTTTCTTTAAATATTATTTTGAATAGTAAGGTATTGATTTGATATAATGTTATAGTTATGGGTGATATGTGCAAATTTTATAAAGTAAGAAAGTAGTTATAAAATATTCTTTTTGTCGGGAAATATTCGTACGACGACGCAATTATTGGTGGACCCCACAACGGAATAACTGTCGGATATAAAAAGCGACAAAAATAACTTTTTCATAAAATAATGGTAAGACTTTTATCGTTAAACTATTAAAATATTTGATGATAAAAGTACAGTAATACACGTTGTTCCACAGTGGTACGCAGTATTGCACAGTAGCCCACAGTATTGCACAGTATCTCTGATTATTGATGATTACGTAAGAAGTTACTCATTTTCATTCAATAATTATCATAGTAGTTGTTGCATAGTATCTCATATTATTGATTCAATTATTGTCACAGTATCATTTTCATAATATTTTATATTATTAAATCAATAATTTAGACGACACAGTTATTCATATTATTATTTGCATTATTGACGATGTCTAGAAAGTTCTATCGAGGAAAGGGGTTAGGTTATTTAATTGCACGTCAATAAGGAGAAATCATTATCGGAAAGCCCATTCTTTCCTAGGAATGATCTGATTGTTAATATTGTGAGTTATAATATTAATGATGAATAATTGTTGAAAGATTAAAAATGTGATGATTGAAGATAAGTGATTTGTGGTAGATATTTATTTAATTTTTGATATAAATAGAGGGATTTGTCATGAAGCATTTGTTATAATTTTGGCTTATTACATGAACGACCCCCACTTACTCATTTTCCAAAACCGTCGATAGAAAGTTGTCTCAGTTTTGTTTTATTATTATTATAATAGTAATAAAACAAAAAACTTTTTATATTAAACAGAAACCTTTTATAATATATATAAAGTTATTTATTTTATTAGAATATTTTATTGCATAGTAATGAATAGTAAAAATTAAAATTTTACCCATGGATTCGTCCGTAATTTGACTGTTCATCCATGATTAAATAGTGCTCTGACATTCTCTTATAAATAGGATGCTTAGTTAAGAAATGAAAATCACACCAGAATTAGAGAATTCTTCTTCTATAATATTGTGCGTATTTATTTCCAGTATAAGAATACTTTGAGTATAGCTAATAGTGAAAGATTTCCTCAAGAATATCTCTGTTATACCAGTCAGATTTAGTCTCCTACTAAGGTAAATGATGTTATTTTCTTCATACTCATAAGGTTTGTCACTCTATTCCTTATTAATTTGTGGGAATAACCTGTCTACGCGGACTACCGCATGCCTGGTGAATAACCCTTCGTATTCATTCTTTATTAAATTATGAAAATGATCTGTCTACGCGGATTACCGCATAACGGATAAAAATTCATTTGCAGTTTCGTATATTCTTTCATACTCGTATGGGATATCATTTCTTTTGTACTCGTCAAGGGATATCGTTTTCTTTCATATTTTTCTCCATTTATGGCACAAAATTATTGTTTATTTCTATAACCTTATTATTAAATGGTGAAAATCCCTGAAATTAGTAGAATATCCTTGAGTTTTGTGATTCATCTAATATCATTTTACTGAAATATTTATCTGAATTTTCTTACTAAATTTTAATATTCTCATTTGGGGTACTATTCACGGGGTACTATTCACTCGGGATACTATTCACGACAAAATTGATTTCTTTTCTGTTCAAATTATTTTTGATACATAAATATCATTCTTGAATTTTACTCCACAATTAGTTATCATGTTGACAATTTGGACATTCTTAAACTCTGGATAAATTAAATTATAAATCTTTAATATTTATCCTTGATCTCACTTGATTCATTCTTTATATCATTGTCATCATCCTCATGCTTATATTATGCTGAAAGTCATCTTTGGACCGTAGTGAAAAGATGGATTGTTGATTGGTATGTTTATAACCAAGAATTGTGTATCGGTATAATCATGACCTTTAATGTTATAGATAAAGGTTTGTGATGAAAGTCGTTTTTGGCCCGTAGTGCATAGATGGACAGGTGTTTGACATGATCTTGACCACTGGTGATACAAACGAATATCTTTGGCTCGTAGTGCATATATAATTCGTTAGTTTGAAATAATTATATATTGATTGGTGTTATAGGGATAAAATATTGATGATGGAATTTTAAATCATAGAAGATAGTAGACATCATGTTCTACTTGACTCTTCTAATGGATTGCTATTTTCGCTGCAGTTGTTGATCTAAAACTGGTTGTCTATTGTATTATATCAGATTTTTCCCTATTGAGGATTAAGGATAATTTGTTCTACATTATGTTAGTCATAATTTTCTTTACTAGGCTAGTTGAGCTCACCCTTTTCTTTCATTGTTCTCTTTAGGAAATGAGAATATAGTTGGGACTAGTCAGGAAATAGAGTGATGGTCCAAGATGGTTGCTATAGTAGTCTTCACTATTCTATAAAATAGTCTGACAATAATGTAATGAGGACTTTATTTGAGTTTGGATATTGTCTACGAGATAATATTTGTATTGAAACTCACAGCTTATGTTTTGTTGTATTTTACACGACAGTTAATAGTTGTATATAGGAAGTTTGTATTTGGATTCTGTATCATGTATTTGGCGACTCAGAATAAGTTTTGTAGACCTATTTTGGGGGCGTCACAATAGTATTCCCCATATATAATCAAATAACAGTTCTCATAAACTAAGTAGCATTTACTTAGTTTTGCTTTGGTAAAATAAACTAAGTAACATTTGCTTAGTTTGCCACAATCTTCAATAATATCAATAATACTTTCTCTTTAATTTTCAATACACTCAATTACGACTATACATTTTATAGTACATCTCATTCCATTAACCTACAAATATATTGATCGCCTTAGTTAATTTGGCAAAGGGTTGTTTGACAGTAGTTATGAAGGCCCCAAATCCGGGTCCCAAATTACCACGGATCTGGTACAATCATTCTACAACTATTGCGGAAGATATAAACATAAATTGTTTATATAATACACTTTACACACTATTCCCCAAAATTGAGTAACCTTAACTTATACACAATTCACAAACTATCTAACACATAACATTATTATCAAACTATACTATTACAAATTAGCTGCACATTTTATCCCAAGCTGAACTTGGCATTAACCTTTTCCTATATCTGAACGCATTCGCCTTATCTGCAATGTTTATCATGATATAGAAAGGGTGAGCATGAAAGTTGCTCATTAAGTTTAAATATTATTTAAGGATATATCATGATTGAACTGAATAATAAGCTGGCTATAATTCATCAATATAGTTGTGAATTAGCACGAACATATTTTTGACTGAACTAGTATTGAACATGAACAAATATATCTGGACCAACTAGTAATGAAGGTGATCAGCCTTTCATACCTGACTTACACATGCAATATGTACAGAGTACAATTCTACATGGCAATCAGCAATGATTAACCACAAGCATATCAGAATGAAACAACTCTTAGTAGAGTTAAGTAAAACTTGCCTGTTTCGTTGATTACCGTTACGCAATTTATATCGCTTTATTCGAAGACCTAATATTAATAATATTGATATACAAATTAGAATAATACCATCACAATATAATACTATTATATATATACATAGAATAACCTAAACACATAGCACATAACCCTATCAGTCTATAATACACATAAGACTTAGTATCGGGTCAAACTATTTTAGTCTGACTTGAAACCGACACAATTCTATCATCCCGACGGTCTAGTCGGACAAATATCGAGTTTAAGTTCAATTAAACTCTGCCTAAACACTTAACAATTATCTTAGATAATTTTCTATCAGTCAAATTATTTTTCATAGGCTTGTAATAATTTTCAGATAATTATTACCATTTATCATGATTTTCCAATCATTAATATCGTATTTAAATGAATTAAATACCACAATATTCCTTTATCATTAATATTTATTTATTATTAAATATTAATGAAAATCATAACATAATATTATAATATATTTATAATATTACAAAGTATTTTTAATACCTTAAAATCATATTTATATGATTTTAAATAGTTAAATCCATTATTCAATAATTGCCATTAATATTAAAATATTAATATTTTCATGTCAAAATATCAAAAGTTATATTTTATACCTTAAAATATTTTTATAACACTTAAATCATTAATCCTATTTTTCCATAATTTATTAAATAAATTAATTACCATTAATAATAAATTATTAATGAAATTCATCACAAAATATCAAAAGTTATTAAAAATAACTTCAAATATTTTCTAATACCATAAAATAATTTTTCATAATTTTTCAAGTATTAAAATCATTTTTAACTAATTTATTTAATATTATAATTAAATAAATAAATAATTTTTATATTCCAAAAAAATAAAATATTTTTGAAATATACTCAAAATAATTAAAAATTATTTTTCGGATTTTAAAATAATTTTTAGGAATTTATTTTGTATTTTTAATAATTAAAATCCATTTAATACTAATTATTTATTAAAATTAATAATTTTGAAAAATAAACTATCGCTAAAGGGCCCTATTGCGACAGAACCGTCGTTATAGGTGTTCTTGAGTGTCCTTGAGCCTGCCCAGATCTTCATGTCAATTGCTAAGGTACAAAGTTTGACCAGCATTTGATCTATGATCTAAGTGTTTTCTAGGCTTGTTATGGAATCAAGATTATAGTATTTATGTAATACTACATATAATAACTCATATCAGGGTCAAACAACAACATTACAGAGAGATCGAAGCCTTCAAAAAGCACGTCAGAGGCTGTTCTTGAGTTTCTGGGCTGCCCAGATCAACTCGAACAGTGCGAAGGTCCCTACTTTGAAGCTTCATACTTTGCAGTCTGTGTCTAGTTTATGTGATCTAGAGATTCTAGCTTGCAGTCCTGATGTCAAGGTATCATTATATTGCATAATATTAACTTAAAAACATCACACATGAAAAATCGGAGCCGGCCAAAGTAGGCTAAAAAGATTGTCTTTGAACATTTCTGGGTTTTCCAGAAATGTTCTTCGGCAGATGGTCATCCCTAGTTTGACTTTGATTATCGTTCAACCTGATCATGATTTAAGTGTCCTAATGACTTGTACGTGTAGTTGGCATGTCATACAACAACTCTAATACAACAACAAGGTCAGAATCCTTAACAATTGCAAGATCCAAGGTCACAAAAACACTGTCAGACCCTTTCTGGGTAATCTAGGTTACCCAGATTCATTCGGTTATGGTCGGTCAACAACCTTTGACCACTCATAACTTGAAATATAGACCTGATCTGAACATGAAGTTCCACACTAAAGACCACATGGCATAGAACAGATCTAAAATAACAAACACACTAAACATCTAATACACACAGATCTATGAGGTCTGACATATGGCTGTCAGACAACTTTTCAAAGTTTTTCCAGATTTGAGAAATCTTTAAATTTGTGCATCTAGATGTTATAGATCCTTGATCTAACAACCCAGATCACTTATTAACATACTAATACATAACTTTAACCAATAACTTACAACATCTAACATCAAATACAAAGATTTTATGATTTAGGGTTTTTATACCTTCTTTGAGCTTTGATCTATAATATGATCATCATTATCTGATCTTGGCTTGCTAGATATCATATAAGGGACTGAATAACTTGTGAATTTCGGATATGTTAGAGAGAGAGAGAGAGTTGGGTGAGAGTTAGATATCAAATGACCAAATACATGCACTTTCTCTCTCTTTAATCTATATATAATGTGATATATAGCACATGGCTGATCTCTTTTGCTTGATTTGCTGGATATAAAAGTCTTAAGCTAGAGTTAGGGTGGTTCACCAACTCATTTTAGGGTTAGATCTACAAGCAACCTATTATAGAATGCAATAAGGGCACACTGGTCATTTTGTACCCCATTTTAATACTAAAAATGTCATTTAATCAAACCCTTAGGGTTTAACCCTAAGGTTTACAAAAATCACATTTCTAAGATTTCCAGATTAGAGTTTTCAAAAATAAAAATTAACATTTGCAAATTATAATTAGAATTCTCTTAATTATACTAAGATTTTCTAATCATAAATTAAGCTTACTAATCAGGATTAATTTATCCTAATTAGAATCGCTAAAATAGCAATTTAAATCCACAATTGTACATTAGGGTTTCTGACGGAACTATTAGGGTTTAAAAATCTAAAATTAGGGTTTGCTAATTAATTTAGCTTTACCTTAATTAATATTATAATTAATATCACTTAAGTATTATAATTATCCTTTAAATTCCCAGATTAGGGTTTCAAATTCCTAGAATCTGAAATTAGGGTTTTCAAATTCGGTATGAGGGTTTTCTAAAAATCAATTAGGGTTTCAAGTGAATCATTAGCGTTTTCCCTAATTAAGTTATAATTAAGAACGTTTAAACCTTATACCAACATTTTCATTCCCAATCTAGGGTTTTCAATTTCTGAATTAGGGTTTCGAATCCCCGAAACTGAAATTAGGGTTTCAGAATCGGTTTCTAGGGTTTCTTATCCATTGCTAGGGTTTTCTAACTGAACGTTGACGTTCTTAATAATATTAGGGTTTGACACTGATAAAATTTATTTGGTCAACCCTTGACCCTTAACCACATTCTGTACACATACATAACTATATACACAGAACATATACACTAATATACTTAATCCTGAATAATTCACCAAAATCCTACACAGAATTTTGAACTCCTCAAAATTCCTTCCCAAAAACATCAAACACATAAACTTATTTTCTGTCTAGGTCTATTATTTGACCTTAAATCAATCATTTAAAATTTAATAAATTGTCTAATTTCTCGAGTTGTCACAGTAGTTGCAAGATGCAAGAGCAACATAAGTTGGCATCAGCATGGTATTATGCAACTTATCAACCAACTCATTGTAAGAAAGCATTAACTGCCTTGGCTTTCTTCACAATCTGTCCCCACAACCGCATTTTGGGACATTTATAAGTTCTCCTTCTCCACTTAATCTTCCTACTTAAAAGTATTACAGCTATAATCCTTTTAAAACAGAAAGCTCATAAATTACAATGAACTATATTTGAATGAGCAAAGAAGAACAACTAATTAGCCGATAAGTTGTAGAACTTGCGATTAGAATTCTTAGAAGTTCCAGAGGTCTTGAGCGGGCAACGAATACCGTAACAAGTGCAAAGAAAGTAAGGTGAGAAAACTCTATCCTGACACCACACTTTATGGGTTCATGTTAACTATTTATGTGACGCGGCGGCTTAAAGTATTCTCCACCTTCTGTTCTTTCCCCATTGCGGTATTTGTTGCCCGCTCAAGACCTCTAGAACACCCAAGAATCCGAATCGTAAGTTCTAGAATTGACAGGTTAATTAGTTGCTCAACTTTGCTCATTCATATATAATTTAGTACTATAATTTATGAGCTTTATGTTGTTACATGATAAAAGCAATAATTCATATAAGGAGGAAGATGAAGTGGAGAGGGGATAACTTATACATATCCCAAAATGCGGTTGCGGGGTGGGATTATGAAGAAAGCCAAGACAACTAATACTTTCTTCACAATTAGTTAAGTGATAAGTTGCATAATACCATGCTAATGCCAACTTCTGTTGCTCCTGCACCTTGCAACTACTATCGAACAACCCCTTGCCAACTCAAATAAGCCTGTCAACATATTTGCAGGTTAATGGAAGGATATATGTACTATACTTTGGAACTTAGAAAACCATTTAACATTCACTCATTAGAAGTGAATGTTGAATATTCCCCAGTTTGGGATTGTTACTGGATGTTATGTCTCTCACTTAGGCCGGTGCAAATTCTCAGGGTACGTTTTTTTTGTTTTAAGGATTTTTCGACTATTATCTCTACATGTTCTTCAAGTGCATACTTAAATTAAGTTATCTTAATCTATTTTATATACTTGGAGACCCTGGGGAGGTGCTGCTAAAATTTTCTTAAAACAGAAGAAATGTGATCAATGTGTTGGCATTAGTGAGGAGACGCATCCAAGATCGGGATAGAAGCCAAACCCCTTTAGAGTGGAGATACTAGTAAGTATAATTCATGCATGAACCACATACATGAATATCCCTATTCTGAATGTGTCTTTTGTTCAGCTAAAGATGTCAGTCGACCGGAGTTGGATGTTCCATAGGATACCCATTGATGGGAGGGGATTAGTGTCAGCTTATAGTGATGGGGTGTGTAACTTTTTGAACAAAGCAATAGAACATGATGATGATCCGAACGAAAAGATGCGATGTCCATGTGTCAAGTGTAAAAACTTGATCTGGAAGAAAACCGACAAGATTAAATTCGATTTATTTTTCCATGGGTTTGTGGATAGGTACTCTGTATGGATTCATAACGAGGAATCATCTGAGTTGAGGGAACTGACAGGCAGAACATCTATTTACGGGGATTCATACGTTGATAACTATGATGTCGTGGAGATGTTGGTTGATGCGTACGGTCATAACAATATAAATTGGGCTAAAAACGAGCATTTGTCAGGCAGTTCTCAGCAAGACCCAAATGATACAGTGGCTGCCTTTTACAAGATACTATCTGAATCGAGGGTCCCATTGTATCTTGAAAATGATAAGCGCAACAGGCTATTTACAGTTACTAAGCTCTTACACTTCAAGAATGAGCTTGACAACAATGAGAGAGGTTTCAATAATTTTCTTGCTCTTATTAGTGAGTTGTTACACAAGGATCACACTTTGCCCGCAAATTATTACGAAGTGAAGAAGATGGTTAAGGGGTTAAATATGGGCTATCAGAAGATCGATGCTTGTGAAAAGGATTACATGTTATACTATGGGGTAGACAAAGATAAGAGACAGTGTGATATATGCAACTTGCCTCGGTACAAGGTGAAAAAACATGGGGGGGGGGGGGGAAGAGAAAGATGTGCCCAAGAAGATCTTACGGTACTTTCCGAGGCTTCAACAATAATTCATATCGTCCTACATGGCTCAACATATGACTTGGCATAGAACAAGGGACATCGTGCCTGGTCAGCTCACTCACCTTGTCGATGGAGATGAATGGAAGAAGTTTGATAAAAAAAAATTCACAGTTTATAGAGGAAGTTAGGAACGTGAGGTTAGGCATGACTACGGATGGCTTTTGCCCATTTAATAATTTTAGTCAGCCTTACTCTATTTAGCCAGTCATAATGGTATCTTAGTCAATGTGCATGAGGAATCCGTATTTCTTCTTGACTTTACTCATACTAGGGGATAAGAGTCCTACAAAAGACATAAATGTCTACCTCATGTCGTTAGTCGTTGAAGTAAAGGTGTTTTGGTTGACGGGGGTCCAAACGTATGACAAATCGATCGGCAAGAATTTTTTTATAATGGCAACCTTTTTGTGCACTATCATTGACTTTCATGCTCTTGGGATGATTAGTGGTTAGTCGAATCACAGGAAGCTGTCATTTCCAGTGTGTATGGGGGATGTGGAAGTCATTCAGTTGCAGCATGGGCAGAAATGTAGCTTCTTTGGAACAACTCGTAGATTTTTGCCTATTGATCACATTTATAAAAAGATGACTGCAAAGTGTAATAGAAAGACAGAGAAGAAGGGTGTCATTGGTCGACTATCAAGTAGTGTTGGGTAAAATCTAATTACGTACAACACGCAAGTATACGTGGTCAACAAGTAATAAAGTGAAAGTAGAGTATCGTTCCCACGAGGAATTGTTTAATAAAAATCACCTAGTACTAACCCGTAACCAACTCAATCTTATTTAAACGAATGAATTTTAAATTATATAATTAAACTACTATTAAATTCCACTAGTTAAATTAAGATTACGGAGATTTAAGATCACAACTTCACTTATTGCTTCATTTAAGTTAACACACTTCTCATCAATTATTCTCTATCCTGAATTGTTAATCAAGAACACTAAAGCAGATAAAACCACATCTCGATGCATAATACCCATACTCACTTAAATCCACATATGATAGAATTAAGCAAGACACCCTAATTAACTAATCCACTATATCTCTATGTGAATTACAATTAAAAAGGATTTAAAGCACAAGTTCTCTATAAGATTACATATGGCGTAAAGGCATATCTCTATCCTAAACACGAATCCTGAATTCCATCTATGCAGAAATCACAAACACATGCTATCATGATCAGATCTAAATCTAAACTTCATTTCTCGAGTTCATATAGATTATCACGGTAATTGATGGCCAATCCATTAAACAATTAAGTCCAAATCACAATAGACATTCCTCACAATAGAACATAATAATTGATAGCGAATCATATTAAAATATACTACACAATAAGATCCATTATAATCTTAAACAAAGAATTAGTTCATTGAATTAAAACTAAGAATCCACACTTGAATACACATTAAAAGATAAGAATAAGATTAAGGAAAATAAGTGAATCTGTTGTCGGCAAATTCATCCTCTGTCTCGCACTTGATCTGGATCTCCAATGGCTTCCAAGTGCTTCAATCTCCAAATCTCATAAGAACTAGTATTTTCTCATATTCTACTCTAATATAATCTAATGGAATCCTCTCTCCCTCTCCTAATCCGTGTGATTCTCCTCCTTTTATATGTTTCTTTATATGTCTTTAAGACCTCTTGGAAGTCCTTGAGTCAATCTGATCGAACCAATCCTTCTTGAACTCAAATTCGGACAAAAAATAACTTTTTTGCGCTTACCCCCGCCCCGGCGAGGGGTATAAGGCTTAAAGGGCCCGCCCCGATAGGTATCCTTTTTCTGCTATAGTGTCCTCTAGTAAAATGGACATAATGTTTGATTCGGGAAGAGTTACGAGGCCCGCCACCTATTAAATCGAAGATATCGACGAGATATACAACTTTTATTCTTTAAGAATTGAGAAATAACGGACAGATGAAGGTCGAAATTGGGCTGGAAGTAACTGCTATGCAAATAGCCACCCAAAATAGTGAAGTTCAACGTCCGTTGGTACAAAGATCATAAGTCTTGCATTCGAAATCCAATTGGAATGATTCAAGATGTTACAGAAATCTAAGAAGAAGCTCTACAATATAATCCAAGTTCCAAGCCAAGAACATGAAATAAACATGAAAGCCCAAATGATGTCCGGATTGCTTTTTTTTTGCGATTTCATACCAATTCTTTGCGATTTCATACCAATAGTCGCTCACACAGCTCCCAAGCATATAATCTACAAAATGAACACAAAATGCATGAAAAGTAACTAAGAAACATAAGTTTAAGCAACTAATTTAAGTAACAGATACCGGATACGTAGGTATAAAAACTACTTATCAAGTAGCGAGGTCTTGGGGTGGCTGAAGACTTAACATTTCCACTGCTAGGAAAGAGCACAATAAAATGAAAGCATTCGGGTACATGAAGACTCATAATTGGACACACTCGCCCATATGGTTTGAGTTGTCATACTGCTTCAACCTTTCAGCCCATCATTGTATAGAAGCATACAAAAAAGAATGTTTTCGAGAAATTGTTGTACACCGTGTTAGATGAGAGTGGTAAAACAAAATACAACATACAAAAAAGAATGTTTTCGAGAAATTGTTGTACACCGTGTTAGATGAGAGTGGTAAAACAAAATACAATGACAATGCACGAAAAGATTTGGAGGCACTGAACATCAAGCCGGAATTATGGCTTCACCCTAACAATTCAAAACCTAAAGCTTTATTTTCTCTTACAAATCAATAAGTTGAAGACGTGTGTAAATGGATTAGTTGGTTGAAGCTCCCAGATGGATATGCTTTTAACATATCTCGTTGCAGTAAGGTTGAGCAGTTGAAGATTAATGGGTTCAAGAGTCACGATTGTCATGTATTCATGCAGAAGTTGATGTTAATTGATGTTACCCAAAAAAAGTTGTGGATGCATTCACCGAACTTTCTAATTTTTTTTTGGCATCTATGCTCAACTATAAAGGTATAGTGATGTGGAACATATGGAGAACAATATTGTGCTTACCATTTGCAATATTAAAATGGTATTCCCTCCAGGGTTCTTTGACTCGATGGAATATCTACCGTATAAACTTAAACTTGGAGGACCGGTGCAATATCGGTGGATGTATCCTTTTGAAAGTTAATATAATCTATAAATTGCATTCTGTTGAGCTTATGAAATACAAACTTTAATAACACCCGTATGTTTTAAACGTATTGTAGGTATAAGCGTCGATTAAAGCAGAAAGTCAAAAGCAAAGCTCTTGTAGAGGGTTCTATTGCTAAACGTTATACGAAGGAAGATCTTGTCAACTTCTGCTCATTGTATTTTGACTATGTTATTTCAACAAAGCAAAATCGTTGAAGTAGGAATGAGGTCTTCAGTCCTCAATCTCATGTCGATGATGAGTTAGATGTATTCACTTATCTGACTAAACAATTTGGTTATGAGACAATTAATTACTTAAGTGACAAATATTTGAATATTGTATCGACGTATGTGCTTCTAAATATGCCCAAAGTATCGTCATACATCAAGTAAGGATTATTATTTGTCACATCTAATATAATTTATAAGCGTAATCAACTATATATTAATCTATTCTATTATAATTTCAATTCATTCCAAGAGGAAGTTTTTCCTTCTAATCCGGATTTAACTGCAGCACCGTTAGAAACATTCACTACTGATAATTTTCAACAGTAGTTTCAGAGAAGGGTTGAGGAAGAGAACATTTCTGAGCGTTTTAGAGATGTCATCTGAGGTCCTTACAAAGTTTTTAGTTCTTTTTCCAACTGCATCGTGAATGGGTACAGATTTAAGGTTAATGACTTGTGTCAGGAATAAGCATGTGAATGATATTCCTATTTTTATATGATTTGATTATAATATAAATGAATGAATATGCAAGTATGCTTGCATTAAGAAAAGTTGTAAAGTCCTTTGATAGATAATAGAAATATATATACAAGGACTATAAATATAGAAAGATCAAACTTGTTAGGTTAATCCTATAATGTAATTGATAGGCATGTCTGATCGTCGAGCACTGCACCGAAAATCGTAGTCTGCCAGGAGAGTTAAGGAAAGCTCGAGAACTATCAAGGTAGAATCGTAGTCTGCAAGATAGTAGATCTCGAAATTCGTAGACTGCCAGGAGAGACAAGGAAGAATCGTAGTGTGTCGAGAAGAACTTCCTCTAAGTCAGATGAGGAACTCATGTTCAGAATTGTAGAGACAGCCTGTTTAAGAGCCGACCGAGCATCTGCCAAAGCCAAGTCAAGAATTATAGACCACATTCGGAGTCGTATAGTCTACTGATCAAATAAGAGGCAGAGATCGTAGTCGAGCTAGATCAGATGAAGATAACAAGCTTAAAGGCAGAAATCGTAGAGTGTCAAGATTTGATCTCGGAGTCGTAGTGTCTGCAGAACCCAAACAAAATCGTAGAGTGCAGAACTAAGACTTCAACATAAGTGCTCACAACGCCAATGCAGAATCATAGAGTAAACACGATTCTCAATAAATGAGCACTCCCAGAATACCCAAAGGATGAAGCCTTTGGTCAAAGCTACAAAGTTACACTCCAACTAAAGGAAACCAGAGAGCACTCAACGAATAGCTTGCAAGCTAACAGAGATCTAAGCACCAACCCAATCAGCATTCAGATTGAGTTGTAAAGCCATTCAAGATGAAGTCTTCTACAAGAAGATCTAAAGAAGACATCAGTAAAAGTGACTGACTAAGGAAAAGTCAGCAAGTGCAGTAGCTGTCAAATGAACAGAAGACAACGATCTTGGGGTCAACCAGGATCATAGTGTTTGCCAAGTAAAGAAGGAACTGATATAGTTTACACAGAGATACTGGCCAATTTCTGAAGAACAAGGCTAAAGTGATTAAGCATGGATCAGTCCATTGATGATAAGTGAACGGGAGATCACAAGGAGAAAGAGAGCTGGGCATGCCACAAATTTGAGGTGTCTTGCTATTCAGAAGAGACCAGAATAAGGAGTCAAGCTATCAGTTTCTGAGATCAGTCAAAGGCAAATAGAAGTGTTGAAGCACTGCATAAATGAAGAAAGAGGTGTTCTACATTGAAGATCCAATGAACACTCTTCAGGATCGTAGTGTTGTCTCAATGAGTCAATATGCAACATTCAACAAGACACACTAAGATCAGGTCCAAGAAAATATGCGTCAGAATCGTAGAGTTCGATCATATGAAGATTGAAGCATTAGAACGATTCAATCTAAAAGACTTATATTTGAAAATTGCTAGTTGAGAACATCGATGCAAAAGGACAACTTCTGATGTTCTAATCGAGAAGTCAAAAAGAAGAAATAAAGATGACTACCTGCCTGACACAAAAAGATGACAACTCTAAGGCGGTAGGTAAGGTAGCAGACTACTGTGTCAGTAAAGTCATAAAGGAGCTGTCACGTCACATCAAGCAGTCTGTAACAAATAACTCGAGATCTACAAAGCAATTCAAATAGCCTTCAATGGCTATATTCCAATGGGAAGATTGGGAAGGAGTATATATCAGCCAGAGCTTCAAAGATCAAGAGAGAGCTGGAAGAAAGGATCGTTGAGTTGTTGGAATGCTATACTATTGACTCTACGAGTTCCACCAGAGCTAAACAGAACAAGCCTTAGTGACAGTGAGACTACAAAGGTGGAAGTGAAGCAGCTTTGAAGAAGGAACTGAACAGACAAAAGCTTCACTCAACAAGGATGAGAATGCCACTGAAGATGGTAGCTAAGCTGAGAGCCGAGAAGGCCAAGAAGATAGCATTTAAAAAAGTGGCAGGGCACGAAGAAGATCCAGAGAGCCACTCTATAAATCACCATGAATCAAAAGATGAAATAGAATAGATGCAGAACCATGTCTGCAAATCATTCAAGAAGGGTTCAGGGATTGCTAAGTGCCAGATGAAGTCTACCAAAAGCTCAAATACTTAGCAAGCCTAAACGGTGATGGTGCACAACTGACATCAGATAAAGATGAGCAGAACAGAATGAAGATCAGCTGCACCAAAGAAGAAATGGTCCAGTCTCTACGTAGAATACAAAGAGGACCATGCCTAGCTGCTAAGTACATAAGATGTTCAAGCTTCAAGACATCTTAGTAGCAAGGCACCAACAACAACAACTACACCAATAAGAAGTCAATGAGGGTCCTGTCCAAGGACTAAATGAAGATCCAAGCTCATTGGCTGAAGAGTTCCTAGGGAACTAGAGGAGTTCTAAGCCTGCTAGGCTTGAAGAGTTCTTAGTGAACTAAATTTCCAAGGTTGCTGGCCTTGAAGGAATCTTAGTGATTCAGGGTGTTGCCCTTCCGTAGTGGAAATCCTGCGAGTTAAAGCAGAATAGTGGATTAGGAGCTTGAGTCTCTAAACCACTTAAAATCCCTTGTGTCATTTACTTTATGTCATTTACATTATGTACTTAATCGGTATAACTGCTATGTATGTATTAACTGATTACCTCTTAACTAACTCTAAGAACAATGTAAGTATGATTATGAATATATCATTGAAGGGGATCTTTTACTTATTCCACTGTGCTTGAAAAGATTCTTATGTTTGTCATATGCTAATTCATTTGCAATACAAAATAAAGGAGAAAAGTATTTAAGAAAAAAAGGATCTATTTAACCCCCCTTCTAGATCTATTGTGTGCCTACTGGGAACTAACAACTTGAATCAACTCACATCAATCATTTCCGGGGTTGTGGTGTTGCTAAGTTGTTACCATGATTCCGAGTCCAATTACTATGGACGTTTACAGGAGGTGGTTATGCTCAATTATCCTAGGGGTAAAAAGGTAGTTACATTTAAGTGTCGCTGGTTTGATACTGAAAAGGGTGTTAAAGTTGATCGTAATAGAATCATTACAGTAGGTATCAAGTCAAAGTTAAGATCTGATGATGTATTCATGTTGGCCAGTAAAGAGACTCAAGTGTACTACGCTCCTAATGTCGTAAATAGTAGAAGCCCTGAGTATACAGTTGTCACTACGAAAACACGTGCATTTATTTTATGATGCTAATCTATTTGGGAATAAGTAAGCATTAGAAGACGATGTTAGAAATCCCAGGTAGGTAGTGTTAAATAATAAGGATGTCATGAGAAATGATGTGGTTGACATACCCGATGAAGAGGAAGTTGAGGATGACGTGTGTGACGCCCCCAAAATAGGTATACATCACCTATCTTGAGTCACCAACTACATGGTACAAAATATAAATAAAAACTTAATTATACAACTGCCGTGTAAAATACGACAAAACATATGCTATGAGTTTTAATACAAAATTTTTTATCTAGACAATATCCACACTCAATGGAGTCCTCATTACATTTATTATCACACTATTTAACATAATAGTGAGGACTACTAATGCTATCATCTGGACCGTCACTCCGTTCCCCGACTTGTCCCGCCTATATTCTCATTTTCAAGAGAATAAAGTGAAAGAAAAGGTGAGCTCAACTAGCCCAAAGAAGAAATATTATGACTAAGATAATGCAGAATAAATTATCATTAGTCTTCAACAATGTTAAATTGATAAAATACAATAGACATCAAGTTTAACTGCAGCGGAATAAGCAATCCATTAGAAGAGTAAAGTAGAGCATGATATCTAGTATCTTCTATGATTTAAAATGTTTTCATCAATTTTTTTTTTTATTTTATCACTGAGACTTAGCTTAATAAATAAACCACATCATCGAATCATCCCTTCACTATGGGCCAAGAATATTCATTAAATCATCAATGGTCATGATTATACCGAATAATCTCTGGTCATAATCATACCAAAAACTGTCCATCAATGCACTACCGGCTAATGAGGACTTTTACCACATCATTCGTTACATTACGGTCATGATTATACCGAATAATCCCTGGTCATAATCGTACCAAGTCCATCTATGCACGTAAGCCAAAGATGACTTTCATCATAATATAAGCATGAGGATGATGACAATGATATAAGCAATAATCAAATGAAATCAAGGATAAATATTAAATACTTTAAATTTATCCAAATATCATCAATTACTTAATAAACTCATAATCTAATATTATTAATATTATAATAATATTTTAATCACTTCTTAAACTTATAAACAATTTATTTCAATTGTTTACACTTTACCAGTTAATGCATTTTAATCATTCAAAAATGTCATACTCATAAGATTTCATCACCAATGATCAAATTCCTCATCAAAAATCTGCATATACCCTATATTTTAGGATTCCCAAGTCATAAAATACTATTTTTCAATTTTGTTACTTCACACAACATATTTAATTCATTTACTCGTAACTAGTTCATTTTTATGAAAAATACCAAATCAGTCCCCAAAAATATTTTTTTTCCGGGATTTAGTAATATAGTCCCATATTGAAATATATATTTTCTCTAAATTTTTAAAATTCATTTACTATTTTTTTCATATGGCCAAAACCGCTTAATATTTAGACATTTATCATAAATTGTACTTTTGTCCAAAAATTCTCAAATTTATAGGTATACTCTGTTATATACATGTACTCCCAATAAAAATTTCACCAATTTTGGAGTTAACCACAAAGAGTTATAAGGGTTTACTTTTAAAATAGTCTTTTCCCATAAAATCCATAACTCTTAATCTGTACCTCCACAAATCGCCATTTTTGGACACAATCTAGAAAACTCATCAAATTATCATTTCAAATTTTTCGTAATTTTGAGGGTCGTAAAAAATTATTTAAACCGCAAATGGATTTTCACCGCCATGCGCAAAATCCACCTTTTCAATGAAAATATTTATTCAGGAATGAATACAAAGGATCATTCACCATGCATGAGGTAATCCACATAGACAAAGTTATTCCAATGTAATAATAAAGAATGGAATAATGTAAGAATTCACCATGCATGCGATGATAGATCGCATGCATAGGTTATTCTCAATGTAATAATAAAGAATGGAACTGTGTCACGCACGAGAAACCGCATGCATGTGATATTCCAATGTAATAATAAAGAATGGAATCAGTCATGCAGAACCCGCACATGCATGTGATATTCCAATGTAATAATAATAAAGAATGAAACGCAGTCATTCCGCGCAATAATAAAGAATGGAACCATGCATGTGATATTCCATGTGAAATAATAAAGAATGGAATAACAACATGCGAATTCACGTGCATGCGATAGGCCATGCATGCATGTGTTATTCCAAATAATAATAAAGAATGGAATAATAGAAGAATTTCACCATATATGCAGATTCAGATAGTATACAAAGTTATTCCAACATAATAATAAGAGAATGGAATAACAATAGCTCTTCATGAATACAAAAGAAATAATACCCTTACCTTAGAAAGAAATTAGATATTGGAATAGTAGAGGTAGCAGATTTCTTCTTCTTTCTCGCTATAATTTCTCTCTATAATAATTGCTCTATAGCTTTAGTGAATTGGTGAGAAATGAAGGAAGAATGAGCTTCTATTTATAGAAAATATAGTTTCGATAATTGCACGTTTTGGGGCTCAAATATTATAAAGACAATACCTTCAACTTTTCTTTCATTTTTAATTTAGTCCCGCAAGTATTATCAAATTTTGCACCACCTCCCTAATAGTAAATAATGTGAATCAATAGTTCAATCATGTGAATCAATAGTTATAATCATGTGAAAATATAATTACAAAAGATAAGACCTCCATCTATACCTCCATTTTTAACTTAGTCATGCAAGTATTATCAATCTTGCACCAACTCCCCTAATAGTAAATGAATGTGAATCAATAGTAACACACATGTGAACAAATAGTTATAATCATGTGAATTAATAGCAATTAATTGCTCATTTATTCGATTAATTACCCGATCGTCAATATAACCTCCAGACATCAATTATTATCAAAATAAATGTCGATTTCCACTAACACTAACAATCCCAACACAATGGAAATATTTTCTCAAAAATTTATTTTGAAATTTTGAAGTTTGACTTTTTAAAAAGTCAACTGTTGATTTTTTTTGACCAAAAAGTTAACCCCAACAAATTTTGTGTTTATAGTCTATTTTACTAATTTCATCGTTTTTGACTCAAATATCACGTCCGGCTCCAAATTCAACTCCGAACTCAACTTCAATTTTAATAACATTCATCATTAATATTATAACTCACAATATTTAACAACCGTGTCGCTCCTGTGAAAGAGGGGCTTTTCAATAAGGATTTCTCCCTATCGCAGCAATTAGGTGACCAAACCTCTCCTCGATGTAACTTCTAGACATTGTAAATATTTCAATTTAATAATATGAATAACTTTATCATCTCAATTATTGATTTAATAATATATCATATTACGCATGATATGATCATCGTGACAATAATCGAATCAATAATATGAGAAATATGATGCAGCAATTATCAGAGTAATAATTGAGTATAACCGAGTGACTTCTCACGTAAGCATCAATAATCAATACCGTGTGCTACTACGCAACCACGCCAGACATCGCATTTTTTACTACCGAGTAGTTCAACAGCTTTTAATTCAGAACACTTTCATCGTTATTTTTATAAAAGATAATTTTTTCATTTCTAACTACTTACAATACTTTCGTTGTGGGGTCCACCAATGATGTGTGCCGTCGCATTTAATATTCCCCGTTAAAAATGAATATTCCCCACCAATCTAATATTATATAACAACTTGCTTACTTTGAAAAATTTGTAAATATTACCCATAACTATAACATTATATCAAATCCACACCATAATATTCAAAAAAAATATTTCGAGAAATTTAAATCTTTATTCATAAAATTTGGGGTCTCACAATCTCCCTCCTTATGAAATTTTTGCCTCAAAATTTACGTACGCACTCGGTATGATGAGGATACCTGACTTCATTTCAGATTCTAACTCTTGAGGTATAACCTCGAGTGTTGAATATGATCCTTCTTATCCAAGATTTTAACACATATCTCCTCATACGTTAAATCTTCTCGCTATCTCGCTCTAGTTCTAATTTAATAACATGGTTCAGTCATCCACATATTTACGTAACATCGACACGTAAAAAACGTTATGAACACGAACATACTTGGCGGTAAAACGAGTCTATAGCCATAGTTCCTACTCGATCGAGGATTTCAAATGGGCCAATTAAATCGAGGGTTGAGATTCCTCTCTTCATCGATTCGCTTCTAGAATAACGCCTCTTGAACCTTCTTCTTCACATTCATCGCCTCCGTGTGTGTAGTTTGAAGCGCTTTAACTTTATCGATTAAAGTCGATTCTACTCAGATATTCGTTATCTTCACGTGGGTCCCTAGAGTCTTTAACTCTATCTTCATCATTTGTAAGTTATATAAAATGGGTTTTTGTGTTAACAACATCGCACTTGTAAATACATGACGATCTTCTACTCAACGCATCGCCTACCACGCTTCGCTTTTTCCACGATAATATTGAATAGTATGGTTGTAATCTTCAATGTAACTCGAGCCAACGTCTTTGGCGCATTATACGCTCATTTTTGGTTGAAGAAATATTTAAGGGTTGAAGAAATGGGTTTTCAGATCGAGGTCAGTACAAAATTTGATTTCACACTCTGGGGTAAGCCAAGAAGTTCTTCGAGAATACGTCAGGAAATTTATTAACGATAGAAATATCATTTAAAAACTGTGACTCTCATCCAAGACTTGGATAACACGTCACATTGATGATACCTATCAACTTGCCACCGCTATTCACGACGTCCCCTATGGATATTCTGGCTTTGGTGTATTCCAAGACTTGGAAGTCACCAACGAAAGGCTCGGGGCTCTTTACGTATGGCTTGATATGACAGTGATTGACTTTAGTGGTTTGGTTGCTTGAATTCGCATAACATGTTGGTTAGGAATATGAAAGCTAACAACCTTACGAAAAGCATGATGAGTAGTTAACCAATCGATTCCTAAAATCGCATCAAAGGCAAGTATTTTCAAAGAGATAAGATCGACAGGTAACGTGATTGTTCCCACTTGGATCAAACAATATTTATAAACAGTGGATATGATAAAAGTTTCTCCTAACGGAGTCTCCACAGATAAGTCAAAGTCTAATTTCTCCAGAGTCAAGTTTAAACGTTGAGCACAAGCAAAAGAAATAAAAGAATGGGTAGAACCGATAACTAAGGGTATAAACTTCGCAAAAATTTATGATTAACTAACCCGTGATAACTTCATTTGGGTTCCTCACTTGTTGGGAAGTCATTACAACCGCTCTCCCTTGAACTACCCGGCTTTGACTTGTCTGGGGCAGCATTTGGTGCCATCACTACCGTTGAAATTAACTTTTCTATAGGGCATATTCCATCCTCAACTGCTTCATCGTACTCTTATTTCATGATCTGAATCATTAATCTTCTATCCATATCAAATTGGGGTTGACCGCAATGTATAGGATAATTCAAGACTCGATGTTGGGTTCTCTCAATTGTTGTCCAAAAAGAGAAATACATATCATCTATTTTAGCCTTCTTAGATCGAACATCTCTTTCCACAATATCAACGTGTCATGCAGCTTTTACCCATGCATCACTCATTCTCACTCGTTCAGTTGTTTCTTCTTTCACCTTATATTCCAGTTTTATCATCTTATACTCTGCCAAAGAGTGCTTTTGTTCAAGCATCACATATCGGGTAACACAAGCTTGAATTGTTGCATCCTTTTGCTCCACGACCGCCTGTTGTTCTTCAGCTTGTTCTTCTAACTCGTGAATAAGATTTTGCAATTCTAAATTTTGATCATAAAATTCTTCTAATAAATTCTCCCCTTCTTCCTCACTCTCAACTGCTACCTCTGCGACTATCTCGGGTGCAGCTATCAATTCTTCACTCACCACATGGATATCTCTAATTCTTCTTGGCTTGACATCACATTATCCTAGTTGGTGATTAGAGGTGTCTCCACGATCTCATTCACTCCATTGTTAACATTTTCACCGCCATGCCATTTTCTAAAAACTACCATAAAACAAGAGGTTAATTAACACCAATCACATATTATCCCTATACTCGACCGACCAATTAAATACCAAATAAACTTAGGTAGGTCATACTATCGAAGGAATTCCCATCTCTCCCTCCTAGTTCTTGTCTCACATCTCACCAGGATCATATCCCTAAGCTTTGATATTAACCGTGACGCCCCCAAAATAGGTATACATCACCCATCTTGAGTCGCCAAATATATGGTACAAAATACAAATAAAACTTAATTATACAATCGTGGTAAAATACGACAAAACATAATCTATGAGTTTTAATACAAATATTGTCATCTAGACAATATCCACACTCAATGGAGTCCTCATTACATTTATTATCACACTATTTAATGTAATAGTGAGGACTACTAATGCTATTATCTCGACCGTCACCCGCTCCCCGACTCGTCCCAACTATATTCTCATTTTCTCAAGAGAATGTGAAAGAAAGGGTGAGCTCAACTAGCCCAAGAAGAAATATTATGACTAAGATAATGCGTAATAAATTATCATTAGTCTTCAACAATGTTAAACCGATAAAATACAATAGACATCAAGTTTAATCGCAATTGAATAAGCAATCCATTTAAGAGTCAAGTAGAGCATGATATCTACTATCTTCTATGATTTAAAATGTTTTCATCAATTTTTTTTTTTTATCACGAGACTCAAATTTTAATAAATAAACCACATCATCGAATCATCCTCGCACTACGAGCCAATGATATTCATTAAATCATCAATGGTCATGACTATACCGAATAAGGTCATAATTTACCAAAAATTGTCCATCAATTACGCACCATTACGAGGACTTTTACCACATCACGTTACATTACTACCATGATTATATAATAATCCTCGGTCATAATCATACCAAGTCCATCTATGCACGTAAGCCAAAGATGACTTTCATCATAATATAAGCATGAGGATGATGACAATGATATAAGAAAAATCAAACTAAATCAAATCAACGTAAATCAAGGATAAATATTAAAGACTTTAAATTTATCCAAATATTATCAATCACTTAATAAACTCATAATCTAATATTATTAATATTATAATAATATTTTAATCACTTCTTAAACTTATAAATAATTTATTTCAATTGTTTACACTTTACCAAATAATGCATTTTAATCATTCAAAATGTCATACTCATAAGATTTCATCACCAATGATCAAATCCTCATCAAAAATCAGATATACCCTATATAGGATTCCCAAGTCATAAAATCCTATTTTCCAATTTTGTTACTTCACATAACATATTTAATTCATTTACTCATAACTAGTTCATTTTCATAAAAAATACCAAATCAGTCCCAAAAATATTTTTTTTCCGGGATTTAGCGTAATATAGTCCCATATTGAATATATATTTTTCTCTAATTTTTAAAATTCATTTACTATTTTTCATATGGCCAAAATCGTTTAATATTTAGACATTTATCATAAATTGTACTTTTGTCCAAAAATTCCAAAATTTACAAGGTATACCTCGTTATATACATGTACTCCCAATAAAAATTTCACCAATTTTGGAGTTAACCACAAAGAGTTATAAGGGTTTACTTTTAAAATAGTCTTTTCCCATAAAATCCATAACTCTTAATCTATACATCCAAAAATCGCCATTTTGGACACAATCTAGAAAACTCATCAAATTATCATTTCAAATTTTTCCGTAATTTTTGAGGGTCGAAAATTATTAAAATAAATGGATTTTTCCGCCATGCAAATCCCCTTTTGAATGAAAAATACTATTCATAAGGAATGAATACAAAGGATCATTCACCATGCATGCGATAATCCACATAGACAAAAGTTATTCCAAATGTAATAATAAAGAATGGAATAATGAAGAATTCACCATTATGCGATATAGATCGCATGCATGTGTTATTCTCAATGTAATAATAAAGAATGGAACGGTGTGCACATGTAAACCGCATGCATGTGATATTCCAAAAATAATAATAAAGAATGGAACCAACCAAAGTCATGCGTAAACCACATGCATGTGATATTCCAAGTTAATGTAATAATAAAGAATGGAACCAGTGTCATGCGTAAACCGCATGCATGTGATATTCCAAATGTAATAATAAAGAATGGAATAACAACAGAATTCACTGCGTACGCGATGATCCGCATGCATGTGTTATTCCAATAGAATAATAAAGAATGGAATAATGTAAGAATTTCACCATGTATACTAAAGACTTCTCAGATAAAAGTTATTCCAACATAATAATAAGGAATGGAATAAAAATAACTCTCTTCATGAATACGTAAAGAAATAATACCCCTTACCTTAGAAAAGAAACCGGATATGGAATAGAGAGTAGCAGATTTCTTCTTCTTCTCTCTTATAATTTCTCTATAATAATTGCTTCTATAGCTTTAGTGAATTGGTGAGAAATGAAGGAAGAATGAGCTTCTATTTATAGAAAAATATAGTTTCGATAATTGCACGCGTTTTGGGGGCTCAAATATTACAAAGACAATACCTTCAACTTTTCTTTCATTTTTAATTTAGTCCCGCAAGTATTATCAAACTTGCACCACCTCCCCTAATAGTAAATAATGTGAATCAATAGTTCAATCATGTGAATCAATAGTTATAATCATGTGAAAATATTAATTACAAAGATAAGTACCTCCATCTATACCTCCATTTTTAACTTAGTCATGCAAGTATTATCAATCTTGCACCAACTCCCCTAATAGTAAATGAATGTGAATCAATAGTACACACATGTGAACAAATATTTATAATCATGTGAATTAATAGCAATTAATTGCTTATTTATTCGATTAATTACCCGATTGGTCAATATAACCTCCAGACATCAATTATTATCGAAATAAATGTCAATTTCCACTAACACTAACAATCCCAACACAATGGAAATATTTTTCTCAAAAATTTCATTTTTGAAATTTTGAAGTTTGATTTTTTCCAAAAAAGTCAACTGTTGACTTTTTTGACCAAAAAGTCAACCCCAACAAATTTTGTGTTTATAGTCTATTTCTACTAATTTCATCGTTTCGGACTCAAATATCACATCCGCGTCTCCAAATTTAACTCCGAATTCAACTTCGATTTTTAATAACATTCATATATCATTAATATTATAACTCATAATATTTAACAACCAAGTCGCTCCTCAGAAAGAGGGGCTTTCAATAAGGATTTCTCCCTATCATGCGCAATTAGTGACCAAACCTCTCCTCGCGTAACTTCTAGACATTGTAAATATTATAATTTAATAATATGAATAACTTTGTCGTTTCAATTATTGATTTAATAATATATCATATTATGCAGATGATATTGTGACAATAATCGAATCAATAACATGAGAAATATGATATAACAATTACTGTAGCAATAATTGAGTATAACTGAGTGACTTCACACGTAAGCATCAATAATCAATACCGTGTGCTACTATGCAAACACGCGTATTACTATATTTTTACTACCTAGTAGTTCAACAAATTTTAAATTGGTAAATACTTTTCGCCGTTATTCTTATAAAAGATAATTTCGTCATTTTCTAACTACGATAATACTTCCGTCAGGGGTTCACTAATGATTGTGTCATCGCATTTGAATATTCCCTGTTAAAATGAATATTCCCCGACCAATCGAATATTATATAACAACTTGCTTACGTTGCAAAATTTATAAATATTACCCACAACTATAACATTATATCAAATCCACACCATAATATTCAAAAAAACTATTCCGAGAAATTTAAATCTTTATTCATAAAATTGTGGGTCTCACAACGTGGTTGTCAATGAGTTCATAGTCGTTGAAGATGATAATGACAAAAAAACTAATATCGACGATGATGAGGAAAAGAAAGAATCCGATAATGATATCGATAATGAATCTGACGGGTTTAATAACGTACGCACACTAAACTTATTTCAAATTACAAAAAAATGCAATGTTAATACATTATATTTAATTAATTTAATTTCAAATTCATATGCGTTATTTTTGTTATTTCAGTAGTATATTTATGCCTAGACATAGCGGTGGTGGTCGCTGCGGTGGTGGCCGATCCGGGTCAAGAGAGGGTAGCTTAGTTGGAGGCTAGTCTTCAGGAGCTAGTGAGTTATTTAAACATACCCCTTTAATATATCTCAAACTGCATTAGCTATATTTGGCTTAATTTTTTTTATATAATTACAGATGTCGTTCGTCGATGACACCGAGGGCCTAACCTCGGTATCTTCGATCATCGGCCAACAGTTCCACTTACAGTCTGAGTGGATGTTGATTTTTCCTAGTAAATGTAAAACCATAAAAAAATAAACACTTAAATTTATAAAATTACATATAATGACACAATTAACATATGATTTATACGTATTATTTTTACTGTAGTATACTAGACTCGGCCGCTAAGGCGACCTTACACGCATTATCTCTGACGCACCTCCTGACTAGGTGCATGCGCTTCAGCCAGTACAAGTAGTACGATGCTAAGTTTATGGATAATGTCTTGCGGGAGTTTTAAGTAAGTTAATTTCCTTAAATCCAAACAATTATATGTACATAGTCATTGCCCAATAAAGTAAATGTTCCTTACTTTTTGAATTTTATTATAGATTTATTTTAGATATGAGGAGGGTGTCTCTGATAGAGCCGGTGATGATGTTATTATTGCACATGCCGTTAAGAACTACGCTGGCTGGCTCTATGAGATGAGATAGAGTGCAAGCAGTTGAGCTCCAGTTCGGGACCACCATTAGAGATCATCAGCCTCGTATAGTCTCCGATTTAGCTTGGGAGGTTATGTGTGTGCACGGGGCTGCTGATGAGTTTAAGAAGAAGTCCAAGCAAGTAAAAAAGAATCATGGCCAGCTCCGAGTCATACACAATACTGGCTCACAGTCTTTCAAAGAGGTGAAGTCGGTAACTGTCATGTGTTTAGTTTTATAGTTACCAAATTATCACATGAATACTTAATAACTGTTTTATGAATGTATTTATTAGGCCATGAAAAGGAGCTTGGGCCGAGATCCGACCATGGTAGAGTTATATGATAGAATCCACACGCCTAAGGACATCACTATATCTCAGGCAGCAGTAGCTATACGGGTAAAAATAATCCTTTTTAAGTAATTATTAACATCGATTTCATTAGTGCACTTCCATAATTAACTCACGTATACAAAATTAGTTACAGGACCGATTTCAAAAGCTTCGGGACCAGCGTATAGCTGAGTTGTGGGATTCTAGGGGGGGGGGGGATTCTTATTCATTAGATTCCACCATCCCCCCACCCTAGATTGTGTTATCTCGGGATAATGAGCTGAGACTATGGTTCGCGTCTCAAGATCCCCCTACTAGCAATACCAGTAGGTATCGCGTGTTGGGCCTACCGAGGATACCAACGTATACGCTACCTGGAGGTAATAATATATATTTTTTATATTGCTCCATTTTATAACAATAATATAAATTAATATGTACTACGTAATGTTCTATTTACTTTCGCAGACTTTAGCCTGTGATAGCGTCCGAAAGCACCTATCGGACCATCTCATACGGGCGTTGACTTGGACGATGCGTTCTTCTAGAAGGTTATAGCGGTGGTTTCGGATAGGTTTCAAATGGATCCAATTTTTTGTCGTTAGTAGTTACCTAGCCATGCTCCCCTTCACCAGCTAGCTTAGGATATTGTTGCAAGGGCCACCGCCAAGAGTACGGGATTACCGCGAAGGAGCAATTCACAGCGATAAACTGGGAGGTGCTCCGGATGGTGGTTACCCTACTATTATAGGCTTGAGGTCAGCCCTCGCAGCCTACTCAGGAATTCTACAGCTTATTTTATTTTCATTTAACAATCTCTTTAATTCTTGCATATATACAGATTAGACTAATGCTTTCTATTTTTAATCTTATCAACATGGTAGTGATGCAGAGCATGGTGGCAATGACAATAGTGATGGCGATGATGATGTCATTGGGATGGCGATGGCTAGCGGGGGGAGGGTGTAGACACTCAAAATATTTTGCACACCTGTTACTAACATTGTAGGAGGGCATATTCGTCTTTCAGAGATAACCCTGGAAGACAGCTCACATCCATTCCGAATACTACCGGAAGTTCAGTCTCAATCCCGGAACACACACCGAGAGTATTAATTCCAACCTCGGAGATAACCCCGAGTTTCATCCTCGAAGATAACCCCAAGGAATGTAGTTGCAGTTCCGACGATAACTCCAGAAATGCTTGTTTCAAATGCATGCGATCAGCTTCAATCTCAGACCTCCTGCCGAGGCACTCATTCTAAAGACCCGGAGATAACACCAGGAAGACAGGCACACTTATAGATGACCTTGTGGAATTCAAACACTTGCAGCTGTCCAATCTCAGATGTAACCCTGAGCAATGTCTGCTATCAGCCCAAACCGGAGATAATCCTGGTGAGGAGTCAAATCGTCATCTTTCCACCTCAACCCCTGTGCCCCGTCTCAACATTTCATACATACATTTCTACACAACAATGTCCCACAAAAGCCAAGGAGTTCTAATCCCGAGTGACTATTACGCGTGGCAGCACACCGGATAGAATTTGAAGCTTGAAGATCATGGGTATGGTCCTCTTCCCGACTTCAGAAACCTCTAATCCCATGTCATTGTGTAACTCTCGACAAAAGTGGTTCAAGAAGGTCTTCAGTACACCTGCTCGGATGCTCAAATTGAAGTTCTGCAAGTTCGAGCGGACATCACAGTGCACAAGTGCACGATTTGAGATGGAGGGACCATGAAGTTCAGTAGCACCGAGGCAATTGTAAGTGCATCTCAGGGTACCGCAGCAGAGTGCATCTGCATGCCGCATGTATACTCATCTGCCCCAAACTATATAAATATAGAGTTTGGGATGGCCATTTATAAAAGAAAAAGAGGCGAGGAAGCCCTGTCCAATTTGCTCTGTACACACCCCATATTGAGTGTTTTCTCATTTTAAACACCTATTAGCTCACATATAGCTATATTTTATCGTCGGGAGCTGAGTGTTTATCCATATAGAGTCATATAAGCTTCGCGCCATGCAGCCCACCGTAGCCTTCTCACACTCTATAAAGTCTTTCTTCTTCATCTTTGCACACACTATTCTTCACATCGAGAGTCGTGTTGTGTGTATGCCGGACTTTGGTCCGTGGTTTTCATTTTGCTCATATATATATATATTATATATGTATATATTTATATATGGACTAACATTATCGAAGTTATGCCTCGATTGAGCCTAGACTTATGTCGGAGAGCGTTTACTTATATATATATATATATATATATATATATATATATATATATATATAACCTGTTGTCGAACTCTCATTCCGATGAGCCTCGGATTTTACATCCGAAGTTTATCGCTTTTATATATATATATATATATATATATATATATATATATATATATATCGATGAGCTTGATTTATTTTCTTCATGAGCCCGGATTTATATATATATATATATATTTAATGCTTAGTTTAATATATATATATATATATTTGGAGTTAAATTCAATAAATGATAAATTGCTTTTATTGCGTGGATTGAGAAACATATATTATATATATTTATATATATATATATTATATTATCCCCGTGGCTTTCGTTTATATATATATATATATATATATATATATATATATATTTATTTATATTTATCTCAAATCCCCCATGGAGTTTACTTCAAGGCCTTTCTTCGCTTTATTATATATATTTAGTACCGCTTATATATATATACTGCCATGGCTTTTATATAAATCTACAGACATCACTTTATTTAATCATGTGATCACATATTCATCTACATAAATCTGCTTCGTGATGGACATTGGTTGATTGTACATTATTTATATATATTTAGATGGTTGTCATGCCCATGAGAGTTTTTATATATTATATTATTTTTCAAGATGCTTCCATCTCGAAAAATAAAAGCAAAATGTTCTAACATTTAATAATAAAATGGAAGTATGAAAAGGTCTCAATTACTATTGAGCAAAAGGTTTGAAAAACCTCTTTTACAAAACTTCACCGCTATATCATGTTTAAAACCGAATTTTCATATAAATTCAAACCCTTTATATATAGGTGTAAACGAGGCCTCACACTACTTCCAAATAAATTGCACATTGATCCACACACACACACACACACACACACACATTCATATAACAATTTCTTGAAAAGTGGCGGTCACCGTGGCAACACGGATGTCGAGGGGTGCCTAACACCTTCCCTCCGCATAATCAAACCCCCGAACCTAAATGAATCTTTGTTTACGCAGTAACCCCATTTAGCAAAGGTCACATCATCGGGTCAATGTGCAAACCTTTTTCGGCATCATGGGTTGATGCAACCAGCTTAAAAACACCAACCGCTTACTTTTACAGTCAAATCGTAGATATTACACATGTCGGACCTTTTTCACTTGTTTTTTCAAACAAATCTCACATAACATGAGAAGACCAAAGAACAAGAAACGAAAAAGGACAAGTAAAAATCCTGACGTCGACAGGTGGCGACTCTGCTGGGGACACCAGTAATAGGGTTTAAACCGCTACTACAAGCTTTTCAAAACTATTATATGCTTGTGTATGAATGTTGCATTTACATTTATAATGAATGTGTACGAATGCATTTTACTTACTGCACTGTAATATATCTATTTGTGATATTAGTGCTTCGCACATGTCATCATTTTCATAAACGGTGAGACACGTTGTATGTGAATGTATGTGTGTGTGGTTCCTCCACCAGAGGCTATCCCATTTGTGTTTGATTATCGGACTGTAGGGGAGACTAATTCCAACGAGGCTCAGGAAAGGCACCACCCAGATTCGCTCCAGTTGAAAGACCGGATTAACTTCCCGTCAAGTAGATCATGATGATCTGGGGACCTTCATGCCAAAAAGCCGCGAGAGTAACCCTAAGATAGGTCAACCTCTAATAAACCAAATGCGGAGGAAAGTCTCTTCATGCTTTCCATTTTCAATTACTTGTAAAAGCATTTACTTGTAATTTTATTCCATGTTCATCTTTATGTAATGGAAAATATGAAAGGATATTTACATACATAACATGCTATCAAATTAACATCCGCTTTTTGCAAGATAATATTCCTAACATGGACACATATACATAACATTTACATTATCCCTAAGACTAAACTACATAAGTCATTTTTGTAGGAAACAATTAGGGGTCATGTTACCCGCTCAAAATCCAAAAGGCCACGAGCCTATAACCAATCATGTCTTCTTTCCCACTAGCCTAATCTCCGCTTTTCGAGAAGAATTTAATTTGATTAAGTAAACAAATTATAGATTTGGGCTATTCTCACGAGCAAAGAAAAGAATGCATGCATCACCTACTCAGGTACAAAGATGCCTACACATACGTAATCCTCTACACAAGGAGGGACACAAGGTTCGATAAAACAAATCCAGAACCTCGCTTGGATACGCACCAACAAAGACCCCGAAAAAACACCCATCTCAAAGGAGATCCGCACACCGTGATATAAGGAAGAAGGTCCTTCAAATGGAAGAAACTATCCGTGCTCTCAAAGGGATTGGAACACATGGAAGTGTTTTATATGCTGACCTTTGCATATTCCCTGGTGTTCATTATCCAGAGAAATTCAAAACCCCTGACTTTGAAAAGTATGATGGATTAGGGGATCCTTACACACATTTGAAGGTGTTCATTGGAGAACTTGGATCTTATGCGGAAAATGAGAAGCTCAGAATGCAACTGTTCTAGAAGAGTCTGACTGGAGAAGCCCATTCATGGTATACCAGATTAGACAACTCAAAGATCCATAGCTGGGAAGAGCTAGCTCACGCCTTCTTCACTCAATACAGTTTTCAATCTCAGATGGCTCCTGACCGGTACAAGATAACCAAGGTCAAGAAACAGTCTAATGAGTCTTTCAGAGAGTATGCTCAAAGGTGGAGGCGCTTTGCTGCTCAAGTTATTCCTTCTATGATAAGGTCAGAAATGGTCATAACTTTCATAGACATACAAGAAGCTCTTTTTTATGAAAGAGTTTTAGCTGGTATTGGCAAACCATTTTCTGAAATGATTAAACATGGAGAGATGGTTAAGATGGGATTGAAGTCAGGAAAGATTCAAGACCTAACCGCTCTTAAAGTAGTTGCTGAGCACATCCAATCCGGATCTTATGGAAACAACCCCCAAAGGGTCCATAAAAAGAAAGAGGATGATGTTTCCTTGATACTACAAGGTCAAAAAGGTAGTCAGAGCATACCTATACAGAGGAGAAACTACTCCCTTTTCAAGCACGCCTTCAAACCTCCATTGCCTAAAGGTGAGAGATGAAAAAGCCCCTCGAACGCTCACACCCTTAGGGGACTCGCCGAGAATATTCTTGCTCTTTCCGACTACTCGTAAGAAAATCACACATCTTCTTCCACCAAACCAACCCTAATGGGAGGGGTTTCAATGCTACCCGGAAGTGTGCCTATCATGCCGGGGCACCTGGACATGATACTCAAGATTGTTGGGCCTTGAAACACAAGATCCAAGATTTAATAGACAATGGTGAGATCGTGGTTACCAAACCAGATCAACCTCATGTGCAAGACAACCCTCTTCCTCAAACACAAAGAAGAAGAGGTCAACATGATTAGTTGGAGCGCTGGGCAGAGTTCCAATTTTAATGGTGAATCATCCCAGACCATCAAAGACGGTGTTGACAGATGGGATTATGCAAAGTTCCAATTTTCTATGGAACAAAAGATGAAAGCTCTTTGTAAGCAAATTGAACAATCGCGTAATCGGTGACTCATCAAGATCAAGTCACACGCCAGCTTAGTCACCAGAGCATGCTATATCTCCTTCCTTTTTGTTATGAATGCTCCACCATCACCTTCGTAAAGTGAAGCTATGGAGGATAAGGTTGCAAAGAGAGCAAGTGCTAAAGCCCATCGAGATTTTGCCAATCAAAAGGAATTTATATACCGGGCCAACCTATGGAGGAGATATTTCAGATGCTAATCAACGAAGGAAGAATTACCTCCTTCTACCTCCAATTAATCCCCATTCAAGATGGTTCAACTCGATGGAGTTTGTCAATATCATTCACATTCTCATGGTCACAACACGTAAGAATGTTGGGCACTCCGCCATCTTATTCGTAATCTAATTGATAAGCAGGTGTCTCCGAATCGCGTAGACGATGACACTGTGTTACTCGAGAGTGGGAATACATGTCCTACCAAATGGAAGGGATTAGTAGTGCTTATATCCACCGAGGTTGATGAGACTCACAAACCATTTCCCATACAAGCAATTCAACTCAAAGGAGCCGATAATCCTTTGAAAGTGGTCGCACCAGAGCCAATTTCTTTACCCTTCGCACCACAAAGATCCTCGTTGTCACTTACACAAAGTCCCATGGAATTATGGAGAAGTCAAGGATCCACATCTCATATCTATCGCCATAAGTGTCAAGGAAAATCCATCGTATCTTCCTCAGAGGGTGATGAAGCCCACCATAAAAGCAAAGGGAAGATTCCCATGGAGAAAATTGAAAAATTCCTCCGCACTACGGGCCATAATGAAGCCAAGGTGGTTCTAAGCTTAAGAGAAGCTCCACATCGATCTCAATATCGACTTGGTTTTCTTCCGAGGATCACAGAAGATCTTATTAAAGGTTTTGGAAGAAGCCTACTTACCAAAATCAAGTGGATGTGAAAAAATTTCAACATCC
This sequence comes from Panax quinquefolius, assembly GCA_020205615.1. Lineage (NCBI taxonomy): Eukaryota > Viridiplantae > Streptophyta > Magnoliopsida > Apiales > Araliaceae > Panax > Panax quinquefolius. The sequence goes on along the minus strand of CM035163.1, from coordinate 40,531,734 downwards.
GTTGATCACATTTTTAACAACAATGTGATATCCTTCATCGATGATGACATATACCGCCTCAAGGGACCGGCCATCGCAAGCCATCATTACACATCGCAGCTTTTGTCCTCCCGTATATATTGTTAATCGAGTTTTGATAGATGGAGGTTCATCTCTCAATATCTCGTCCTTATGCCACCTTGATAAAGATGAACATCAATCTCAAACGGATCCAAGTAGCCATACGATTATCAAAGCTTTTGATGGATCCCACGAAATTTCTATTGAGAGATTGAGCCGCCAATCGAGATTGGTCCAAATACATTCAATGTATCCTTTCCACGCCCTCAAGATAGATTCAGATACAACCCGCTATCGGGGAGACCATGGATCCACATGGCTGGAGCCGTTCCTTCTACACTACATCAACAACTCAAATACATTGTCAACAATAGCCTAGTCACCGTCAACGCCGAAATGTGAATGTCCCGAACAAAGAGACCTACCATCATCGCCTTCAATTCAAAAGTTGAGCCAGCCATTTTCATATACTTTGAAGTGAGTAACACGCAATACCATCCTATTGGAGCGCCACTTCCCATACCCAAGATTTCGCCGAGAGGTTATGTTTGGCACTCAAGAAATGATGTCATTGGGTCATCACCGACAAGGGCTTGGTAAAGATAAAGTAGGTATTAAGCACCCAATTCAAGTGTCCAATCAAAACGGGACATCCGGACTAGGCTATTCTCGCCAGCCCAAGTCACAGAATCCTCATAAGCACAAGCAGTGTTCCTCAAGCTTCCGCCACACACGATTTTTCCATCTCGCACTCACGAAATGATATAGTCTCCCAGTAAAGGTGCCACCCATGTTATGGATATGTTATTTCCCAAACCAGCACCATTCAAAGCAAAAGAGGTCCCGATTCTCGATCCCAAAGTGGAAGAAAGAGGAACGAAAATGTAAACACGACATCGCCTTGATGATGTCAGCATACGATCATTGTCCATGATGAACATACAAAGAGATATACCCTGCACGATGATTGCCCAGATGTTATGGTAATCATTCGGAAAAGGAGGACGATGACAAACCCCTCCATCACTACAAATTCCATCAGACTTTACCTCGACAATTGGAGCAAGACTCCATGCATTGGTCGACGAGGGTAAAATGGCGTAAAATCCTCTCGCCCCTGTAGATAACTTTAATTTTTACTTTTTTCTATACAAGATTAGTAGTTATTTTATCAAGACATGCTAACACTTTTGTATGATTAAACAATTTCATATATTAAGTGAAAGCATATTTTGTTTCAGACTCAATTTAGATGTGCATGTATTTGCCGATGAGGTGCCTTTTCTCCACAAGGATCAGAATTTTGATGAAAAGTCGACTCAGACTTGATGGAAATCCAAGAGGACATTGAGACACCTCAGAGATTAAGGAATGGGTCAAGACAAACCTCAACCCAACCTCGATCAAACCACTTCTTTCAATCTTGGAACATTAGAAAGCCCTAAGCTAATCCAGATTGGTTCGGACCTAACCCCAAACCAACGGAATGACATGGTTGCACTATTAACCCAATTCCAGGATGTGTTTGCATGGTCTCATGAAGACATGGTGGGTTTGTCCACTGACATTGTCCTTCATCGCCTTCCCATTAAGGAGGGATTTAAGCCTGTCCAGCGTAAGCTCAAAGCGATTCAAACCCCGAGTGGAGTTTAAAGGTGAAAGAAGAAATTGTGAAACAATTTCAAGTCGGCATTATCATGGTGTCCACATATCCTAATGGATATCCAACATTGTTCTCGTGCCTAAACCAGGGAAAGGTGCGAAGTTTATGTGGATTACCGGATCTAAACAAAGCTTGCCTTTTAAAGATAGCTTTCGTGTCTCTTTATCCACATTCTTATCGACAATATCGCCAATACGACATGTACTCCTTTGTCGATTGCTTTCATGGGTACCATCAAATTATGGTCGCCGAGGAAGATCGTGAGAAAACCGCTTTCATCACGCCTGGGGAACCTTTCTGCTATAGACGGTTGTCATTCGGCCTCATCAATGCCGGGGCAACCTATCAAATGAGCATATGATGGCTCTTTTCCACGATTTAATGCATAAAGAGATAGAGATCTACGTGGATGACATCATTGTCAAGTCCCAAGGGAAGAAGACCATTTAGACCATCTCAAAAAGCTCTTCAAAAAGTGCGTAAGTACAACTTGAAGTTGAATCCACCAAGTGCGCTTTTTTGGTGTTAAATCGCAAGTTGCTAGGTTTTCTAGTCACCACAAAGGGATTGAGTGGATCCCACCAAAATCCGTGCCATCAAGGAAATGCCCATTCCTCGTACAGAGAAGGAAATACTTGGATTTTTGGGAAGAATCAACTTCATTAGCAGATTTATTCTCAACTCACAAAGAACTCGTGAGCCCATCTTCAAATTGTTAAGGAAGAACTCCTCCATGAAATGGAACGATGAGTGTCGTAAAAAGCCTTTCTTACAATTAAAAGAGCATTTGGTTAACGCTCCTATTTTGGTACCACCTGTGGATGATGTTCCCCTATTCATGTACTGTCCATTAATGACAATGCTATGGGTCATCGCATGTCGGGCAAAAGACGATAGAGGCCAAGAACGAAAGCTATCTATTACCTCAAAGAAAAAGATTCAAAGAAAGTGAACACAAGTACACTCTAATTGAGAAGACTTGTTGTGCTTTTAGCATGGGCTTCCATGAGGTTACAACATTACCTCCATGGTCACACAACCCATCTCATATCCCCGTGGATCCTCTCAAGTATGTGTTCAAGAAGCCCATAATCAATTGTTTATCGGCGTCCAGATGGCAGTTGATCCTACAACAATTTGACATCGCCTCACGTGACGCAAAAGTATCATCAAAGGTCAAGGAATTATGGATCAATCGTCGCCGCGACCGTAGGGATTACAAAACCTTGAAACATATTTTTCGATGAAGGGGTAATGGCAATTCAAAGAACACCATCAAGACGATGCATGCCATACATGGAAAATGTATTTCGATGGAGTCATTAACACGTAAGGTTCGAGCCGAGCAGCTTCTAGTATCCCAGACGGGGAGCAGATCCCGTCGTCACTAAATTATAGTTTGTCAAAGAACAACAACACAAATTGAAGTATGAAGGTCAGATCATGGGGCTAAAACTTGCCCGCTCAATGGGCATCAAAGCGGTTAACTATCTTTGGGGATTCAAATTGGTAATCAAACAATCCATGTGAATCTATCAAACCAAAGAACTACATTTGTTGCCTTACCATCTAAGAAGTTTTACAGATGGCTTTGGAGTTCAAGAAATCTCTTCTTTTCACACATTCCTCGTAATAGAATGATTTTATGGATGCACTAGCAACGCCGGGCCTCCTCGATTCACATACCGACAAGGAAAACATGCCAAGCATCATATTTTCTCGCAAAAGGCCCAAACTTATGGGAACTATGTTGAGAAGTATCGGATGAGTTACCTCCCATCCACAACCCTTGGTATCAAGATATATCAAGGAGTATCTCGCGAGATGGATCTACACCCACCGAGGCGAGCCCGACGAAAAAAAGAGGCGGATCCATCGACTTGCTATGAAATTCTATCTGAGCGGAGATGCACTCTACAAAAGAGATGCAGGATTAGGTCTCCTCAGATGTCTGGACAAAGACCAATCTCAGAGGCTCATGGATGAGGTCCATGGTAGAGTATGTGGCCCCCACATGAGCGGACCCTTACTTGTTAAGAAGATCCTCAGAACAGGGCATTATTGGCTTACGCTCAAAGTCGACCGTGATGATCACGCCAAGAGGTGCTATCAATGCCAAATTCATGGGAATGCTATCCACGCCTCCAAGGAACTCCACAATATGAAGTTCACCACGGCCCTTCTCAATGTGGGGAATGGACGTGATCGGCCCATCGAGCCCAAAGCCAGTAATGGACATCGATTCATATTCACCATGATTGACTACTTCACCAAATGGGTAGAAGCAGCCTCCTTTCTTAGGGTTACTAAAGAAGTCATCATTGCTTTCATCAGAAATAATATCATTTATCGATATGGACAACCAGAGTTCATTGTGTCAGACAATGCTAAAAACCTCAACAACAAAATGATGGAGGAGTTATGCAGTAAATTCCACATCAAACACCTTAACTCTCATCATCTACCATCCCAAAGATGAATGGTGTTGTTGAAGTGGCTAATAAAAACATCAAGAAGATCATGCAAAAATGTCCGCCAATCACAAAGGATGGCTCGACCTCTCTTGCCTCCGAATTTTATTAGCCTCTGTAAACTCAAATGCGCATTTCCATCGGGAAACAACCCCTACCATTAGCCTATGGATGGATGGAAGCAGTGGTCCCATAGAGGTGGAAATGGAATCCCTCGAGAGTGTTGATGGACGCTCAGCTGGATGAAGACCAATGGGTACAAGACAGGTATCACCAATTTTCTCTAATAGACGAAAGGAGAACCGCGACTATCTTCCATCGTCAGTTATATCAGCAAAGGATCGCCAGATCCTATAACAGGAAAGTCCGGATAAGGCAGTTTAAACAGCACGACTTGGTTTTGAAGAAGATCATTGACAACCAAGATCAATCTAAGGGAAAATTTGCTCCTAACTGGGGAAGGCCCGCTTTTGTTGTCAAGGAGGTATCGACAGAGGCGCCTCGCAGACTACAGTGAAATGGATGGCGATGAATTTCCACAACTTATTAACTCAACACCGTGAAAACTAAGTACTATGTCCGAGGTTACCATCAAGCAAACATCCCGGTTTTGGATCATCAGATCACCGGTCATTTCGTTTTCTAACCCTTTTACATACTCTTCGCCTCGTGGAAACATACACTTCAAACCAAAGAAACTGGTTTCACCTCATTTCAAACCTTTCACACAATTTTGATTATCCCCCTGTGGATTGAACCTTTCACACCGCGTAGCTTTATCCTCAAGACGGATTAAACTTTTCTACGCTTGCAGCAGCTTTTGTCCCAAGACGGATCAAACTTTTTTCACACACCGCAGCTTTGTCCCAATCATGGATCAAACTTTTTTCTCCCAAGATAAGATAGCCTCGCACATGGGATTCATACTTTCTTTGGTCGCAATTCATCCCGAGGGGCTTAACTACGTCGACCGATCTCTCCCCGATACCCGGAGTACGTAGGCAACCATATTCTATATGGCCCGGCCGCAAAAAAAAAAACAACAAAAACATTTCTACCTTTTTTCTCTAAAACAAAAACAACAAAAACACTTCTACACCCTTCTTCATCAATAAAGCTTCATACCCATCTACCCATCAGCCTTTCACATTCAACATTGAACCTCTTACACTGTGTTTGAACTACGCAGACCGATCTCCTCTTCAATAGAGTACGTAGTACCATTTATGGTTCTGGCCTAACCCCTACCGTAACAAAAATACTTGTCACACTAAGATCGGGATCAAACTTCAATCCACCACATTTCATCGGCTTGCATCAAAGGGATGGAACTACCTAACCTCTCCTCACAAATAGAGATTCTACGACCATCTAAGTCCGTGGTTGTGCCTCAAAGAGCAACACCAATCCATAAGAGATGGAATTAACTAAGCTTCTCACAAATAGAAGTATCAAGCACCATCTGTGGAAAAGGTCAATCTCAGAGAGGAAAAGCCACACTCCTCTCCACATCTACATACGTAAACCAATTCCCCAAGACACCAAAGATGGTAGGGATATACACAGATCAATGATCCGCTCGAAAGATCCCGCGACGTCTCAATGTCCATACATCAAGGATGAGGTCGTAACGCATCAAGATCACAAGCCCCAAGAAACAAGCAAATATCAAGCAAGTATCAAGGCACAAACTGAAAGGGAAGTGAATCAAAATATATTTTCTCGCCATATATATATATATCGTTTGATATATACATATGTGTTGTACATGATAAAATGGCTAAGCTAGTCTGCGTGCAGAAAATACAAAGCTATCTATGGATCGTGTGTATATGACTATCGATCTAACATAGCATCCCTCTCCAAGAAGGAGGTAACTGTGCAAGCTCCTGCCCAATGGTATCTACACGAGCTAGCAGATCTGAGGCTAACTGCATAGTAGCATGATGCTCATCAATATATGCACTCATATAGGCAAGGATGCCAGTCGAAAGGGATCTCACTGAAGTACTATCTGTGACGGCCACATCCCGGGTAGATAGGGCAACATCCCGCTCCACAATCAATGCATCTTTGGCTGATCTAGACTCGTTTCTCTCTCTAATAGAGTTGCGTCTTTCCCATTAAGAGCTATCAACATCAAGGCCCTAGCTTGATCTCTCTCAAAGGTCATCAGATGTAGACTCTACTTCAGAGACTTTATGTGAATGTTGAATGACAGTAGCACTCGTAGTAGGAGAATCCATCACAAATGCCGGCAACCCAAAGAGTCAAATCCTCCTCGATGGGAATATCGCCTCCTCCATAGCTCCTCATCGTCGTAATCAATCCTCCAGACTCTATGGATACTACCGCACCGATGCGTATCTCTATCTCCATCCATGCGGAATACTACGCAGAACAACCCGGATGGTCGAGAAAAAATGATGCTAGCTCTCACGATCCCAACAGTATACAACCCGGATCTATCCTCTGGCCGATAAGTGTCGAGAAGCAAAGCGCTGACTCGATGCCCTATCAAAAGGATAAAAATCCTAAAATTGGTTAAACTGACACATCACGGCTAGCGGGTGGTAAGTAATCATGCCTCTCAAACTAGCCAGAGAAGATAATCCATGCCCGGAGCATGAGTAATGAAGCTGCAGGGTGAACTAAGCCCTGTACACGGTAATATAATAAACAGATCTCCAATCCCTACCAGGAAAGCTGACCAAGATGCAGGATCTGTATACTATGAGGCTAAAAGGAGTATGCCATGGCTATATCATGGGTGAAACAATACCCATGTTGTCTTAAAGTGCCAATCGGTCTCAAGTGAGACATAAACCACACATACAAAGACGACCGACTGCTCAGTAAACACTCTTGCCGGATAAGTAAAGAAGATGTAGTCGACCTTAGTCTCTCGCGATGATCATTCCAGATGATGGTGTGACCCTCCCGAGAGCTCTCACTGCCATAATGACGCCAATGTCCAACTCATCCATGTATCGTGGCATGTAGACATACGACAGTATGCACAATAGTAGTACATCCACTCTGGCCAGATGCCAATGATCCTCCAGTTTGGTGAAATCCCCGGAATATCATGTATAACTATCCTCAGAGCCAAATCTGTCAAACAAAAAATGCTGGGATATAACGTGGTCAGATGTGAGCTCATCCTACACCACCCTACACCTCAATCCAACGAGGGTCATGAACTGCCTACTCATGTCTCCAATCGCCATATGCACGCAAGGTCTGTCTAGTGGCAGCATCGTCAAACGTGCATACTCCTCCAAAGTAGGAGTCAACTACTGGGTCCTAAATCGGAAAACCTTCTTATCCGATACCCAGTGCTCCAGATGCCCTCCACTTAATCTCTGTGGGAACCTAAAACATCATTGAGGGTCATAGATGTCACAACAGATGATCTACATCACCCCCCGTTCGATGACATACATATCATACCACGATCGCATACCAGATGCCACCAAAAATGGTGGGGTATGATCAATACGACTAACTGTCGAAGAAGACATCTGTACAGGCCGTGTTATAAGACCATCCAGGGGTCAATGCTGAATATCTCTGGACATACATACATATGCATAACATAATAAAATGCATGATACAAAAAATGGCAATATGATATAGGGAATGGAAAACTTTACATACATTCCTAAGTATATCATCATCTAAATACATCTCTGTACAGCTAAAATACAGGGAAATGGGGCAAAACTGCCCTACATCTAATAGAGGCCTATCAAAAGATATAATAAGAATGGGACCCACTCCTCTGGCTCAGTTCAATTCGAGTTGCAAAGGAGGTTTCACAAGCTGAAAAGGCCAAATCAGGAATAAAAACGCTATGTGATTGAGCGGAATAGCCTGGAATCCTGGTTTTCACGGGCCAAACTCTGGCTTCGCACATCACTCATTGGTATTCGCCTGAATGCAAGGTATATTATACTGATGAGCTCAGCTTTTGCAAATCATGCTCAGTAATGCCTCACACAGGTCCGATGCCGCCAAACACAGGGTCGTAACCCTAAAAGAAGTATCCCCGGCGAGGGTCACAACGCCGAAGTCAAACATTGATAAAGTATCCCCGACGGGGGTCACAACGCCGAAGTTAGACATTGATAAAGTATCCCCAGCGGGGGTCACAACGCTATTCAACCATTGATATACTTGTCAATGAAGGTCAATTAGCCTTGACATACTCCCCAGCAATGGTCACAACGCAATGCAATCATTGATACACACATCAATGAACATCAAGCAGCCTTGATAGTTTGCCCAACAGGGACCTATCCGGTGATACATACATCGGTGAAGGTCGCGGTGAATTTTGACAATACATTCTCATTGGCGAGAACTCTAACAGGATCATGTTATATACTGGTGACACAAACCAGAGAAGACCATCCTTATCGGAGAGAACCGATGGGGCATCTGTAGACACTCGAAATTTTTTGCACACCTTGTTATTAGCATTGTAGGAGGGCAGATTCGTCTTTCAGAGATAACCCTGGAAGACAGCTCACATCCATTTCGGATACTACCAAAAGTTCAGTCTCAACCCCGGAACACACACCGAGAGTATCAATTCCAACCTCAGAGATAACCCTAAGTTTCGTCCTTGGAGATAACCTCAAGGAATGTTATTGCAGTTCCGGCGATAACTCCAGAAATGCTTGTTTTAAATGTATGCAATCAGCTTCAATCTCAGACCTTCTGTCGAGGCACTCATTCCAAAGACCCAAAGATAACATCGAAAAGACAGGCACACTTACAGATGACCTTGCAGAATTCAAACACTTGCAGCAGTCCAATCTCAGATGTAACCCTGAGCAACGTCTGCTATCAGCCCAAACCGGAGATAACCCCGATGAGTAGTCAAATCGTCATCTTGCCACCTCAACCCCTGTGCGCCGTCTCAACATTTCATACATACATTTTTACACAATAATATCCCACAAGAGCCAAGGAGTTCCAATCCCGAGTGACTATTACCCATGACAGCACACCAGATAGAATTTGAAGCTTGAAGACCATGGGCATGGTCCCCTCTTCTTGACTTCGTACAACCTCTAATCCCATATCATTGCGTAACTCTCGACAAAAGCGATCCGAAGGTCTTGACACATCGTTCGAATGCTCGGATTGAAGTTCTGCAAGTTTGAGCAGACATCACGGTGAACGATTGCCGAGATGGCGGGACTGCAGAGCCAGTGGCACCCCGGCGTACAAGAGGTGCATCTGTGGGTCGCCGTAGTATTAATCCTCTGACTCCCACTCTATAAATATAGAGCTTGGGGTGGCCATTTATAAGAGAAAAATAGGCGAGGAAGCCCTGTCCAATTTGCTCTGTACACACCCCATATTGAGTGCTTTCTCATTTTAAACACATGTTAGCTCACATATAGCTATATTTTACAGGCGGGAGCTGAGTGATTATCTATATAGAGTCAAAGAAGCCTGCCTTGGCAACCCACTGTAAGCCTTCTCACACTCTATAAAGTCTTTCTCTTCATCTTTGCACACATTATTCTCCACATTAAGAGTCTTGTTGTGTGTGTATGCCCGGACTTCGGTCCGTGGTTTTCATTTCTATCTGTATATATATACTTATATATGTATATATTTATATATGGACTAACATTATCGAGTTATGCCTCGATTGAGCCTAGACTTATGTCTGGAGCGTTTACTTGCTTTTATATATATATATATATATATAAACTGTTGTCAGACTCTATCTGATGAGCCTGGATTTTACATCCAAAATGTTTACTACTTTTATATATATATATATGAACTATTGTCGAACTCTGTTCGATGAGCCTGGATTTTATATCTGGTGCGTTTACTGCTTTTATATATATAGTGACAAATCGCTGAAATGATAAACCGAGCCGGGATTGAGAAACATCCTGTGCGTTTACCACTTATATATATATATATATATATATATATATATATATATATATAGAGAGAGAGAGAGAGTCCGTTTCCTATCTGGACTCCCGCATTTTCTTAAAATGCGAACTTTTTTTTTTTTTACTTTTTTTTAAAACAACTAAAAAATAAAAAAAAATATAATCTGAAATTTTACATAATCAAGTGTTTTGGGTGTTATTTGGATACATATAACAAAACATGTTTTGTCTGATCTGCAAACAAACTGTACATACATTTTTTGGTATAGGTATCCAAATCACGCCCAAAACATTGTATTATGGAAAAATTTCAGTTCCATAATTTTTAATTTTTATTTTAGTTGTTTTAAAAAAAAGCAAAAAAGCAAAAAAAAAATTTGGTCCGTCTTTTACTCCAATCCGGACTCCCGGACTGGATCGACTGTCTATATATATATATATTATATTTCTATCAGGCTTGGAGTTTACTTCGAGGCCTTTTACTGCTTTATTTACATTTAGTCCCGCTTGGAGTTTACTTCGTGGTGGTTGATCATCTTTACTGCTTTCTTTAAATTTAGTCCCGCCTGGAGTTTACTTCGTGGCGGTTGATAAATCTTCTGACTTTATTTACTTTTCTGATCCCCAATGGAGGTTCTTTCGTGGTGGTTGATCATGTCCATATATATATATATATATATATATATATATATATATATATATATATATATATATATATATATATTACCGCTTTTATATATTTACATTTCCGATCCCCATGGAGGTGCTTCATGATGGTTGATTATGTCTGTATATATATATTTATAGCTTTTATATATATAACTGCGGTATCATGTGAGACTAGGAATCATGTGATCAAAGATTCAGTCTACTGAATCTAGATTCGGTTCTCGTGATGGACATTTTCAATTGTAGGCAGCTTGTACATTATTTACGGTGTTTGAATTTCCTTAGATGGATGTCATGCCAATGAGGAGTTCGGCATCGCTGTATATTATTTTCTCGAAGATGTTTCGCATCTCGAAAATAAAAGCAAACAACCCGAACATTTAATAATAAAATAGTTGTATGAAAAGGTCTCAATTACTATTGAGCACATGGTTTGAAAAACCTCTTTTTACAAAACTTCACTGCTATATCATGTTTAAAACTGAATTTTTGTATAAATTTAAGCCCTTTGTATATAGGTATGAACGAGGCCTCGCACTACTTCAAAATAAATTGCATATTGATCAACCCACACACACACACATATTCATATAACAGTTTCTTGAAAAGTGACGGTCACCGTGGCAACACGGATGTCTGGGGGTGCTTAACACCTTCCCTCCGCATAATCAAACCCCGAAACCTAAATGAATCTCCGTTTCACTGACCCGTTTAGCAATGTCACATCACTGGGTCAATGTGCAAACTTTTTATCGGTTGCGTTAGTGCAACCAGTTAAAAACACCAACTGGCGACTCTTACAGTCAAATCGTCGACATTACACATGTCGGACCTTTTTCACTTGTTTTTTCAAACAAATCTCATATAACTTGAGAACACCAAAGAACAAGAAACGAAAAGGGACAAATATAAATCCCGACGTCGACAGAGGGCGATGCTGATTTTCATGCACCAGAGTAGCACCATCGTCCACCCTCGCCCAATGATCCTTCAACTAGTTTATAGTTCATTTGTATTGATTTATTCATTAAATTATAGATCATTTGTACAAATTTATTCCTTATAGTAGATCATTTGAAGTTTACTTCAGTTGAGTCTGTATGAGTTTTAATTGTAAATCATATTGTATAATTTATTGAACATTGATGTATGTATAATTGTTATTGTTGATCAGTTACTTCATATTAACATGAATTACTTAGTTTACGTTTGATATGATTAGATAAAACATGTTTTTTTAGTTATGTTGAATACGAAATATATTACTGTATGTGTTGTTGGGATAAAACAGGTTTTTATAGTTATGTTGGATATGAAATATATAATTATATGTGTTGTTGAGATAAAACAAGTTATAGGTACAAAAATAGAGTTTAACAACCTGGAAAATGCAATTTTAAGAAAAGTAATTAAAAAAATCTACTTATTCTCGACGAAATTAGGTATCGCCGACAAAAATTTCGTCGATATTATATTTTTTAATTTATTTAAAAATTCACTATTTCTGACAAAACTATACTATTTTGAGGGAACTTTCATCAGGATAATATTCCCTTACCATCAACAGAATAATAATGACGAAAAAACATTTTCGACATTAGTTAATTCCCGGCAAAATTTTAGTCCTCATTATTCTGTCGGTTTTACCAATTTCTGACAGAATTATCGACAGAATTAATCTCATCGACTGTATATTTGACTGAATTATCGACAAAATATTCCTTCGGAGATAGGATAAAGTTGACGAAATAGAGTCATTTCCCCCGGAATAATCCGTCGAAATTATGCTTTTTTCTTATAGTGGTTCCTTTTAATCTAGATAAGTTTTTCAAGATGGCAAGAAAAATGTTTGCTCGTAATCTATTTTTATCTAGTTCTTCAGATTCTATTGGTAGTTCAGATTGTACAAATGCATCTGAGTTTGTAAATAAAGTTGAAAGTAGTAAATCTGAAATGGTTCCATACGTTGGTCAATGGATTTGAGATTATAATTGCAACAAGTCATAAACATATATGCTCATAGACACTACAAGAAAGTGGTCTATTAGTGACCAAAAGTTTCTGCTACCGCCATATTCGGTCGCTAATGATAGCATTATCAACCACTATTAGCAATGGGTATCCAAACTAATCGCTATTTGATATTAGCGACCGCCATACCATTGCTACATGGTCACTAATTTGAATTTATCGCCTTTAATTTTGGCACATATTTGTCGCCTTTAATCTGCGACCGCCTTCGGTCGCTTATTGCGATCGCAGATCGTTTTGACTTTGTCAATACTCTGATCGTCAAGTCAATTAAAATCAACGGTCGCACAAAGCGGTCACTGATCGTTTTAAAATAGATTAACTCCTGATCGTCTACCAAAAGCTACAGAAAGAAAGGAAAAGAAGAAGATAGAAAGAGAGAAGAAGGAAAAAGCATTGCTCGTTACATGTGCGTCAGACGTCCGTAATCATCGCCATTGCCACCACCACCAACGTAAGTATGTATCAATCTATCTCTTTCATTTATATATAGTGTTCAATTTGGGTTTGATTTTGAATTAAATATATTGCATACTAATGTATTTATATGAGTTTGATTTGATTATTTAGTTTCAATTTGTGTTAGATTTATGAAATGGAAGCTAACATGTTGATTATATAATAACAATATGATATTTAGTTTCAATTTGGCTTTAATTTGTGCAATTTCAGGGCATGCATGTTCATAATTTGATATTTAGGCTTATGTTAATGTATTGAATGAAATAATTGCTTCAATTTGAGTTTTTTTTATCCTAGTGTATAAATTTATGGTATAATTTGTAAGTTGTTTATAGTGGTTAGACATAAATTATAATTAAAATAATGTAATGTCCATTATTATATAATATTACTAAAATACATAAATTAAATATTAAAATAATTAAAATAAATTAAATATAATAACATATAAATAAAATAAAATAAATAATACAAAGTAAAGTAAAAAAAAAAAATTCCTTAGTTTACTTAATTTTTCTTACTAAAATCAACTAATTAAGTAGCATTTACTTAGTTTTCACTACTAAATTTATATCAACTAAGTAGTATTTACTTAGTTAATATTACTTAGTTTCCCAATACTAATTAAAATAAATTAAGTAGCATTAATTTATTTAGTTTTACACTATTAAATAAAAATAATATAATATAATAACATAAATTTATATTACTTTGTATAATATAATATAATATAATATATCATAATATATTATAACATAACATAACATCACATAAAATGAAATAAATCCATTAACTTAATTACATTACTTAAATTTATTAATTTAAATAATATAATATCATATAATATAATACAAAATAAATTAATAAAAAAATATTAAAAAAATAGAATGACATTGATTTAATTAAAATAAATAAAAGAGAGAACATACTCTATCAATAACTCAACTGCAGCATCCTTAAGACCGACTTTTTTCGAATGCATGTTTTGTAACCAAATATCAACATTTTCTTGGCAAATAGTTTATATCACAATCTCTATCATGAAAGTATACTATGGATCTGCGATTAACCATCCTTGTCTTGAATTTGAATCCACAAAGCAGTATCAGACACCCCAAATCCAGGTACTCCATTCCCACAGGATTTGGTGCTCACTATCAAAAATAATTACATCTAACTACCCATAATTAAGGATAAAGACATAAAATAACTTAAACAATAATCTTTCCCCTAAAAGGGTTACATCACCTTAAAAACAATCCCAGGTAATCTAACCTTAAATTATTACATAAGTTTGTGGAATACATCACAAAATAAATTAAGTCTTGTAACATAATTCAATTAAATAAATTCTCATAAATCTTCAACACTTGGACATCTTGCCCTTCCCATTGCTAGTAGATGACTCATCGACTTTCTCAACTTTAGCTGCAGTATTAATTGCAAGAGTGAGCAAACAATTGATCACTGATATAAAGAGTAATAATAATAACAACATGAGTTTGAACAAGGAATGTTGAATAATGGTGAACTTGTTCTACGAATCAAAAAAATAGAAAACAAGTTCGAATTTAATATCTAAGGGTCTTAAGACCACGAACTATATCCCCGGTATTTAGGTATTATTACCTCAACCTTAACAGTCATTTAGACTATATAGACCCTTCATTACGTACTTAGGGGGATCATCCCTTTGTACCATGTATTGTGCACAAATATCTAAACGTTACACGTACATAATCCCCTATAATAGGGTTGTTCATCTCAGTTTGAATTTAGAATTTCCGCACTAAAGAAAGTTTAGCTCGGAACTAACTTATCAGTGGTTCTAGAATTTTAAAACACTATTCCATTATAGACCAATTCAATCAATAAGAGTTTGCTTACTATTTAAAGGTTCAACACAATAATATAGAATTGAACAAGGTTATCTAAGTCAAAGATCGAATAACAACAATGTACAATTGAATAGACATAGTATATATGTAAATTACTACATTCAAAAGAGTTAGAACAATCTCATTCGAATCATTGATTTAAATAGTATATGCTTTAAATAGTAATCTCAAGAATTAGGAAAGTGAAACTCGCTCGATGTAATGAACTAGATTACAAGAGCTTGTACAGTCATACACAAGATAGAATCAATAGGTTTGCTCAACTTTAATATAAAACTTAGGAATGATAAAAGCTTAGCTTGACATAAAAGATAACGTAATTATGAAACTTGCAGATTCATTACAAAAGAGAATGAAGTTAGGGAACTTAGGAACTTGCTTGTATGTAAGCTACACAAGTATAATAATGTTCGCCAATTACCCTACACATACCATTGAAATTACAATACCAATTAGTTGTATTAATATTAGCTTTATGGGTTTAACCCACCATTTAATTCATAACCTTTAACTTAACATCTAACCATGTTGGTTAACCATTCTAGCGAATCTAAAATCTCACAATAAACTAATATAAACCTTATCATTCATCTCTAACTTTTGTAAACATCACCTTTGTTCATTATATAACTTATTCAAGTGATAAATTAAAATCTCCATATTTTGGTATTACACTATAGTACAATCTGTTATTGTATGCCATGTTATTATTTAAAATCTTTATCATGCATGTCAAACCAAATTAGGTCCTTGTATTATAACCCACAAATAAATAGAACTCATCGCTTAAAGCTCTCAAGGCATGGTATTAATCAATGGCCGCTTCAAGCTCTTGGCACTTACATATAAATTGCAATTGGTGCTCGACTTCAGAAAGTCTTACGGTAAGTAATGCGCCATTTCACCAATTAGTATAAATTTAGCTACACGCCAGATAAAGATGTAAACAGCAGAAATTGCGACTCTGCTTTTACACCAACACCAAACTCAACCCAATTCCACAGAAATTCACAAAAACCAATAACTTAAAATTTGTAATAACATCTATAAACATGCAATTCTTCATACTAACAACATAAACACTTTATATAACCAATTTTGAAAAATCAAAACCACAATTTTCCCAATTTCTTCACTTTTAACACTTTTAACGAATTTGATTGCCACAACTTCGTTTCTTAACCAATTGACACGATTCAAACTATGTTGCTTTCGTTTCTTGACATATTATCACAATCTAACATCAATTTACAGATTAAATCACATATTGGACATCAAATTTTGTACTTTCTTAAACTATATTACATGAACATACACTGATATTTCAATTCTCTTCCTCAAACCCAATTTCCACATTCTTTGATTATCAAATAGCACTCACACATGATTATTAACAGATTGTAACACCATACATACATATATGTATCAATCCAACGTGATTAAGAAATTTATAGACAATAATCCTTGAAAACTAAAAACATGAACACTAGGAGTAGAGTATGCCTTAGTTCTTGATGTAAACAAAGTTTTAGGAACCTTCTCCTTGGCCAATTCACATCAAAACTCTCAACTCTCTTTGTGATTCTCTCTTCTTACCAAGCTATCTCTCTATACTCTGTTATCTAGCCTTAGGTAAAATAAAACGCGTAGAAATAAATTGAAGCTACCCACGTACTCACGTACTTCGGTTATAAAACCCAAACAGGTTACGTCAGTTAAATTAGGCCAAAGGCCACAAGGCCTTGTTTGGCTAGCCACAATTCCCCACTTTCGATTTATTTTAAGAATATTTATATTATATTGTTTTTACTTGTCACACATGTAACCCATTTAAATAGCTTACAATTATAATTATAATAATTTTAATTTTAATTATAATTATACTTATGATAAATAAATAATTATATATCTAATTTAATTATTAAATTAGACTAAACATCACTTTATTTAATTTAATTATTTTCTTAAATATTAAACAATTCATTTAATTTAATTATTTCATTAAATTAAATCTTCAAATAAAATTACCATTATTCAATTTAATTAACATTAATCAATTTAGTTACTAAATTTTGCACCACAATTCATCAATTATTTATTTTTCTCAATAAATAAATTTAATAAAATATTTATTTAATTTAATAAATATTTAAATTAATTACAAAAATTTCTCGATCGTTACATCCTTCCCTCCTTAAAAGGATTTCGTTCCCTGTAATCACAACTCGATAAATTCATTCGTCACATTTTTCTCTTCCTAATAAGATTTTGTTCCCTGAATCGCTATACAAGATCAAGCAAATAACTGAGGATAATTCTTCATCATAACATCTTCAAGTTTCCACGTAGCTTCTTCAGCACTGTGGTTTCTCCAGACTACCTTAACAGAAGGTATCACTTTATTCCTTAGTACTTGCTCTTTCCTGTCAATGATTCGAACAGGGACTTCTTCATATGTTAAGTCTTTCTCAAACTGTAAGGGCTCATATTATATTACATGCTTCTAATCAGGCTTATATGGTCTCAATATCGAGACATGGAAAATGTTATAAATATGCTCCAATTGCGGATGTAAAGCTACCTTGTATGCCACTTCACCAACTCGTCGAAGCACTTCAAAAGGTCCAATAAACCTAGGGCTTAATTTCCCCTTTTTGTCAAACTGAATTTTCTCCTTCCAGGGAGATACTTTCAAGAAAACAAAACTACCAACATCGAATTCCTTATTTTGACGATGTTGATCGGCATATTTCTTTTGTCTATCCTGTGCGGCTATCAATCTTGCTCGAATAACCTTGATGATCTTGACGATTTATTGTACCAACTCTGGACCCACTAGCTGACGTTCACTTGCCTCATCCCAGCATAACGGAGTTCTGCATTTCCTATCGTATAACGCTTCATCAGGTGACATATCAATACTCGCTTGATAGCTATTATTATAAGCAAATTCCACCAATGGTAGATGGTCATCCCAATTTCCTTTAAAATCTATAATACATGATCTGAGCATATCTTCTAGTGTTTGGATGGTTCTCTCACTCTGTCCGTCAGTTTGAGGATGGTTCACTGTGCTCATTCTCAACTGTGTTCCCAAGCACACTTGTAGTCATTTCTAGAAATTTGATGTGAAACGTGGATCTCTGTCTGATACAATAGACACCGGTACACCATGTCTTGAAACAATTTCCTTCGCATACAGTTTTGCCAATCGATCTAGGTTAAATCTAATCTTGATTGGCAAAAAGTGTGCCAACTTTGTCAATCAATTGATAATAACCCAAATTGCGTCGAAACCTTGCTGAGTTGTTGGAAGACCTACCACAAAATCCATTTTGATATGCTCCCATTTCCATTCTGGTATCTCTAACGGTTGAAATAATTCGTTTGGCCTTTAATGCTCAGCTTTAACTTTCTAACACATTAAACATTTCGCTACGCACTCAGCCACATCCTTCTTCATATTCAGCCACCAAAAATGATGTCTAAGATCCTGGTACATTTTCGTACTTCCAGGATGAATCGAATATCTTGTGTTGTGAGCTTCACTCAGAATTCCCTCCTTAATTTCCAGTACTGGCGGAACCTAAATTCTCCCTTCGAATCAAAGTAACCCTTTCGAATCGATTTTAAATTTATTTTCCTCACCTTTAGATACTTTTCTTCTTATCTATTCACAGTTCTCATCCTGAAGTTGTGCATTCTTCACATTATCTACCTACGTTGAACTGTCTCTCATCTGGAATAATTTTTCATTGGATTCTATCGGATATTTAATTTCCAACTCCATCTTTGCCATTTCTAATATTAGCTTCTCTTGATCAGTTAACATCATCAACTTCTCTCGTCCCTTTCTGCTTATAAGGCATCAGCAACAACATTCGCCTTTCTGGGATGATAGAAAATCTCACAGTCATAGTGTTTTATTAACTTCAACCATCTTATCTGTCTCATATTCAAATCTTTCTGTGTAAAGATATACTTCATACTTTTATGGTCGATATATATCTCACACCTTTCTCCATAAAGATAATGTCTCCAAATCTTTAGGGCAAACACCACCGTGGCCAACTCTGAGTCATGAGTCGGATACCCTTTCTCTTAATCTTTCAATTGACGTGATGCATACGCGATAACTCTGTCATTATTCATAAGCACACAGCCTAGTCTTTTATGCGATGCGTCATTATACACCACAAAATTCCCTGTATCATCAGGCAATGACAACACAAGTGCTAAACTCAACCTCTTCTTTAATTCTCAAAAACTTTCCTCACACTTCTCTGTCCAAACAAACTTAACCACCTTCCTAGTTAAATTCATAAACGGAGTTGCGATTTTGGAAAAGTCTTGTATAAAATGCATGTAGTAACCTGCCAATCCTAGAAAACTCCTTACTTCTGACGGTGTCTTCGGTTAATCCCAGTTTATTACAGCTTCAACCTTTGATGGATCTACCGAAATTCCGTCCTTATCAATAACGTGCCCGAGAAACTGTATACGTTTCAACCAAAACTCACATTTTAAGAATTTAGCATACAACTTTTCTTTTCTCAATGTCTCCAATGTCACTCTTAAGTGTTCCACATGTTCCTCCTTGGTTTTGGAATACACCAATATATCATCGATAAAACACCACCACAAATTTGTCGAATGGTTTAAACACCCTGTTCATCAAATCCATGAACGTTGCAGGTGCATTGGTTAAACCAAAAGACATGACCAGAAACTCGTAATGACCATACCGAGTTCTGAATGCCGTCTTCGGTACATCTTCTGGCCTCACCTTCAACTGATGGTAACCACTCCTCAAGTCTATCTTTGAGAAATATCTTGCTCCTTTTAGTTGATCAAATAGGTCATCGATTCTAGGTAATGGATACTTATTTTTAATTATGACCTTATTCAATTCTCGATAGTCAATGCAGAGCCGCATCGATCCATCTTTCTTCTTAATAAACAACACTAGTGCTCCCCATGGCGACACACTCGGTTGGATATACTTCTTGTCAAGTAATTCCTGCAACTGCACCATTAACTCTTTCATCTCTATTGGAGCCATTCTATATGGGGCTTTAGATATCGAGGTCGTTCTCGGTACTAAATCAATCATGAACTCAATTTCTCGATCTGGAAGAAGTCCAGGAAAATCATTTGGAAATACGTCTGCAAAATCTCTTATGACTGGTATCTCTTCTAACTTCACACTCTTCTTCTGTGTATCGACTATGTAGGCTAAGTATCCTACACATCCTTGTCTCAACAACTTCTTGGATTGCATTACCGTCAGAAAAATTGCTTTTGGAGGTGACTTGCTGCCATAGAACACAACCTTTGACGAAGTCATAAGGTTAACACACTTCTTTTGGCAATCAATTACTGCCCCGTAATTGAATAACCAATCCATTCCCAGTATAATATCAAACTCACTAAGTCTAATTGGTATCAAATCTACCATCATCTCATGGCCCTTTATAACCACTCTACAATTCTTATATATGAATCTAACAGGAATCACTTCTCTATTCGCAATCTCTATGCTCAAAGGATAATCTAATTCTTCCTGAGGCAAATCTAAGTTCTGAGCAAATTCATCGAATATAAATGAAAAAGTAGCACCCGAATCAAATAACACATAAGCATTAATAACATTAATCGAAAAGATACCTAACACCACATCCTTAGACTGCACAACATCATGCATGGTCATATTGAAAGTCCTCACAGTAGGTCGGCTTAATTGTGCAGGACCATTGATAGTCAATGTACCACCGCCGATGTTTCTCTTTCCTCCACTTGCACTTCCCGCTGGCTTTTTAGGGCAATCACGAGCCATGTGATCCTTCGAATCGCAGGTAAAACATGCTCCTTTCTTTGGGCTGAAACATTTTGGTGCAATGTGTCCCTCCTGACCACAATTGAAACACACCCTCTTACCCTACAAACATACCCCAGTATGGTTCTTCTCATAAGTAGCACAAGCTTCAAACTTCTTCTTTTGTTGACTTCCTTGTTGTCCTCCCGTAGTTGAATTCTCATTTCACTTCCTCTTCTGATTGTTACTTCCAACGTTAATTCCACCAGCCTTATTTTCATTCTCATTCTTTCTCTTCTTCTGTTCTTGATTGTACTTGGTCAAGGCATCGCTTCCACCTTCCGCGATAATTTCCTTTTCCAGTACAGCCGCAAATGTGTTTAACTGGAACATTGAAACATTGCCATACAGCCATGGTTTCAACCCTTGTTCGAACCTTCTTGCCTTACGCTCATCGGTATTAACTTCATAAGTGGCAAACCTTTCCAACTCATTAAACTTCGCAGCATATTCTGGCACAGTCATGGTTCTTTGTTTTAGCTCCAAGAATTGAACCTCTAACTAATTTTGAGAACTTATTGGAAAATACATCTCGAAAAACATCTCTTTAAATCTATCCCACGCTATTACTCCTTGTCCCCCACGAACCTTATTTGCCTGCCATCAGTAGCTAGCTTTAGACTTCAGCATGAACATTGAAAACACAGTCTTCTGATCCTCGTTGACTCTAGCAACGTCAAACACCTTCTCCATTTCCATGATCCATGTTTGGACTTCAACTGGATTCATAGACCCTTGAAACTCTGGCGGTCCAACCGCTTTGAATTCCTTGAAGGTCGTGACTTGAGCTTGCGGTTGATTCGCAAGTGCTCTCGTTAACAAAGTCACCAACTGCTGAACCGGGATAGCGTTGGCCTCGTTATTATTGTTAGCAAATCCCTTAAGAGGTGGTTGTTGACATGGTTGTCTTCTTCTAGGAGGTATTTTCTGTTAAAATATACGCTTATTAGTTCATTACTCTACTTCTCGAGTATTTGAAGTTTAACTTAAACATTCTAAGATTAAAGCTATAACACAAAAAATTTCAAATAAACTTTAATATTTTATTCATTCATATCGTTTTGAAACACAATAAGAATAGCATAACCACTATTAACATCCACTTTCCTGAACTAGACAAGTTTCAGGATTACATCCTCATACTACCCCTCTATTCAACTTAAAATAATGGATTTATAGCTTATTTATTCATATACTTAACCACATATTATTATTATTATTATTATTATTCCTATTTGGGCATATTAAGACGTTGAGAGGCTTCTCTACGCTCTTCCTCCATAATATGATACGCCATCCTACGATCCATCACGAACCACGGCGAGTCTTCAAACTGAGGTGGGTAATAAAAGACTCGATCCTGGGCCCTATCAATCGCAGAATGAAAGGTATAATCCATTTCATTCATCTTGGCCTTCTTCGCTTGGACCTTAGCCTCAGCACGGTCTGCACGTTGAGTCGCCTTCATCCAAGCATCCTCTGCCCTTGAACGTTTAGTTGACTCCTCTTTCAAGTCATCTTTTAACTTCTCCATATCAGTCTTCATCTTCTCGTTCACCGCCAACAGATCTTCATGCTGACCCTTTGTATGAACTAGGTCCCACTCTCTGCTTCCAAGGCGTGAGTTGAGTTCCTAAATCTCCGCATACTTCTGCTCTATCGTAGCTTGACGCATCATAGCCAACTCCTTCAGCTCCTCAACCTTATCCTGTATTTCTATGTTATGATCGTACAGTGCATCATACATCTCAGCAGATATGGAGTTTGGTGGAAACTCCACAAGATCCTCTTCCTCATCATCCTCCTCTATCTCTTTGAACTATCTCTCCTCCTGGATCACATCATGTGCTCATCCTCTTGAATCAACTGTTCCCGCACAATGTGGATATCCCGGGGTTCGTCATCTCTAGGTACCTGAGGTATCACTTCCCTAGCTGGACTAGATCCTCCATCGTTAGACATCCTGACAACAAAATACGTTTAGGGTTTATTTATTATATGACATTCTTCGATACTCGCGAGCACATAAGTTATTAACACATAACACATAATGTCTTTTATTATATAGCTTCATTGGATGCCTTAATCCATTCCTTAAAACTCGATAAGAGTTTGAAACCACTATGTTTTCTATCTTCTTAAAGGTTACTTCCTAAGGTTTCCCCACCTAAGGTTCATAATCTAAAGCTCTGATACCAACCTGTGACACCCCCAAATTCAGATACTATCAAAATTAATTACATCTAACTACCCATAATTAAGGATAAAGACATAAAATAACTTAAATAATAATATTTCCCCTTAAAGGGTTACATCACCTTAAAAATAATCTCAGGTAATCTAACCTTAAATTATTACATAAGTCTGTAGAATACATCACAAAATAAATTAAGTCTTATAACATAATTCAATTAAATAAATTCTCATAAATCTTTAACACTTGGACATCTTGCCCTTCCCATTGCTAGTAGATGGCTCATCGACTTTCATAACTTTAGCTATAGTATTAATTGCAAGAGTGAGCAAACAATTGCTCACTGATATAAAGAGTAATAATAATAACAACATGAGTTTGAACAACGAATGCTGAATAATGGTGAACTTGTTCTACGAATCAAAAAAAATAGAAAACAAGTTCGAATTTAATATCCGAGGGTCTTAAGACCATTTAACTATATCCCCAGATTTAGGTATTATTACCCCAACCTTAATAAATCATTTAGACTATATGCCCTCTCTTACGCATTTACTTAGGGGATCAGCCCTTTGTACCATGTATTGTGCACAAACATCTAAACGTTACACGTACATAATCCCCTATATTAGGGTTGTTCGTCTCAGTTTGAATTTAGAATTTCCGCACTAAAGAAAGTTTAGCTCGGAACTAACTTATCAGTGGTTCTAGAATTTTAGAACACTATTCCATTATAGACCAATTCAATCAATAAGAGTTTGCTTACTATTTGAAGGTTCAACACAATAATATGAAACTGAACAAGGTTATCTAAGTCAAAGATCGAATAACAGAAATATATAATTGAATAGACATAGTGTATATGCAAAGTACTATATTCAAAAGAGTTAGAACAGTCTCATTTGAATCATTGAATTTAAACAGTATATGCTTTAAATAGCAATCTCAAGAATTAGGAAAGTGAAACTCGCTCGATGTAATGAACTAGATTACAAGAGCTTGTACAATCATACACAAGATTGAATCAATAGGTTTGCTCAACTTTAATATAAAACTAATTAGGAATAGAAAGCTTGCTTGACATAAAAGATAACGTAGCCATGAAACTTGCATTCATTACAAAGAGAATGAAGTTAGGGAACTTGCCTTGTATGTAAGCTACACAAGTATAATAATGTTCACTAATTACCCTACACATACCATTGAAATTACAATACCAATTAGTTATATTAATATTAGCTTTATAGGTTTAACCCACCATTTAAGTCATAACCGTTAACTTAACATCTAACCATGTTTGTTAACCATTCTAGCGAATCTGAAATCTCACTACAAACTAACATAAATCTTATCATTCATCTCTAACTTTTGTAAACATCACCTTTGTTCATTATATAACTTATTCAAGTGATAAATTAAAATCTCCATATTTTGGTATTACATTATACTACAATCTATTATTGTATGCCATGTTATTATTTAACATCTTTATCATGCATGCCAAACTAAATTAGGTCCTTGTATTATAACCCACAAATAAAATGTAAATCATCGCTTTAGGTTCAGTGACACTACAGGTAATGCGCAGCGTACGAATTAAAACTACTGATTTTGACTTTGTTTTGCACCAACACCAAAGTCAACCCAATTCCATAGAAATTCACAAAACCCAATAACTTAAACTTTGTAATAACATCTATAAACATGCAATTCTTCATACAAACAACATAAACACTTTATATAACCAATTTTGAAGAATCAAAACCACAATTTTCCCAATTTCTTCACTTTTAGCGAATTTGATTGCCAGAACTTCGTTTCTTAACCAATTGACACGATTCAAACTACGTTGATTTCGTTTCTTGACATATTATCACAATTTAACATCAATTTGCAGATTATATCACATATTGGACATCAAAATTTGTACTTTCTTAAACCATATTACATGAACATACACTGATATTTCAATTCTCTCCCTCAAACCCAATTTCCACATTCTTTGATCATCAAATAGCACTCACACGTGATTATTAACAGATTGTAACACCATACATACATATATGTATCAATCCAACATGATTAAGAAATTTACAGACAATAATCCTTGAAAACTCAAAACATGAATGTGACAACCTGGAAAATCGAATTGTCCAAAATTTAAGATTTAAAGAATTAGTTATTAATAAAATAAAATTTTATTATTAATATTTTATGCTATGTGTTTATTAATCATTCTATAACCTAGAATGATTATAATACGGGAGGATTCTGGCTACGAGCTGGACTGAATGGGTAAGAATTTTCAAGAAGAAAATAAAAATTTTCCAGGAACAAAATACTTCTGAGGAAAAAGATGAAATAGACACTATTCACCCGACAAAACCCTAAGGGTTAGGGTTTGAATAACCTAAGCCTTTCCAAGAGTTCGCTATGTCAAAATGACATTCCGTCGAAAGATTTGAAGATAATATATCGTGAAAAGTTAAGTAAGCCGATAAAAGTTTTTCTCAAAAAAGTGCAGAAATCGGACGAAATAAAAATGACAAAAAGTATTGTTATATATTTTTCATTCGTTTAACTACGTTAGGGGAAAATGTGAAGGAAAATGCTTAACGTCAAAAAATGTTTTTTAGTTTTTCGGTGATCTGAAGAATACGTAAAAGTTAAACTGTAGAGGAAAGACGAAATATCTAAAAATATTTGGAATCCGAGAATCGCAGTTTTTAAAACTATCGGACGAATTCCTCAAGACGGAAGCACGAAGCTTCCAGGAGAAGCTTCGTGAATAGTAAAGAGGTGTGAATAGTAACCTTAAGGGTGAAATGAATATTTTTCCCCTAGCTTTGAAAATCTATATAAGAGATCCTAAATTCATTTTGTTGGTGATTTTGAAAATCATCAACACTTGAGAGAGAGAGAGAACTCGGATGGGAAGGAAAAAGAAGAGGTAAAGTTAGCTCATGAGCAAACTTTGTCCAACGAGAGGAGATTAAAGAAGAAAGGTAATCCAAAACCTAACTTCTATATAAATTTTCTTTAAGTTTTATATGTTTAAAACAAAACTTAATGAGAATAGAAGTAAAAGATGTTAAGAATGATTTCATATGATTGAAATCATGAGAAAATGAAGAAATTAGAATTAGAAGTTTAGTTTATAAATTTCTTAAGGAAGTATAAGTTTGGTAATAAATTTGAACGATCCGAATGAATCATATGAATGATTCAGTGGAATTAGTAAGGAATGGTGTTTCATAACACCGAATTCCAATAAAAAGTGAAATTATAATCAAAATATCGATTAAAAATGAAGAACGCGAAGACTACGCGAAGAACGCAAAGAACATTGTTGATGGACAAATTTAAAACCATCGTAGTATAATTTGTTGTTGATGGACAAGTTTAAAACCATCGCGTATAAGTTAGTTGCTTATTGCTTGGTTAGGAACGGTAGAAACGTACATGAAGAACGGATTAAACTTGGCTATAACGAAGTATGGCAAAAATTTCGTAAAAGACAAACGAGAAATAGAAAGTTTGTAAATGAACCCGAACGTGTAGGGTTTCATAAGAATGTAAGAGAACGTAGAAAATGTGAGTCGTTGACTCAAGAATGAACGAGTTCCAAGTTCGGATGACCGAATTATGGACGAACGAACGAAGAACGTTAATAATATAAAATGAACGATTGATGAAGATTAAGCCAATTGAATGACATGTTAACAGATTCAGAATAAATTTCTGTCCAAGGGAAGTTAAAGTACGTAAGATAAAGAAGAGAATGGCTTTAGAAAGACCTCGTTCTGAGTTATAACGAAGGAGTTGTGAGATTGTGAAGTAAGGGCCTCAAACATTTTCCAACACTTAGAAAAAAATTCAGATTTTAGGGCTGGCGCCGCAGACTCAATCATGCCAGAGCGAAATGCAGCCATGGCCTGTTGGGAAGAATGCATCTGCAGAGTGGAAATAAGCAAATATAATAAAGAAGAAAGAGGGTGGCGCCGCAGCGCCAACCCAAGAAGTCCAACAGTGGCATGTGGCACTGCAGCGTGAGAAGAAAGAGGGGAACCAGCGTCGCAGCGCCGGTGCAGGGCAAAGCCCAGAGAAGAGCTTTTAACTGCTCAACTCTTGGGGGAAGTGTAATGGAAGATAAAGAACATATAGTTCACCTAATTTAACACTTGATTAAGTGATTTAAACCTTTAGTAAATGTTGAACGGAAAGATTGAACGGGATTAAAAGACAAAGAATGTAATCGCAAGTTACGAAACTGATATCCGGGGACCGTAGTCGCGATAAAACGAATGTGGGGGATTTCTATAGTTATGATTCCTTAGACGTTAAGCGACGAGGGTAATGAATAACATTTCGATGTTATGATGTTGTAATGAGAGATATGCATAAAGCGTATAGACGTTGTGAACGCAACGCAGTTGCGATGAATGATCGGTCTTAGCATACAACGAATCGTATGGCTTCGACATTAAGAAAGAATAATGAACGGTATCAAGAAAGTCATAATGAACGGTAACAAGATTAATAAAAGCCGAATGTGAGTCGGATAGAGAATATTAGAATAAAATGTAAGCGTTAAACACTTTAACCGATGTGAAGGTTGAGTGTACGCGAATATTAAACGAGCAGAACATACATCCCATGTATGGTTTGACCGTAGGGTAATGAAGACCAATGATTAAACTTGTGAATGGTGAAGAACTGAATTAAAGATAATAACGTGTAACGTAAGAAGCTGAGTTAGTAATTATAACTTGGATAACGTTCCGAGTTAAATGAACCGAACGTTATAAGATAAGAATAAGGTAATGTAAAATGATTAGACGATAAAGAATGAATCCTGAGGTATGGCATTTAGTTGCCAAAAAGCCAAAAGGAATGAGAAATTGACTTAATGAACATTATAGTTTAATGGTTCGGATAAGTTAAGATAAGTTTAGGTTGTGGTACAATCGTAATCTTTGATGGTTAACATATGGGAGCTGGGCTAAACAATTCCTTCAAAGAGCGAAGGTATATACGAAATTGGCAACCGATCTAACTCGCTGTGAAAGACAGTATAGATGAGACGAGAACTTGTTTATTGGTTGTTTGTGGGAAACCACTCAGAGTACCATATGGACTACTAGCAGAGACACGATGTGTGCTGAGTCCTAGAGGAGTTATAAGAAGAAGATGAGAATGCAAATCATCAAAGATGATGATCGTATGAGTAAGACATCTCCGTATGTCATGAAGCCGTAAACCGGTAAAGAAAGTTGGTTATGTAAACTTAGATTGCAAGAACGCGAACCCTAAGAAGTAAAGTTAAGTAAACCAATACGTAAGTCAAGTATATAACTAGTTGGTGTATGTGCTATTTCCTTATGTGTTTTATAGGAATTGGAATAAGCAGTTCAGCGTAACTTGTAAGTTGTAGATGTGCGTAAGGCAAGTTTCCTAACTTCATTCATATTTTAAATGAATTCTCGTTTCTTAAACTTCTCAGATGTTGAACTTGAGAAGTTCTGTCTATGTGCGAATGTTCGATATTTGTACAAGGTGGTAGAACGCATGAGGCCTTGTGCCACAATTTGATCACTTCAGTGTTTCTATGAGATGAACTGTTCTGTAATTGAACTGTTCAATATGAGAATGTTCTGTTTATACATGAATCTTTATTGTTAAGTTTGTGCTAATGATTCTAGCCAGACATGATGTGTATGAAAAAGAGTAGAAGAATGAAAGTATTTCAAAGTTAATGTAACTAATATTTTAAAATGATAGGAATCGAGATTATTCCTATTATTCAAACTACTTCATAACCTTTGTTCAGTTATCGAAGTTCTAAAGGAATGTTTGAATTCTTGAAGTTATTTGATCAACTGCTGTGACTTGCTGAGCAATTGAATGCTCACAGTTGCTTTAAATGAAAAACATTTTCAGCGTACGAGTAGAAAAACTTAAGGATCCCGTAAAGATCAAGCTGATCGGTATCCAGAAGAAGTGTCATTCATTAGATGAATGAGCGTGAAGATTTAGCGAAGACTTGTAATGTAGAATAGTTTAATTAAACTATAGACTAGTTTAATGAACTATCATGTATCCTTGGTGGCGGATGAAAGTCACTCGTGTAAGATGTAAAGAATAATGTAATCATCATTATTTTTAATGAACGAGGTTATAAGGTATTAGAACCTGGGAATTAAGAATTTATATTGTTATATTTCACTATATAATGATGTATGTTTGAGAAGAAGTGGGATCGTGACGTACGGAATTCGGGTGTGAAGATAGACCAAATTTTAGGGCGTTACAAAGTGGTACCAGAGCTGATAAGTTATAAACCTTAGGTATGAGTACATAAGACTATAATTGTAGAGAGAAGGATAAGAAGATCGTTAAGTTAAACGATTAAGGAAGAAGATCACCACGTGATCATAGTGAATCGTAATAATAGATGATCTGTTAAACGATTAATAATTTATAGCTAGTGCTATAAATGAATGGTACTATAAATTAGTACGGGAAGAAGAACTCAGATTGAGTTGTAAAGGATAGCATACGAATTAAAGAAAATTCGTATTAAAGAAAAAGTTAGAAGTTGTAAGATTTCAATTGAGGACTCGTGTGATAGCTGAGTTGTATGAACCTTTGTTATGGGTAGAGGTTTGTGCTTTGGTGTAACAACTGCTTAGCTTATTACAATGATAATCATTGGAATATGTCGCACTATCAATATGTATATGATGAGAAAGTGAATCTTTTCTCATGTATATGCTTGATAGGTAGAGAATGATAAGTTAGGTGCGAGTTCTTGAAACTCATACTTATGAAAAGTTTGTAACTCATAGTTATATGCTATGTTTCTGTGCCCTAAGCATATGTATAGTCCTTGATTTATTCTTGGATTACATATTGCGAAGATAAGTTCTTAAACACATATGGTTGTGGAAAGTTCCTAAACATAAAAAGTGTGGTAAGTTGATGGACTATACTAAGGTATAGGAATGTTTAGATTGAAAGCAATTATTTTCAGTATACTTAGCATTGAAGGTGATAGAGAAGAGTAAGTATTGTTGCAAGTAAGACAATGAAGGAAGATGGAGAAATAGGATATTCCAAGTCATCTAGCTATGATAGATTTCGAAGTTTATTAAAATCATGCTTATGTGTGCGTTTGAAAAGGGAAAGAACTGGTTCAACTTTTGGAACCCATAGATTTTAAAAGAACTATTCTTTATATGTCTATGCTAATTATTTCGGCTAGACCAAAATTGATTTGAAATATCAAAATTAATTTTATATCATCAGTGCATTTAATGCAAAGATGGTAAAAAGATGGAGTTATTAATGCAATTGAACCTAGTGTTGGATGTGATCTTAGGATCAACAATCGGCTATGATATGATGTATAATGATAAAGTCATAAACTGACGAAGTCCTCAATGTACTGTTAAAAGTACGGTATCATGACGTCATAAAACATTTTGATGTATTGTAAAAGAATTTAAAGGATAGTCGATGTCAATTGATTTGACTAGACAAATGTTTCAAGTTGATATCCAATTTATTGGTATGGTCTAAGCTATTTGATTCGGCTAAGACAAATGGTATGTCATGTTATAAGAAAATTGAGCTTTCTTTGAAGAGTTATGCCAAACCAAATGATTTTGGTGCAGAATCTAATGATTAAGTCTGAGGTGAATACACCCCGAAATGGGGTTATACGATGGGTTAATCTCCTACGTATGAAAGAAGTAGTTTACCTTCTGGGTGATTATAAACTGACCGTGAAAGAAGGGTTACGACGTCATGATGGTAAACCTAGTAAGAGTTCATGGTCAATTTGACTCCTCGGCAAAATTATGAAATGTTTTAAAGGAATTCTTATATTTCTCGTTATTTATTCTACTTCATGATTCTTGATAAGTTATGAAGGTTAGGAAATGTTTAAAAGATAAGAACTTCTTTGAAGAGAAGTTGAGAAGAAGGGTATGTTAAAATTTTGAGGACGAGGAACCAGTTAATTGGAGTATTAGCTGCATGCAACTGCTATGTCGAATCATGCGTACAAGTAAGTCCTTGACTCTTCTCCTAGTAGTCATTATTCTTGGGTGATGATTAAGGTATTTGTTTTACATTATAACATGAATTTAATTTCCATCTAATTATGACAAGTTATCTTTCAATAAGCTAGTGCATTCTTTCATTTTTCTCCAATTTGTTGTATATATTTTAAGGATACTGCTTTGTGGATTCAAATTCAAGACACTGGTGGAACTAGGGGTTCTAGGGGGGTCATATAACCCCCCAACTCAGGAATATGAAGCATGTTAATGTTCGTTAAATTTGATCTTTGTTATGAGATGATATTAATTCATTTGCTTCTTCATGTCCTTCCACCTATAATAAATTAACAATATTATTTTAAGATAAAATAATGTTAAATAAGTTTGCTAATTAATTAATTAATATCGCACTCATTTGTCTTGCTGATTTAATCATACCTTAGTATCAATTTTTTGTAAATGAAAATAACTTAATTCATTTTCTTGCTTTGATCAGTGACTCCTCTCAGTTGTCTCCAAGGAAGATAACCAGAACCATAATATAAGGTTTTGAATATATAATATTATAATTTGTAATTTATCCATAAAAGTAGCTAATCAGTTGACTAAAAACTTCAAAGTCTGATTAATAGTCTCATAGTTCGGAGGAAATTAATATATATATATATATATATATGTATTTAAAGTCATTAGACTCACAACTCAAAGGTTGACAAGGGTTGGAATAGGATGTTGTGAAATACTGTAATTGGGCAAAATGAATTTAAAAAAAGCACTCCAAGCGTCAATAAATAAATTTTTTTTTAATGTATTTTGACCCCCTCTAAAAATGTTCTGGTTTTGCCACTAATTCAAGACAAGGATGGTTAATCGCAGATCCATAGTATACTTTCATGATAGAGATTGTGATATAAACTATTTGCCAAAAAAATGCTGATATTTGGTTACAAAACATGCATTCAGAAAAAGTTGGTCTTAAGGATGCTGCAGTTGAGTTATTGATAAAGTATGTTCTCTCTTTTATTTATTTTAATTAAATCATTGTCATTCTATTTTTTTAATTAAATCATTATCATTTTAGTTTATATATTAACATATATATCTTTTAGTATTTTATATAAATGTCTTGATGATATTATAATTTTTGAACAAATAGATTACGACTTCTCATGAACTATAGATTCAACACTATATTAGTATCTCTTGATGATATTATAATTTTTAAAGCTCTAGGCCTTCAATTGTTACTCCTGTTTTTGCAAAATCAACAGCCATAGAGTGAAGAGTTGCCAATTGAAGATATTTTTTACTCATAGCTTTATTTGACTCAAGGTCTGCATGTACTAAATGTCCAGTAGAGATTGTACCCTAGGTATCATTGATCAGCTAATTAATCAACAACTAACTTATTGTTTTCTTATAAAATCAGACTTATTGGGAAATATGAGAGACAAATGGAGTTGTAGGAAATTCAACAATATAGAATGACAATAAGTGTTTTCCCATCCATACTATACTTCCTCTTGAATTCCTGAACAAAGTGGTTCAATGGTGAACCACTTTGTTCAGGAATTCAAGAGGAAGTACAGTATGCTGAACTACTTATTGGTAACTATTGAATTTCCTGTAACTCTCCTTTTGTTCTCTTATTTCCCAATAAGTCTGATTTTGCAGGAAATTCAAAAGTTCTTTGTTGATATATAATCCTTCTGATCAATGATACCTTAGGTACAATCTCTACTGCATATTTATTACATGCAGACCTTGAGTCAAATAAGACTATGAGTAAAAAATATCTCAGTTGGCAACCTTTCACTCTATGGCAGGTGATTTTGCAAAAATAGGAGTAAAAACTGAAAGGCCTAGGGTTTAAAACCAAGGATGTTTCCCGATTTCATGGAGAGGTTGGTCACAACTAGCTTACACTTCTCAAGGAGTAATGGGGACAAACTTTATCGATGACGACCGACTATTAAGATAGTATAATCTTCTTCTTGCACTTGGCAGGCATTTGCAGTCTCCAAGTTCTAAGGAGTTAGCTTAATCATGTAGTGACGAAAGCAGCACAATAGCAGGATGATGCCGAGGTAATCGTGTCATTATTTAGCTTTATGTTTAGTTTTGCATGTTTATGTTAGCACACTTTAGACATGACACTTAAGAAAGTAATTAAGAATGAAAAAACCAAGTCCGTTTTAGTCGGACAATTTTTGATTATGTCTATAATGTTAATGTTAGCATGTCTAATTAATGTTATTATATATTCCAATGGTATATATAGGACATTTGGTGATCGTGTAACTATAAATTGTTTAACATACGCATATTCAGTTTTAGTCAGATGGTTTTTGTTTATATTTATACGTACGTAAATGTTTATATATATATATATATATATTTATATTGTGTTTGATTTTAATTATATATATATATATGGATCGATCGATGGATCTCGATAGATTTATAGGAATGTTGGTTTATATATAGATATTGTTGTGTGTTGGGATATAAATTAGGTACAAACAGGTACAGTTTTTTTGGGAAATCCACCAAACAGCCAAAAAAAAAATTTAAAATTAGAAATCAACGACCACATGCAGTCGCTAATGTTTATCATCGACCGTTTATGAACCCAACCTGTTAGCGACCGCAGTGGTCGCTAGTGGTGGTCGCGGACACATGGACCACGCCACCAATGCGAGTTGGCTCATGGTGACTTAGCTCAGCGACGGATTCGATCGCTATATAGCAGTCGCTAACCTATCAGTCACTAAAAGTTCTCGCTATTGTGCAGACAACGACGATATTACATGCGCCCACTATCAATGATCGAATTCGGTCGCTGATAGGTATCTGCGACCTTATGCAGTCGCGGATAAGCTGCCGCTGATAAACCTTTTTCTTGTAGTGAGACTATAAAAAATTGGGTTATAGGCGACGGGGAAAATGTCGACGGCATAAATCCCGTTGCGAATAAGATTAATAGCGACGGAAACACCATCGACAACGGGGTTCGTCGATAATGATATTTTCCCTCCTTTTCCAAGTTGGTGGTCGATAGATTTTCGTCGCGAATGAGTATACTTTCATCAATAATTTGGATGGATTTGGCGCATAGATTTTGCGATGGAGGGAAATTTCATAGGTGATGGAAAGGTAAAGGACTTGTCGTCGCTATTGAGTTAATATCGATGAGGTTATATTCGACGGACTTGCAGTTGAGAATGACCCTTATGTTTTAAGCACTAATAAGACTGTAAATGAGCCAATCAGTTCAGGCTCGACTCGAAAAAGTAAGAACGAGACTTTGATTCATTAATAATATGATCTAAATCTGAGCAAAAAAAATAGTTTGAATAAAAATATGAGTAGAATTTAAGCAATGTTATACTCGACTCTTTTAAGATTCAAACTACTCGAGTTCTCGATTGTGATTCGATACGTACTCGATTGATACAAATTCGATTAAATACTCGATAAATTCTCTTATAATATGTACAAAATTATATCAAATTAGGATAATTAATTATTATTTTGTTTTATTTTTAATTTTAATTATGATTTTATATTTGTAAAGTGTGATAGTAAATATATTTTCTCATTTTTAAGTAAAATAAATAATTCAATTTATATTTATTATAAAGCTAGTTATTATGTGGGAGACTCGACTTCGAGCTTGAATTTGAAGCTCGCGGGTATTTTGAATATAATTCGATCAGAGTCAGATCAAATTCGAGTAATAAATATTCGAATCAAGTTGAATATGAGAAGCACTTTATTCTCTATGGTTCGACTAGTTTACAACCTTAAACCCTAATGTCAACAGAAATCAGTACACTGTAGTCCCTACCCCCTCTCTTTTCTAAATTAAGCGCACATTACAACATCTCTCAGCATTCACCAGCGTCGCCTCCTCATCAGCGCACCTCTCACCGGCGCCGGCACACCCTCACTGTCGACCACACCCTCTGCTCCCCTCTTCATCTTCCTTTACTTTCCTGTTTTGCTTCTCTCCCGCACCTCCGCCCACCGCCCCTTCCCAGCCACCTCCCTTAGTCTCGCCGCCTTCTGTCAATTTCTAAGCTCAAATAAGGGTAATTCCCCTCCACCATTTCCCAATTTTAGCATGGTCTCTATTTTCTTTTATTTTTTAAGCTCTCTATTGTATTTAATTCTACTAAAGTTATTTGTGCAACTGCATTTTAAAGTTTCTAGTATGGACTGACATCTACTGAATTTAATTTGTATAGCCTTCCTATCATGAAGAAGCATGTTGTGGTGCCAATTGTATGTGAAGCTGAAAATTGAACAAACATAGCAAAGTAGAGTTTATCAAAATTAAATAATTCACCTAATATATAATCAAAAATGTAAGCAAATACCTTTTTTGGGGTCAATATATACCAATTACACACAATTTTCACTTTAAAATATATCTTTATCTTGTTTTTGACAATTGATTTCAAGACTTTAAAGTGAAATTAAAACCATGTTTATACTATTTATTTCATTGTTTTCCTTTATTTTCTTTATGATTTAAAGATGTGAATTTTCAATTATAGTGTATGATTATTTGTTGTTCTTAATACCCAATTTAGATTTTTGGAAACCATGAATTTGTTTCTTGAATATTTAGAAAAATTTAGGAAAAGTAGACCAAAACGGGCCTCGAGGGTCGAAACGACGCGAAACCATAGGCGAAATACCTCTTAAATATATTTTGAACACGTTAAAACTTACGGGACACGATTCAGAGTTCTGGTGGCCAAGTTATCTGCACGTTTGCTTAATTTGTATAAAGAACACCTAGAAAATTTTAGAAAAAGTATACCAAAACAAGCGCCGGGGGTCGAAATGATCCGAAACCATAGACGGAATACCTCTTAAATATATTTCAAACACGTTAAAACTTACGGGACATGATTCAGAGTTCTGGTGGCCGAGTTATCCGTACATTTGCCTAATTTGTATAAAGAACACTTAGAGAATTTTAGGAAAAGTATACTAAAACAATCCACGGGGTTGGAACGATGCGAAAATTTTATGTTTATATTTTTATTTTTATGTATTTTGTGACGCCCTCAAAATAGGTATACATCACCCATCTTGGGTCGCCAGATACTTGGTACTGAAATCAAATACAAACTTAATTATACAACTGTCGTGTAAAATATGACAAAACATAAGCTGAGAGTTTTGACACGAATATTGTCTTCTAGACAATATCTAAACTCAAATTCAGTCCTCATTATAATTATTATCACACTATTTTACATAATAGTGAGGACTACTATAGCCACTTATCATGGACCATCACTCCATTTCCCGACTAGTCCCAGCTACGTTCTCATTTCCTGAAGAGAACAGTGAAAGAGAAGGGTGAGCTCAACTAGCCTAGTAAGAAATATTATGACTAAGATAATGCAGAATAAATTATCGTTAGCCTTCAATAGTATAATAACTGATAGAATACAATAAACAACAAGTTTTAGATCAACAACTATAACGGAATAAGCAATCCATTAGAAGAGTCAAGTAGAGCATGATATCTACTATCTTCTATGATTTAAAAGTTTATCATCAATTTTATCGCTGAGACTCAGCTTAATAAATAATCCACATCACTGAATTATCCATGCATTACGGGCCAAGGATATTCATTAGTATCACAACCACGAATTATCCATGAACTATGGGCCAAAGATATTCATGTTTTCACCAATGGTCATGATCATGCCAAACAACAATTCATCTTTGCACCATTGGCCGAAGAGAACGCATGGTTATGATCATACCAACATCTTTCCATCAATGCACTACGGGCCAATGAGGACTTTTACCACATCATTTGTAACATTACGGGTCATGATTATACCGAATAATCCCTGGTCATAATCATACCAATCAACAGTCCATTTATGCACTACGGCCAAAAATGACTTTCATCACAATATAAGCATGAGGATGATGACAATGATATAAGAATTCAATTAAACGAAAGCAAAGATAACTTTTAAAAAATATATAATTTAATTTATCCAAAATTCAATAATATCCAAATTGTCAACATGATACTGCTTTGTGGAGTAAAATTCAAGAATAATATTGTACCAAAACTGATTTGGACCAAAAAAAAATTAATTTTTGTCATGAATAGTACTCCGGGTGAATAGTATCTGAGTGAATAGTACCCTGTAAATAGTACTTCAGGAATAGTACTTCATGAATATTACTTTATGAATAGTACTTCGTAAATAGTACTTTTTGAATAGTACTTTGTGAATAGTACCATATTTATGAATAGTGCGAATAAATAGTACTCTGTGAATAGTGTCGTACATATGAATAATACCCGTAAATAGTACTCCGGCATGAAAAGCTTAAAATTTAACAAGAATCTTCAAAAAAATATCCTTGTGAAACGATACTAGATGAAGCGCAAATTTCAAGGATATTCTACTAATTTCACAGAGTATAGAAGCAATACTTTAACAAAATGAGTGTAGAATTAGGAATATGAAACGAAATAATATTACTTACATACTACAGAGTATGAAAGAAAATATTATTTCATACGAATATTGAACGAAGATAATATTCCTTACAAATATTGAACGAAATAAAATTCTTTACGAATACGAAAAATAACATTGTAAGCGAATATGAAATAAATAATACACCTTACCTTAGTAGAAGGCTAGATACTACAATAGTGAAGTAGCAGAATACTCTTCTTCTTTCTCTCTGTAGTTTTTCTCTCTATAATTGCTCTTGTGAGTCTTAGTGAATTGGTGAGAATGAAAGAAGAATGAGCTTCTATTTATAGGAAAACATAGTTTTGAT
Organism: Panax quinquefolius; assembly: GCA_020205615.1. Classification (NCBI taxonomy): domain Eukaryota; kingdom Viridiplantae; phylum Streptophyta; class Magnoliopsida; order Apiales; family Araliaceae; genus Panax; species Panax quinquefolius. The sequence continues at coordinate 40,493,572 of CM035163.1, read as the reverse complement.
AATTGCACGATTAGGGGCTCAAAATATTACATTATAGTACCTTCATCTATACCTTTATTTTTAATTTAGTCCTTAAAGTATTATCAATCTTGCATCACCTCACCTAATAGTATATGCATGTGAATCAATAGTTCCATACATGTGAACCAACAGTAATTTGCATGTGAACTAATAGCAATTAATTGCTCATTTATCCGATTAATTGCCCTTTTGGTCAATTTAACATCTAGAAATCAATTATTATCGAAATAAATGTTAATTTCCACTAACACTAATAATCCCAACACAATAGAAATATTTTTTATCAACAATTTCATCTTTAATCAACGCAAACTTATTCATCATTAATATTATAACTCACAATATTTAACAACCAGATCATTCCCAGGAAAGAGGGGGCTTTCCGATAAGGATTTCTCCTTATTAGCGCAGAATTAGGTGACCAAACCCCTTTCCTCAACAGAACTTTCTAGACATCATCAATAATGAAAATAATAATATGAATAACTTTTTCGTCTCAATTATTGATTTAATAATATAAAATATTATGCAGATGATACTATGACAATAATTGAATCAATAATATGAGAGATATCATGCAGCAATTACTGTAGCAATAATTAAGTATAATTGAGTAACTTCTCACGTAAGCATCAATAATCAATATCGTGTGTTACTATGCAATCACGCGTATTACTGTACTTTTACCACCGGGTATTTCAACAATTTAACGGTAAAACTTTCGCCGTTATTTTTATAAAAAGATTTTCTGTCATTTCCTAACTCCGACAATAATTCCATTGTGGGTTCCACCAATGATTGTGTTGTTGTACGAATATTCCCTGTTAAAACGAATATTCCCCGACCAATTGAATATGTTATGACAACTTGCATACTTTGCAAAATTTATAAATACTACCCACAACTATAACATTATATCAAATCCACACCTTAATATTAAAAAAATATTTCGAGTAATTAAATCTTCATTCATAAAATTTGGGGTCTTACATATGTAACTACCTAGTTTTGGGTTGTACAAACTAAGGTCTTGTATCTAGTTAGTTTGATGGTTTATGTATCTAACTAGTTTTTGGGTTGTACAATGATTACATTTTATATCTAGTTACATCTTATAGTTTATGTGATTACGTTATGTACGTATTTGATGGTTGATTATATATATTTGATTGTTATTGGTATGCATTAGTGAGTAATTATTTGTGTTTTTTTGGTTTATAATAGGTATAATTATGTATATGTAAAATAACTGGGGGTTTTGCATATTTTAAAAAAATTATAAAATGTCATCATGGCATTTTAATTTTTGTTTATTAATGAGTATCATGCATTTGACAGACGATCATTACTAATGACTAGCCCAATAAAAAAAATAAAAACTCATTGCCAACGGATAAGAGTCATTGGCGATGGATTTTTCGTCGCCAATGATTTTTTGTTCTTTCATTGAACCATTCATTAGAAACGAACTGTCCGTTGTCAATGTCGTCGCCAACGACTCATTACCAACGGACAGTCCGTTGCCAATGAGTCTGTCGCCAATGACCTCATTATCGACGGCTATCGACGAGAGCAAGGGGCGACGACACCTGAGGCGACGACATTGCTAACGAGCACACCTTTTGCCAATGACCTCATTGGTTGTTCATTGGCGATGGGCATGTCCGTCGGTAATGTCTTATTTTTTATAGTGATACGAATGATGTGTCTTCTAGGTTGTATGTATGTAAAAAAGTTAGTACACCAATTATTGTAAAGAGTTTACCAGATGATGAAGATGATAGTAATAAAATAACTAGACATAGAGACTCTATAAGACACACATTATGCGAAGCTAGAATATATGTTTTCCATAATAAGAAAGAAGATAATTGACGTACTTCTACCATTGAATTAGAGCAAAATCATCACTTAATGACCCCTACCAAGGTAGATTTGATTAAGATACATATGAATATTACTCCGATTGCACGGTCTTTACACTTTATATAAGTCTGGATTTGGTCATAGTAGGATAATGAATGATATGATCACAATAGGTAGAGGAATGCAAAATTTTCCTTTCTCTGATGTAAAAATTCATAATGTGGTGAGAGATTTAAAGCATGATTCGGAAGATGAAAATGATACACAAGCAACAGTCAATTATTTGAAAAACTTGCATCCATAAGTGCAGGTAAAAAAATTTCCCGTGTAAAACTCGGTGAAAATAATCGCATAACATGTATTTTGTGGGTTGACGTCTGATCAAGGTTAATGTATCAATGGTTCAGAGACATTATGACATTTGACACTGCATATAGGACAAATAAGTATGACATGTCATTTGTTCCATTTATCGGGGTCGACCCCCATTATCAGTCTATTGTGTTTGAATTTGCATTGTTAGGGGACGAAACAAAGGACATTTTCATTTGCGTATTTGAGACGTGGCTTGAAGCTATGGACTATAAGACACCTAGTTATAACCATCATCATTAACCAAGATAAATTAATGAGTAATGTTATTGCTACGATACTCCCTTCCACTTATCTTGTATTGTGTTCTTGGCATATTAACAATAAATTTCCTGAGAAATTGCATCATGTTTATTCTGAGCACCCATCGTTCAAATATTATTTTAACAATTATGTGTATAATTCATTGTCCATTAATGAGTTTGAAGAGCGTTGACAAATTTTGATAAAGGATTATATATTGTATAACAATGAGTGGCTTAGAAGTTTGTATGATGTACGAGAGGAATGGATTCCTGCGTATACAAAGAGATATTTTGCCATGGGAATCATAACCACCAGAAGAAGTGAGGGCATGAACCATTTTTTTATGAGTACGTTAATGCTTCAACAGACATGAAAGAATTATAGTGCAGATAGTCAGAAGGAATTCATTAGAGAGCGGAAGGCCGACTACATAACAAACCATCGAAAATGGAATATGGTATGCGGGTCATCCTAGGAAATGCATGCTGCAAAGGTGTACACAAAAGAGATGTTTAGACATTTTAAATGTCAACTCGCCGATTCTCTGAAGTACAATGTGAACAAAGTTACTGAGTTGTGTGTCATCGATACTAAGGTTTATGTAGTGTATAGGGCAGATGCAGCTGAAGGTAGTCGGATATTTAAAGAATTTGTCAACAATCGTTAACTGGGGTAGATAACATATAATTGCCAAAAAAATTCTAGTTCTTGTGAAATATTCAGGCACATCTTGAGATATTATATATTTAAGAGTATTTCACAAATACATGATGACGTGATTCTTCCGCGATGGACAAGAGATGCGAACAAGAGCAATGGTGAAGAATTAATCGTTAACGTAATGACTGCTGACTTTGAACAAAATCAATCAATGCGATATAATCATTTGATAAGTGATTATCAGGAATTAGCGACCAAAGTTTCTTAATCAGTTTGAGGTTACAAAATTATCCTTAAACTGAATGCACCAGAAAAAGCCTTGGTTGAGCAATATGATCCGGATGAGAATATTAGCGAACTGGAAAACGATGACTTTGAACGCGCAGTAAGAGATACACCTCAAGATATGGGTTTCGATAATGATGAATTGATGATGAAGTTGAAGCGGTAGAAGCGAAGACGAGGAGTTTTTGCCTCCAATTTCTTCTCAAACAATGGGCCAAAAAAAGTAATCCAGATTTAAAAATTCACTTGAGAAAATTATGGGTTAAGCCTTACCAAAAATGTGCAATTTTCGGATTTGAAAACAACCGAGATAAAGGCAATCACTATGGAGTGTTAGGGATTCTTGAGGCTAAAAAATAAGTAAATTTTAGTATATTCAATAAAGGTTGTAAACGAGTCGAACCGAAGCGAACAGAGAGCTACTCGAATTTGATTCGAATTTAAATTGCATTTAAAAAAGTCTACTCAAATTCGACTCGGCTCAAATATTTATGACTCGAATTCAATCTGACTCACATCGAATTATATTCAACTCTCGAGCTTTAAATTCAAACTCGAATTCAAGTCTCCATATAATAATTAGCTTTATAACAAAAATAATTATAAATTAAATTTGTTATTTTACTTAGAAATGAGAAAATATATTTACTATTACAGTTTACAAATATAAAATCATAATTAAAAATAAAAATAAAATAAAATAATAATAATTAATTATCCTAATTTGATTTAATTTTGTATATATTATAAGAGAATGTATCGAGTATCTAATCGAATATGTATCAATCGAGTATGTATCGAATCAAAATTGAGAATTTGAGTAGTTTGAATCTTAAACGAGTTGAGTATAATCTTGCTCAGATTCTACTCATATTTTTATTCAAACTATTTTTTATGCTCAAATTTTGATGATATTATTAACGAAGTCGAGTCTCGCTCGTATTTTTTCGAGTCGAGCCCGAATAGAGCCCAAATTATTTGGTTCGTTTACAGCCTTGTATTTAATATTGTATTATTTATGCTATATTTTTTGTATAATTTTTATGGACATGTCAGTGAAAGATGAAATTTTATGTTGAGAATTATTTTAAGATTAAGAATTATTTGCTAAATTTATGTTATTTGAGGTTGAATATTGTGTACTAATGCAAAAAACTATTGTGTACTATCTTATATGCAATATTATTTATGTTATGAATGTGTTCTAAGCCAAAAAAACTAAGGCAAAATGGCATATTGTTTTTTCAATTGCCACTACAAGGTATATTGATAAATGCTGAAACAATGTTCACTTTTGCCTTAGTTTTTTTAGCTCTTACTCCTTGCCATTACAAGGTGTTTCGACAATTGCATAAATAATGTTCACTTTTTCCTTAGTTTTTTAGCTCCTACTCCCTGCCGTTACACCTTCTAGCGGCAATTGCAGAAACACTTGTACGCCAAAAGCACCCTCAAATGAATAGGAGGATATATAGGCCTGGGTGGTGGGGATGTAGCTCTCATGTACGCCAAAATCAAACGGCTTCACCTACTTTTCTTACAATTAGGAGTGGGATCATTCATCATCAGTGCCCCTTGTTGAGGTACCTTATTCCCCCTTACGTCAAAATTGTATATGTCGTAATGGTGGTCTCATCTCTATTTCTCCAAAACATACTCAGGAGGTATCTGGATAAATGCAAAACACTTATCAAGTCAGAACTTTGTGCTCTCAACCTGTCATGTAAGATAAACACAACTATTAGCAACAATAAATAAGATCAATAAGTATATATATATATATAGATCTTAGAATAAAAATTTAAACAATGATGTTTGTGTACCGTGTTAATGAGATGAGGTTGTTTGTATACAGACCTAGGCTCATAAGTATGGTCTTGGTCCACTTCAGGCCAAGGTTGATGCACTTTTCTACATGTAATTCTCTCGTACCACTCCATTAATAATCAATATTCACGTAGTTTGAAATCTCGTAATGTTATCCCTCAAGATGATATATGTAAGCATCTCAATGTGAAATGTACACTCGCCTCAAGGCCATGCAATCATCAACGTCAAACTTATGTTCCTTAGGCTTTATTAGCTCATAATGATTTTCGACTAGAGAGGGTATACCTTTCATGAACCCAAACTGTCTCATCACCCGGTCCGGCATCTGATATTCTACAATATCAAAGTGAATCAGGGGGATCCTACCAAATCTCAACAACCTTCCCTCATAAATAAATCTGTTAAAATTATCATCTCACCACATATAGTGGAGCCAAACTACCTGTCACTAAGGTTGGACATCTAACTCCCCTCTCTAAAATGTAAGATGGTGTTGGGGATTGTCTCGTCTATCAGGATATTTGTGGGTAGCAGAGTATGCCTACGTCGTGGCCCTAGGTAACCAGAACTCTAACTGTGGTTTAGGGTTTCGTCTTCTAACTACTAAACACTCATATGTCAAAACTTATAACAATGTTACACAATCATTGATATACTTGACCCATTTCCTAACGGCTGTATATAAAGCCCTATACAAATACCTCAATAGAGACGCACCCCAAGAATACGTAACACAATCTTCTAGGTTGGCCACAAAATGCATATACTTAGGGTGGACAATATTTTTGGACCTATTAGGGAACAATATTGCCCCCACACAACCAAAGAATGTAGGCCTTTGTGTATCGGCCTGCAACTTTTTTACCTGCTCTAGAAGGATAATCTAAAAAAGTGTTCGTGCAGCCAAACCAGTTAAATAAAACTTTTTTTTATATTGCTAATATTCAGCAGCTAGTTAAGGCCGAAAATAATCCCTATAATGAGATATTTAGGTGTCAAATAAGGGACAAGTTAAGGGTTTGCCCACCACTAGCAATCCAAAAATGAAATGGACATCCTCTAGGGTTATTATTATTTCCTTACAGTTTAGTTGAAAACTATTGTGTTATTTCCCAAAGGTACTTATAGATCTAGAAGATGGGTTGAATAGATCTTTAAAATTTCTTTTTATCAAATGATTAATAAACTTATTATTATAAGCACAGCGGAATATGTTCTTTTGTAAAACCCCTTAAAGATTAAAAATAAATATTAGTTTCAAATTTAAGCAGTAAAGAATAGTAATTAAGCAACTAAATGATAAGAACAGTAAGTAAAGTCACAGGCAATTTTAAGTGGTTCGGAGACTGAATAACTCATACTCCATTCTTCTACTCCTCAAGTAGGAAATCCATTAGAATTTAGTCACACAAACAAGGACACTTTGCTCTCTTTAAGCCTAGTAGACTTGGATATTTAGTCATAGTGATTAGGACACTCTTGCCCTCTTCAAACCCCGCAGACTTAGATATTTAGTCACAAAGACAAGGACGTCTAGCCCTCAAATGCTCTGGTGATTAATGTTTGTTGTGAGGTGTTACTAAGTTTGCGTTAAGCTTTTCTTCTCAGGTACTTAGCATCTTGAACTTTGAATATTGAATCGTTGAGTTCGTTATTTGACTTTTACCTGAGTTTTTTGCTCTTTGATTTATGTTCGTCACTTCTTCTAAAGTTGAATCCTTGTAGCCCTTTATGCTCTGTTGAGAAATTTTCTCGTTGTAAAATGCCCGTTTGTGCAATTAATGCTCAGATGTACTAGGATTTTTGATGTTGACATTTTAAACCTTGGAGACAGTTCCTTTTTCCTTGCATGTCACATCAGTCTGCTTTCTCACCTAACACTCTTGACGTGTCACTATCACCAACTAGCTGGTAGACACATAATCTGAACTTCAATTTTTGCCAAAGATATTTTGAGAGTGTATTGGGACCTTTAACTTAAAACGCTCCAATGTCAGTCAATTTTTCAGACTTGACTTCTCTACGATCGAATCTTTATCAATGATCGTTTAGCTGGCTGGGAGAATCATTTGTTCACTTAATGATCTGAAGTGACTTTACGAAGCAAAGAATTTTGGTTACTCCAAGTTAGTTCAGCGATCCTCTTGATGTATGCGTGATCTTGTGCCTCCTCTGCGATTTTGTTCTTCAAGTTATAGGGTAACAATCTTATCATCTATGCATCAACTTAGCTTTTTTTATGATCAAACTAACATTATTTGATCTTTCTATTCAAAGTCTTTGTACAATTGATCAATTCTTTATAAGGACTGTACAAATAATACTGGTACAAATATACATTAAGCTCATTCATCATCAAATTAAACATGCAAACTCTAACATATTAGTCTTCGGTAAATATCTCTCCACCAGGGCAGATACGAGACCAAGATCAATTTGGTGTTCTGCATGTATAAAACCCCCCAACACCACACTTATCTAGAAGATTTTTTTAGGTTTTTGTTAAGTTCCATTTATCGTATATTTGTTCAGTTAATTGAGATGATGTTAGCTTTCCCCTATCATTACCCTTATATACGTCATCAGACACATTATTTTTGTGGTCATACAAAACACTTTGGTCAATTGGCTCGGGATTTCAGTTGTCCGTCTTTGACCTAAAAAACAACATAAAACCATTTTGTACCAATTTAACAGCTATATAAAATAATTATATCCCAATTATTTTACACAACCATTTCACAATTATTTAAAATAAGACAATCATCGAAGTTTATATAGTCATTAATATTCTCAATAAATCATCACATGCATATATTGTTCCCAAAACATAACTCAATAATTTAACAACAAATATATATCAATTATTATCCACAACCATTTAACAATAATCTAACAAGAAACAATGTTCAAATTATATATACTCACTATTTCACCACAAAATAACATGCATATATTTATCCAAAAACATAACTCACTAATTTTCATCAAAATTCACATACATATATGTATACATAAACATGGTTGCCAATTTTCTCAAAAATATTACATGAATATATTTACCTACAAGAAATTTTTCAAAATAAATCATAATATTTATTTATTTTTAAAAATAAAATTGGTAGAAATAATCTTACAACAATTTTATGTGGTTGCACCGCTAAGTAGTGGCTAAAAAATTCTTACATTGTTGTTACTAACGACAAT